>JAKGDA010000031.1:5263-392364 GCA_021596325.1 Parafenestella ontariensis
TAAATAATATAGGCATAATAATATAGGCATAATAATATAGGCATAATAATATAGGCATAATAATATAGGCATAATAATATAGGCATAATAATATAGGCATAATAATATAGGCATAATAATATAGGCATAATAATATAAGTAATAATAAGGGTAAAGCATAGCTATAATAGGTAAGGCTTATAATATTATATAGGAAGAAGGGTAGAAAGTTAAGAGTACTATAGGTAGGTAGATAGTATAGGGTATTATAAAACTTACTATTATATAAAAAGTAAGGTTAACCTAGTATATATAAATAAGTCTAAGTAATAATAGAAGTAATCTAGGAATTAATAATAACTCTAGAGGTAGTATTCTATTTATATAAGCTACTAGTAAGCTTACTTTTATAATAGTCTACTATTAGATATTAAACTTAAATTAAACTTAATATAATACTAAATCCTACTATTAGAGAGTTTCTAGAGGTTAATATTAGATATATAGGTTATAAGATTAAATAGGATATAATAGATAATAACTTAAAGCTATAGGTATAGTATATATAAAAGAAGGTAGGTATAAGTAAGGATCTACTAGTCTAGGATCTAGATAAGAAGTCTATATTCTAGCTCTTATACTACTTTATAAAGGTATAAAGAAAGATTAGTATATATTTATATTTCTATAATTATATTAGAGTATAGGCTAACTACTAACTTAAAGTTAGGTTAGCTTAAAGGAGCTAATAAGTTATTCTTAGACTAGTAAGTTAAGAGCTTAGTAGTCCTTAAGTATAAGCTTAGAGAGAAGTATCTCTTTTTAATAGTAGAAAAGGAGGCTATTATATAGGCAGCGCTTAAATAGGAGGAGTTAGAGAAGGTACTAAAATATAGTAATAAGCTTAAGAAGTAAGCTAGGAAATAAGGAGAGTTTAGTTATTATAGTTATTATAAAGGTTATTTAACTAAGTTAATAGGGTTATAAGGTTATAGGTTAAGTATTTATTATTATTTATTTAGGTTAAGTATTATTAGTTATAGTATTATAGGAGTATAGGACTATTATTAGTTTCTTACGTAATAGTATTATAGGCTATAGTAGTGCCTAGTTATAGCCTAAGGAAGTAAAGTTCTAAGCTAAGTAATTAAGTAGTTATATAATTAATAATATAATTAATATTTAAAGGTTATTTAATAGGGTCCTAGTCTAGGGAACTAAGTAGAAGCTTATCTTCTACTATTATTAAGTACCTAGAAATTAAATATTATTATTCTATATACCTTTATCCTTACTAAGCTATACTACTAAGTCTTTTTTATATCTAGTTTTACTAGGTCCTAGAAATAAGAAAGTAAGAAAGTCTATTTTATATATTATATATATTACCCTTACCTAAGCCCTATATATAGGCTACGTTATTTATATATATTATATATTTATTATATCACTTTCTTACATATACCTTTATCCTTACTAAGCTACGCTGCTAAGTCTTTTTTATATCTAGTTTTACTAGGTCCTAGAAATAAGAAAGCAAGAAAGTCTATTTTATATATTATATATATTACCCTTACCTAAGCCCTATATATAGGCCACGTTATTTATATATATTATATATTTATTATATTACTTTCTTATACTTAGGAGTATAGCCTACTTATATAGGATCTAAATTAGCTCTAAGGTATATAAGAGTATATATATAAAAGGGATACTAAGTAGAGTATCTATTCCTATAAGTCTTATATAAAAGGATAAGAAAAATATATCTTTTTTTAAGGAAAAGTAACTACTATATATACCTAGGTTTAAATCTAATTTAGGGTAGTATTAGGATCCCCTTAGTAGGTAAAACTAGATAAATCTAATCCTTCCTACCCTTTACTACGCTCGCGCGCTATTATAGAAGTTCTACATATTTTAGAATCTTATAGATTAAATCTAGTATAATAGGGCTATCTAGATTAATATAATCTTATACTTATTTTATAAGTATATAAACTTTAAGCGCTATAAACTATTTTAGCTAGTTATTTTATACTTTTAGTAATATAAAATCTAGAAGGTTATTTTAATTATAGCTATCTATTATAATTAGTTTATAAAAAGGTTTATATAGATAGATTAAGGTATAAAAAAGAATAATTAAATTAAATAGTTAGTAACTACTTAGTATATAAAAAGAATTAAATTTATAACCTTATAACGCTAGGCTTATAACTATTAATATTAAATAAACTTAAAAGTAAGGATAATATTAATTACTACTTAAGGAAAAGGAGCTAATAAGCTTAAAATATATATATAGGATTAATTAAATACTTAATTATTTAATCTAACCTAATCCTCTTAATTAAATAATTTTATATAATTACTGCTTAGTTAGATTACTATACTATTCTATAATATACTCTTAATATTAGAAAGCCTAGGTAGGTATTCTCTTATATCTAAGTTTAGTATATAATTAATAATTACCCCCTCCTCTATTAGAGTAAGCTTTATTAAGTTAGGTATATAATTATATTAAATTTACTTTCTAGTAAGTTAGTTACTAAGTATTATTTAAGAAATATTATATAATACTATAGTGTATTATTAAGAAAGAGTTATATTTTATTTAATAGCTTAGAGTATAAGCTATATTCTAGCCTCTTTTTAAGCTAGTAATATATTATAGTAGATAGGTATTATAAGTATACTATAGCTAATAGTAGGTTTTAGTAGAAGTTTAGTAGAGTAACTAACTTGCCCTACTAATTAACTTGCTCTATATCTATATTAAAGTATATTATAGGGTTTAATTATTGTTTATAAGATTATAAAAGTAAAGTAAATATATTCCTTATTATCCTTTTATTTATTTATTTTAGTTTTATATTTTTTAAAAAAAAAAAAAATTTATACTTTTAATATAGCTAGCCTTATTATTATTAAAAAAGAAGGTTTAAAAAAAGTTTAGAAATAGGCTATAAGCCCCCTACTATAATAAAAATATAAATAATTTATACTTTATTAAGGCATATAATAGGTTTTAAGTTTAAATTTATATTATATAGTTATCTATACTAGTAAGGTAAGTAAAGTTTTTACTAAAAAGGTTATTAACGTTAGGTAGTGCCATTATCGTGTGCTAGAGTCTTTCGCTTTCAAGCCGTTTCACGCGCTGACCACTAGATTCGCAGGTTAGATCATTGAAAGCGAGTGGCTAAGCATTCGGTAGCCACGAGGAGAGGTAAGGAATACGACTGGAACCACGCGCGTCCTGCGATAGCCTTGATCGCATGTCACGTACCTTTTTCACCACGCCAAACTTCTTACCAATGGCTTTGGACGCCGTGTTGGTGCCGTGGGAGTCAACCTTGAGTGGGGCATCGTCGTCCCCTGCTTTTAGTCCTTCTGAAAGACTGGTTGGGGTTTGGATGATATAACCGTTATCTGTTATGAATTCTTTGCCCATGTCGTCCTATTTCATGAGGTCAGCGTTTGCCATCCTGGTCACCAAGCCATGCACTTACACTTTCAACATCTATGTTGACACCCGAATCGATGACCTAGACGTATATGCCCTCACCAGGATCTGGGATGTGAACATAGTCGTGCTTGTCTTTCACATCCATGCCTCTATCAATGGCGTATTAGCTTCAAAAAAGCCTAGGTAACTCGATCCATACTTACTCAAATTGGCTGACATATACCAGAGAGTCGTCGGCGGCCTCCTGCTTTTCCCACTTGCCAGATCTCGCATCCAGCGCGCTTCGCCTCGCCGTTGATATGGGGGTCGTGAGGGTGTCTTTCTCGTCACTACGCGGGAGAGCTCTTGAGTAATTTAGTCCAGGATCTTCAATCACTTTGCCCACACCCTCATGGTTTTCGACCGCCTTCTTTGCGTCGGCATCCAGACTTAGACCCCACCAAGCTGTGATCTGCCCGTTGTCGCTGAAGTGATATATTTCTGAACCGGATGGAATTTTGGATCGTAAAAACTCCTCGGTCGCTTTGGTGTCAGTGCTCCCATCAGGCAACTTGGGGAAGACAATGTAGTGAACCTCCTCGTCCCGGCGGCTTAGTTGGCGACGATCTTGACCCCGGTGTACCAGACGAACAGACTCGAGGGCTTCAATGTTTTTGGTGATGTCGTCGCCGTCCGATGTGATGATCCATGACGCACCGTCGTAGCCATCGTTGATGACCACGTTGTCGTCGCCATAGAGGTTCTTTAGCTGCGCTTGGGTTTCGGCGGTCTTGGTGTGATCGGTTGCTTCTACCGTATAGCGGGTGCCAGCGGGAGTGCTGATTAACTTGTCAGAGGGATCGCCGAAACTAGTCGTTGCCAGGATGGATTGGGTGCATAGTAGGAGAATAAAAAGGAAGTGCATTGTTGATTGTGCCAGTAGTAGATGATGTGAAGAAGGTTTGGTTGTGAGGATAGCGAGCGTATCCCAGAAGTTCTTATACCTCACTGGCCTCCGTAGATAGATCTGACGTGCCAGGTTGCTTTGCTAGCACTCGCAAGGTATCGCAAAGGCATCATTGAGCTGCGCCGAATGTCTCATCTCGCCATCCTACGGTGAAATCATACCGAACTGTGCCATCACCGCAGAGCTAGTTGATACCAATCGGCGTACACCATGAGCGAAGTCTGCCATGGGGTTGAAACAAGTTCAGATCGTGTAGAAGAAGTTTTCGTCGTGCTGGCGCCTCGCACAACCGTGATTGAGGCGTGGAAACACAACAGACATCGAGATCAAGGAAACGATTACCAAAAAAGACAGAGGATCGAGGCGTAGGCTGCGAGGATGTTCTTGAAACACGATTTTGAGGCTTAGGAAAGAAAAGCAACATACTCATTGGATGAGCTCGCCATGCTCTGACAGAGCCGTGGGTTGGTAGTAAGAATTACGTCCGAGAAAGCCGTTCGGAGATTTCGGTATGCGGCGTGGTAGATCATAGAATAGGTCCTTGTCGCAAAGTTCAGGCGACGAAGTTGGAGATGGTCAAGAAGCGGGGCGAGAACGGCAGGGGCAAGTGACGTACAGCTTGCTGTGCCGCAATCAGTCAGCGCAACCCGATAATAGCTTATGCGGCTCACGGCCTGGGGTACTGTTGAATCGCAGATTTAGCATGCTGAAACGTGAGAAGAACAGGTGTGGCCAATTATGTTGGATCGAAGGAAGGTGCTCACCTGCTCCGATCTCCTATGCCTACAACACGCTTACGCTCTCCCACCAACCACTCTTGGTACAACTCCGCCACTCGAGTAATGTCTTTGAATGATGTAGCCGTGCGAGCCCTTGACTTCATGCCCGGACATTGAGGTGCAGAGAGGCAGACATGGCGCGTCAAACACCACGATCGGCACAAGACTGGGTATTCCAACTCAAGCGATCATTTCAGAGAACATACCGAAGGATTCATGCACGCCACACGCCCAGTTCTCCATCGACGCCATCGACGTCAGACCTCACATGTGCGAAGTGGAAAAGCGAAGATTGTAGAGCGCGATAGTGAACAGACGACCGACAAGACTGGAGCCCCAGACGAACAATATGCTGGTAGCAAGTCATGCTGGGCCTGTAAGCACAAGACTAAGTGAAGAGGCATTTGTGTGTGGAGTGGTTAAACATCGGAGAGATTATAGGTGCGTATAGTAGGACTAGTAGGATATTACTATACAACGTGGTAGATAAGCATAAGCACATTGCGGCTGGCGGCGTTAAAGTTGCGGCCGGCGGCGTTAAATAGGTCCTTGCGGAATCATGTGAATAGATCTGTAGATTTGTCTATTCCCCCACTATTGAGATTCATCTCCGGGGGTGCTCTCGTCTTATTCGCACACTGATAGTAGCAGACCTGGGCCTCTTCTCGTATCTGCAAGAATACATTTTGGAAATGAGATCCTGGATAATACCCCGCTGTAGCTTACGGTTTAGATCGGAGATAAAGTGCACGAAGTTCTTTTTAGTGGGGTGCTCGATAGCTTGCGGGGAATATTCCCGTCCTATGCCCGACGACAGTCAACGACAGAGGCAGAGATAAGGGAGCCTTCGACTATCGCTATGCCGTAGGACTTGATCAGAACTCTATTAGATTTCTCAATAGTGGGCGAGAAATGGGGTTCTGCAGTTGCGCAACGAGGTGTGTCATGGAGCTACCTATGATACATATACCCTCATAATCTTATGTTCAAGTATCAAATACTCGGTGCACCACAACGCACAGTTGTACTTCTATTACTGATATCCCATCCAGGAAGAGAATTTCATTGAGATGGACGCAACTACTTCCGAGAGCATTAGACAGACCTCCCGTCTAATAGCTCTTGTTCTTTCTCCTTCCATACTCTTTGTCGTAAGGAATTCATTCTCCCACTAAGTTGGTGCTGATCATAAGACCTGTAGCTTTACTACTTCTTGCCGTATCTCCGCGACAGTCTTGATCTGAAAAAATATCCCGGTCCGACGCTTGCACACTTCTCTAACTTCTGGTCTCTATACTGGGCGCGCAATCACCAACTCTCCCACGCAACGTATGATCTGCACAAGAAGCACGGCGACTTCGTTCGGATTGGCCCGGATCACGTCAGTATTTCGCATCCTGACAGTATTCATGATGTCCTAGGTCATGGAAACGGCTTCCTCAAATCGGAATTTTACTATGCTTTCGACAACATCCAACAAGGAATATTCACCACTCGCAATCGGGCCGCGCACTCTAGAAAGAGGAAATATGTTGCCCATATGTTCAGCCCGAAGGCTATGGTCCAATTCGAACCATATATGACAACCGCTCTATGTACTTTTGGGAGAAGAATGGAGGATTTGATTGATACTGGGGTTGGTGGTAACTACGTTGCACTTAGCGAGGTAAACTCGGAAATAAGAGAGAAGACGAAGAAGGGAGAGGTTGCTATTGACGCCGGCGTCTGGAGCGCGTTCCTGGCATTTGACATTATAGGTGACTTGGTAAGTTGAATTGAAGTTGAAATGCGACTCGTGTTGATGATACATTAGGCTTTTGGTGCTCCGTTCGGATTCACTTCCACTGGCGAGGATGCTTTGGGTGGGATCAAGAAACTCCGTGACCGTGGAGAGTGGTGTGCCACAGTTGGTCAGATGCCATGGATTAAGAGTAAGTATTGTAATACGACTTTATCACTCGTGATACTAATTCTAGCATAGCATGGACTCCCTACTTCTTCTTCGACACTTTCTTCACCAAAGGATTGCAAGCCGCGCAAGCTCTAGCAAAGATAGGCATAGCCGCAGTGGAACAGCGAATGAAGGCCGAAGTCGATCCCCAACGCAAAGATATTCTCTACTACCTTCTAACTGCTCGTGATCCGGACACTGGCGGCGACCTCCTAGATCTGGAGATTAAGGCCGAAGCTTTGACGCAGCTAATCGCTGGAAGTGACACCACTGGAAACACAATCACCCACGTAATCGACATGCTGATGCGGCATCCGGAAAAATATAAGAAACTCCAGGAAGAACTCGATCGACAATACCCGTCTCCTTTGCACAAAGATCATGTGGCCATGTTCGTGGACTGCAAGGATTTGCCCTTTACTCAAGGTGTTATTTACGAAACACTGCGTCTTCGAACCACTGTCTCGGTGGGTCTACCGCGTGTGGTACCAGCTGGCGGAGCTACTGTTTGCGGGCAACACTTCAAAGCAGGAACCGTCCTTTCTACACCTACCTACACTACGCATCGCGATACTCGAGTCTGGGGCACTGATGCCCTAGAGTTTAACCCCGAGCGCTGGATAGGACATGATAAGGCTGAGCTAGAGAAAGCATTCCTCGGCTTTAGCTATGGCCCTAGAGCTTGCATTGGGAGGAATGTGGCCTTTATGGAGCTTAAAAAGACAGTCGCTACATTGTTCCGACGTTTCGACTACCGGCACGTCTACCCCGAAAAAGACACATTCATCCGGGAAGGATTTCATCTTAAATGTCAGGAACTGCCTGTATTTATCTCTAGAAGAGAATAGTGTATATTTAACACGGAGTGGTAGATAATAGGATCTGTAACAGGGTAAAATGACTAAGTTCAGAGTCTTTTATAAATCTCCCCCATAAGATAAAAAATCGAATATGGACATAGCATCGAGAATTGATTAAAGCCTGTAAGAATTACCATGTGCATGCATCAGTGCAGTTCGTCTATGCAGCAGGCCAGATTCGACCGACTAACGAGAGCGAATAATTGCCTCTGAAATGAATTTTGTCATGTCAAGAACAGGAAAGGACTAACCCCAGCGCGTGTAGGGGTGCGCGGCACGTGGAGATATCGATTGAATCCTGGACCTAATCGCGCTAACCCAAAAGATTCGGCAGCCGGGCAGCTCGGCCCGGTAAGTCTTTCCGGTGATGTTACTTATATGGGGGACTGATTTTATAGAAGGAATTTTTTGTTTGTCTCACTGTGCAATATTTTTTTGTGGGGCGACAGCTTCCTCTTTTGTTACCACACCCAGTTTGCAACACCAACAATTTGTTGTACTCTTATATCAGACATATTCTCAGATACAAGACCAGGATAATCTTGAAACTAAAATGGGTTTGCTATTGCGAGGGAATGACGCCCTTGACATTAACCCACCGATCGGTGTTAGCGAGCCCTTATCACAGCCATTTACATAGTTGCTTTCGTGAGTAACCCACTCGATTCACATGGTCGCAAATTGTTAACATCTCTACACTATGCTTAGCCACTAACACTCCTTTTTCCTCTCTAGCTCGGCGTCTTAAGTCTCTGTTTCACCGCCCGGGAGAGTGACAGAGACTTCCACTACCTCTACACCATGGCCCTCCTGGTCGGCGCTGTGACTTACTTCGCCCAGGCTTCCGACATAGGATGGAGCGCCGTCCAGGAGGCCGATCACCTCGGACAGAGTTTGTCCCACCAGATTTTCTTCGCAAAGTATATAAACTGGGTTATCGCCTTTCCATCCTTCGCCCTAAGCCTCGGTCTATTGTCAGGGATCTCGTGGGTCACCATTATCCTCAAAATTCTTGTCTCGTGGTTCTGGGTCCTCACCTACTTTGCTGCTGCTTACACAACCACCAACTACAAATAGGGCTTCTTCGCATTCGGCACATTTGCTTGGATCATCCTTGCTATGAGCACGCTCAACGAGTATTGGGAAGCAGCGGAACTCCTTGGTATCGGTCGCGACTACATCATGCTTTCTGGATATCTGAATCTGATCTGGGTATTATATCCTATTGCGTTCGCCCTGTCTGATGGTGGGAATGTCATCAGCCCTACTAGCGGCTCAGTCTTCTGTGGTATCCTTGACGTGCTGAGTCTGCCGAGGTTGAGTTTCGCTTTTGTTATTTTTGGACGCGAATGGGACTTTGGTAAGCTGAACCTCGCTGTTAGCGATTACTGTGGCGGCCGGCAAGGTACAGTCTCTAGAGGAGAAGAAAGGAGGCAACCCTGCCTGTTGGCGATGTCTTAGATCCCTAAACATCTTAAGGGGAACTAGACAGCGGAGGTCTGGGGTTTTGTTGGTGTAAACAAAGCTTTCACGTTAAGGTCAAAGTTGTGTTAGGTAAGGATAGCGGTTCGGGAGTTGTAAGGTCGTGGTTAATATTGCGCTGCAGGTTTACTCTTTTTGTATACTTAGTCTTAGTTTCTGTAATATATATATATAATTTAGAAATAATAGAACACGCACGCTTTGTTGAGATAGCACAATGTAAAGTCCATATTTTAAGTATAAGAAGGAAACTAATGAGCTTGGATGGAGATTAATGGTATTAAGATTGAGGACGTGATGAAACAAAGACTTGTTAATGGCTCTAAGAAGAAGGTACCTACAGCAATCCCCTTCCCAGTCTCTGCTAGCACATAATTCAAACGCAGGAGTCCCGCTTCAAGTCATTGGCGTAACATACCTTTATTCGGCCGCTTAGAGTCACCATCGTCTCTCTTTGCAGCAATACATTTCCGAATTATCTAATTTTATGAGTAAGGAATCACCAGGTTCTGTAAACTGGATTAGAGTTGTTCTCTTCCGTGAACGGTAGCATAGTGCTCTGTATTTCAAGATCGTCGTCCGTAGGCTATCTGATAAACTCTTCTTCCTATAATATAAGTCAGATTTGTCCACATACGCAAATAGTAAAGGAGAAGTTAGGAAGCTTTAAGCAATGAAATAAAGAGAATGCAATAGTTGCCGCTGCCGCCACTTGCATCTCAACCGTATACAGAGATAGAATGATTTAATAGAGATCTAAGATAATTCTTGGAGTGCAGGAGATATATACATCTTGAAAAAGCCTAGCTGCTGGGCTATAACCTCCTTGATTCTGTACTTAATCATTGGGCGGTATGATAAGGTCACTTTTTTTGTTATTTGTTTTATTGATTCCTTGTTGTTTGTTCTTCTGATTTGGTCTGTAGCAAGACGCGCGTAGTAGCATATTTCTGTTGCAAAAGACATCTTTAGTTTAAAGTTGGTGACTAACTCGACGTTAGAGAAATATCCGACCGCAATATCTAATTATTGATTAGTTACTTCTTCGAAAGTAAGAGGACAGGTTAAAGGGCAATCGTTGCGCGGTCGATAATGCTCGGGATTGTCTAGCATTGTTTAAGGGGAATAATATTATGTTAATCTCATACGTACCTAAAAGCGGTAGATCTGACTGGGCTGTGGCTATACTTGAACTCTGTAGGATGTGAATGAAAAGACTAATAAAACTATATACTAGGGTATATTCCGAGCGCAGCTCAAGGTAGTATAGTAGTAATTGCCTTATTAATAAGGTTTTTAAGAACGAGCTAGCCCTTTAGAGGTTTAGCATGCTAAGCTAAGCTTGCGTAATTAACTAACTAATAGTAAAGGCTAGTATTCTATTATATACCTATTTGCTATGCTTCTTATATTTAACTAGTAGAGGATTTTATAGATTTTAGTTAAGCTAGTCTTTTTATAATACCCTATTATGTAGTTAACTAAAATTAAAAAAAAATACTAGAGTATATAGTGCAACCCTTCCATTCTATTAGCAGGATTTGCATGGCTAGATGACCCTAGGCAAGACGAAATAGACGTATGAGCAATGCTTACAATACGGAGCAACTGGCGTTGACACGTATCTGTCTAGTTGCAAGGATAGCAGATCTAGAGACTTGAGCTACAGCATTCAATGAAGCATCGACCTGAGTAGAAGCAACCGTATCTTGCTTTGCATAAGCATAAATACCCGACTATGGGTAGGCTAATGGGGTATTAATATCCAATACAAGACAGAAGTAATGGTATTGGAGTGATTGCATTTGCCGCAGGGTGATACCTGTTGGTAGTTGGGAAACCTTGAGTGAATTATCAATACGGAACTTATGTTGTGTGGTTGACGAGGAGCTTGTCGTAGGGCGTGCGCGCTTAAAAGCCGCTTGTTGGCAATCGAGGAAAGTCGCATCAGTCTAATGAGAGTGTGGCAGTAAATCACGTTGCCAGACCATCCGTTCAGGGCGTTTTGTGGCACCTAATAGCTGATCTCGTCGTCATCTATGGCCTGATGCATTGTCAGCCTTACCCTGTAACCACACATACTAATTGTATATACACTGAAGGGCGGCCCGAGCGTGAGCAGATTTGTCTCTCAAGGCAGTAAATGTACCAAAACATCTAGTTCCTAAGCTCCACTTCACGAGGCAAGAGGTTCCAGGAACGGGCGGGTTGTCTATGTAATCCTTTCGAACAGGCTAGCGTTACTGCATTTGAACACAGCGTGTACTGCAAAGAAGCCTTGCCCAAACCTTCGCTGTAATATGCCTGCGGGAGACGTCAAAACCACAGCGCCACAAAATTAGTAAAAAGCTACCTTACTATCAGGATAAGAGCTTGCACAGCCACCATGGAAGCACGAACGAACAGGATCTCCGTGTGAACAGAAAGCGCATTTTCGAATAAAGCCCATGCGACATGCGAAGTTTCACGAAAGCTTGCTGTCTTAGAGAGCATTGTTCGGCACCCACATGCCCATATGACGTTACGCAACGCATAAAAGGCTTTGTCGTCAGCCGCCGTGCCATCAAGGTGTGCACGAAGTCGGGATTCAAACCAAGGACGCTCTACGACGCCAAATGCCCCATCGGGTGTCTCTTCGAAGTATGCTTGGAAGATAAGATCAGTGACGGCCGAGTATCATCACAAAATGTCCATGGATTGCTCACCTTTTGTGTATTGCCATGCAACCTCAGTCAAGGGCTCTGGTGCACGCGCGGTTGATAGCGGATCGCTCATCTTTAGCATACGAGCTATGTCTGTAGCAAGTTGTAACGCTACGTTACGATACTTGGGGAAATTCACTCTTGAGATAACCCAGTCCACCCCAAGCCGTGAGCAGAAAGACACAAGACATCGCGGACCTGTTCTCAGTCAGCATCGCCATAACTTTTAGAACTAATTATTTGCGTGCCATAGTACTCGAGATCTGGCTAATCGAATTGCGTTAGCATGGCATTTGTAATTACTTCTAGGCTCAAACTTACTGTCTCTGTAACACACACACACACACACACACACACACACACACACACACAATACTGGCCTCCTGTTCTGTATCTTGCGTGTCAACAACGTTTGAAGCTAAAGTGCTACTTAGCAAGGGCGTAGTCGTTCGGTCGGTTGACTGTTGACGACTAAGAAGTAGTGGTTGTGGTATGCTAAAGGTTGGAATTTGATTTTTCTGGACTTCCAACCCACGATCCTGTGGCAAGTCAGCTAAAGTTCAGAGACAAGCGCCTGGAAAACTTGGTACAATGGTATTCGTTCTGTGAGATAGCTCTCCAAGAACCGAAGAGGTTTCCAATGCATACATGTTTGAGATTTACAGTTATTTGCGCATGTGTGCCCTGATAGCTGCCTTGGTCATTATTTAGCGGCGGGTTTGGTGTGCAATTCGCGAGGCCAGGGGAGTTGGATGGACTAGTGTTGGCTCCATGCCCAGCGCCATGCTGCAATCTGGGACCTTCGGTCGTCGTCCCCAGCAATGCCTCGAGTTGCTGAACACGACGGGACAAATCTACCGAATCATAATCTTGGATGCCGTGGATACGTGGGCGACGCCTGGCTGTCACAACGCATTCCTGAGCGCGATTAAGGCAGTTGGCGCATGGGACGCTCCCATTGCCTACGGACACGATGAGTTCGATCCGGAGACTCAACTTTTTCCGCGCGCTAAACATACATCGGATCTTTTTCGACCTACAGTGATTGCATGCCGTTGCTCGCCGAGCTTTACCCGGTATCTGTATATCGCTAAGACGGCCATGGGAGACCTCGTTCATAGCGCGGATGCTGAAGAAGAATGACCGAAAGGACCGACCCAAGGAGGAAAGTTAATGCCGAAGAACGTTGACCGGCCCGCCAGGTTTTCTTTTCAAAGATAACTATTACCGAGCTTGTATAGCCAGGTCTTCCGATTGGTTCAAATCATGTAGCTGTGATAATGAGGACTCAAGCTTACCTTTAGATTGAAGTCAAATCTCACGTAATCTTGTTTATGATTATATAATCCTGCACTAACCGTAGTATAATGGTACAGCTGTATTGTCATTATACGCGTGATAGGATAATTGGGAATAAGCGTACATATTATATTGTATGTATAGTCTGAACCTCCACTTCTTTGAGACCAGCTTTAAGTTTCTGTAGGAATGCTGTTGTTGTATCTGCGTAAGGCGAGTTGGTGCCATAACACATGACGCAAATCTCCAACTCCTTGAACGCATACCTAACCGCTAAATCCAGTCGCCCATGCCTTTCCCACCCTGCGGCAGCGTCATGATACGCCAGTCCCAATGCTTCACCTACAAGACCTTCTTCCTTCAGCAGCCTTACTAACTCCAATTCTGCTTTGGGCATTGGAGACCTCCATAATTGTTTCCGCCCAACTCGGATCCTCCTGTCTAGCACCATCATTCGTGCCCTGCGCACTTCACTAGCGTTAGCGTCATATTCACAGGCTGTGCAAGAGCACACGAATCCGTAAGCAGAAAGTTTGTCGCGTCGTGAACTAAGCGTTTGGTAAGGCCGCTCGTAGCTAAGCTTGATTTGTGTATCTGCAGGTATTGCGACAATAGCGTGTATAGTGATCTGTGACAGCCGTGAGTTCCAGGCGAAACTAGCATTCGGAATGCAGGAGTGGTTGAAGCGAGCCGCGAGCGGACAGATCGAGGTGCGGGACTCTGTTTGCCAGGCGTTGGAGTTGAATATGTCAACGACATGCGCATCACCTCGGACCATGGGATCGACAGCGTGCAGGGTGAGGTATTGCTCTTGTTGCGCGTTGGTGAGATGCGAAAAGGCGGCGATGACCAAGGAGTTCGTGCGTGGTTCGCGCACATTGAACAGAGGTGTTTCTTTGAGGATAAGGGTACCGGCAGGAATGGTGGCGGTAGAGAAGCATCCAAGGCCTTCACCAGGAGAGGGGAGAACCGTATAGAGGGTGTTCATTGCGATCCTGGAGAACCTCTCACTACATGATTTCTCTGAAGTTCGAGTGCTGTGCGAAGCGACTGTGCTTAGAATTCTTGGCACATCCTATGCAATTGAACAGCACTAATTGGCAGTTTTTTTGTAGCGACCAGACGACAGGATTTGTCCACGAGTGTTGCAAAAACAACCTCGGCCGGGCTGACGTCACTGCTGTTATCTGATGGTGGCATTTGGCCGCTCTTGGCTCGTGACCGCGCGATAAGTGGGGTACTGGTGTCAACTGGGACGGGATGGACTCCAACCCACAATAAATCGTGCGACCAATTTGTTCACTTCGTTTGTTTTCGTACGCAAACCATAACGTCCTGGTATCCAGGCAAAGGCAAGCACTCGCACCCCACAAAGATGCCAACGCAGAATCCACATGATCCGAGGCCGCGCAACCCCAAACGCAGTCAAAGTTGTCGTAACGAGGAGCCTGGATCTCGTCATGCCCGCCTAGAACGCAAGCTTGATAGGCGCGAGAGGGAGCGCGACGCAATTGTAAATGGTACTATAGGTATTGTAATGTTGTCTCGCCTCTTCCTCGACCCTCTCCCTTATGTGCACGCCGCTGCATACCCATTTCACTGACATGACCGGTGGTCAAGCCCCTCCTCCCGGTGCCGGACCCAACTGGGCCAAAAACCGTGAAGCCACCCTGGCCAAGTATGCGAGGAACTCGCGGCGCAGGCACAAGAAGCACGAGAAACGTCAGCGCGAGATGCAGAAGCGCGAGGCGGAAGGGCGCGAAACTGCGGCGGCGTCTGGTCCAGACTCTACTTCTACGACGACCAACTCTTCAGCTCATGAGGCAAAGCAAGGAGCTTGAGCCTAGGTATAGACAGCCATGGGCGGTATACTGACGAACGAAGACCGCACTTGACACAGTCCTGCTGGACACGTTAATAGGCTACCAGCACCTACATGCTGAACATCACAACGCATGTTCTACCGATCACACAATTCGAGGCTACGAGTCCATCTTTTACGGCGCGAAATCTGTTTTATAGTTAGCAACACATGAAAGTCAAAGTTTCCCCCTCTATGACTTGTGCGTGCTTGGTGAAATCACTAGCTGTTGAGGCTAAGTCAATTAACAAACACAACTATAGCACCCGCCGATTTTGTGCATTAGGTCTTCGAGCTTAGGACACGAATGTACCTCAGTAATCAGAAGTCCCAGATGTTTGCCCAACGTTCGAAATATCAAGGGATCCTGGGATTTACATTGCCGCTAGATCCATTGTAAGGCAAGAGTGGCCAGTCCGAGCCGCAATCATGGTTTACTACAACCATGTTCATTGGAAAGTGGGACACCCGGAGCCCTGTTAAGGAGTGTGCGGGGTCAGGCATTCGATGTGTGGGGCTCTGCGGCAGAGGCGCAGATATGAACCAGGGTGTATTTGCATAATGGGCGCTATCTAAAGAACTACAGGTGAGAAGAGCGCGGGAGCAATACAAAACCAGATAGTGCAACTCCAGGTGTCTGCTGTGGACGTTCAAACACCTCATCTAGCCTACATGGCGTGATTATGTCCAGGAAGCGCAGTGAGCCCTGTCACATGCTCATTAGCGACCACCAACAACATTATACACAACTGGGACTTACAGCTATCATCCGCAATATCTTCGACAACTTTCCTCTCAATACTACAGGCATTCATCTGCTCAATAGTCTGCGTTCGCATTGTCGAACACCCCACAAAGCACTCTTCATCCATAATCTTTTGCAGTGCGTCGTCCTTCCAGCCAAAAACGTAGTCACCGTGGTTACCGAAGCCCGTGTTGTCGCCGAAAGAGTAGACAAAAGGCTGACTGCCGTCTTCGGGCCACAGTGATGGGTCGTTGAACGGCGCGGTCTCGTAGATGACTTCGTACATGAGCTGCGGCATGCGGACCGGGTGTGAAGAAGGGCAGGGGCCTTGGGACTCAAAAGTACCGGTTGCAGTATAGGACTAGAACCGATAGGTTAGATAGAGTTTTTAGACAAAGGGAGAGAGCTGTGCGGTTACCATGTGAGATATATGATCTGGCGAGTCGAGGTTCTTTCCGTCCCAGCACCTGAGGTTATGTGTTAGCCAAAGTATTTCTCTAGCAGCCCCGTCTAATCCCTACGTCGGAAAGCGCAGGTTGACCATGATGCCAGCCGGACACGGCTTCTTAGGAAAATCTTTCGTTTCTGGGAAGCGCGTGCCCATATCTTGAAGGCAAGTATAGGTAAGCTGCGGGTACCTGTCGGCTTCGGCTTTAGTAGACGCAGTCGGTGCGCCGATGAGCATTCTAAAACCCTTCGGTCGCGTAAGCAACCCTTCCAATATAAATGGGAAGTCATTATACCGGCTGGAAGGCCTTGACTTTAGACTTCTGCTGAAAGTCGGCCAACTGGTTCTGCATGTAGTAGACCGTCATGCCACCATGCTGACCCTCGAATCCGGAATTGCCCTTCTGAGTCACGCGCTTGTAAGTTCCATTCTTGGCGCGGAAGTAAAGTGAGGCTGTCCAGTAATTAGAAAAGTCATCCGCTGGTTGGCAGGTCGTGCAGGTAGAGAGCTTGGCCGGATCATGCTTGGCCGGGTTCATGTCCGGAACGAAGGAGTTTCCGCCGATGATCTGGTGAAGATGTGCTGAAGGGCTGTTCCCAGGCTCTACTAAGGGATCAAGACGGTCGATGACGAGCTGCGAGCATCCGAAGCGGATGAGGGCATCGCTTGGAGCGACAAGCGCTAAAGTGGCTAGCAGTTTCCACTGCATTGTGTTGAGTAGTTTGAAGTCTGGGATAAGAAAATCGAGATGGAGAACGAAATTCAATCCTGGGAAGGCCATGCGGCTTTATAAAAGGTATTACGGTACACAAATATCCCAGAGCCTTGGATAATTGCCAAGTACTATAGTTATCATTGATAAGGCTATCGAACTGCATTCAAGTGGAATCTCATAGTGAATGATGCTTTGTTGAGAGTAATAAAACCTACTCGATCCAGCACAGTGAGCATGTAGCCGCGTGTAAACTAGTAGCTGGCTTGTGGGAGCGATGCTGTGCATAGAAAAAGTGCCGCGATCCGGGATCGTCATTCATATATTTTTTTTACAACAGCATTAGACTCAATAATTACATCCCTGCCACCCAGGAACCCAGCATCAGTAGACAAGGTCGACCAGGGGGTGCTGAAAGCAAAGATTACTCGACCCGCTATTATTCGCCCTTCCCTCTTTCCTGGGGGGATGATGCTTCGTCATTTGAAGCTCCACGGATTGCCCATGGCGGGACGTTGGAAACACTGCTACCGCTTGATAATATGCGGAGGTTGAATTGTGGAGTGTCACATTCGGGATGAAGCTTGCCATCGCGTGAGTACTGGATTTCTGAAATAGGGCCACTAAGACTATCTGAACGTTACCATCATATTGAAGACATAGAGTGATGAACGTAGGACTAGGAAGAACGTGATTAAACAGAGAAAGCTATGACACGCACTAGGAAAGAAGTCGTTTTAAAACGAGGGCGACTGGTATCATAAATGAGTTTCCCTATTTGAGTATTCTCGAGCGACTTTGTTCTAGGAGAGCCTGAGGAGCTATTGTCAGTCTCTGACTGTACTTCAAAGACAAGTGGGTTTAGATATGTTCTAGAGGTCCCTAGCCTGCCCAGCACTTATTACTATGGGTAGCTCTCTGACTGAATCAACCTCACCAGAAGAGGTAGCATTGTGATGCAGGAGGTGGTGATGTTGCCTCAAGCCATGTCAAGTCTACGCTTTAACTAGACAAATGATTTAACATATTAGCCGACACTTCGACCCCACATGTCAAGCAGTGAGTAAATTACAATGTGGGGCGTTAGCCACTACCTTCGAATATTTTGTCATGTTTTAGACGTCAGGTTTCTCTCTCGATAAGGTCGTAGAACGAAGGCATATCCAATGCACGCGAACATTGAACCTGTATGCAGCGTAGGGCATTAGGCTCGTTATGAGTCTTGAAGGCTCCTCGAGCTATTCTATTCGCAGAAGGTTGAACCTCGTGTCCTTTGCTCGGGGACCTTAATATGATCTTCGATGTCCCGGCATTGAGCTGACGGGTGGGTAGCTCGTTACGTGGATACATACGTACGCGTGAACAGCTTTCAAGTTCTACCGATTCCGTTATCCCGCTGGTCTGCAGCATTATCTTAAATTGCATTTGGTTGATACACGAACTGGCGATAGTTCAAGACGTTGTCCAGGCGCTTAGTCGCTTTACGATATTTTTGTGAAACAGGAACCGGACACCGAAACGCGAGGCTCAGCGCTTTTGTACATGGCGATATTCAAACCATGATATATCAATATTTTCGATGACTTCCAGAGGTCTGCCCGAGCCTCGCTTCACTCGGTGATGAGGTCTGGTAGAAGTATGCGAGACAATGATCATTGGTAGTTCAGCCACTGCATAGAGCCAGTAAGGCGCTGGTAGGAGCGATTTCGAGCGCCTTCGTCTCTAGGAGAACCTGACGAGGTGTCGCTGGTCGTTGGGTGTACTTTGAGAAAGAGGAGCGAAAGAAACGAATGAGCGGAGTTATTTGTGAGGGTACATATGTGCAAGAGTAAGCCGACTAGACAATGCTTGCTCGTGATCCGTAGGCGACGAAGGTACTCTTTGCGCTGTAAAGTTCCTCTCATTTCCTTCTGTTATGGCATGAATATATTTAGGTAGCGGACCTGATTGGCTTGTGTTACTTTCGCCGCGGCGTGCAGCGACATAGACATGAGATCACCTCCGTTTGCAGATAACCGTGCTATCGTTCAAAATATAGCTTACTGGCGAAGCTCATCCCATATCCGACGATAAGCAGTGGAAGATTAACGACAGTAAGACTCCAACTTCATTTCATGCTAAGGTCCTCGTGGAGCCAACAGTCCTCGCCATCAAGGGTACAAGTGGAAGTGGTAGGACCAGAACAACAACATGGCAAAAAAAACAACAACAACAACTATTGACTGGGCTCCACGCCACTTGCACAAGCGGTTTTGAGAGGCATGGACAGGCGAAAGACGGCATCTCTACATTGTACCGGTTCGATGGAGCCAGTCAGGTAATTGCACAGGCTTGGTGGCATATCTCCCCTGACCTTCACCCGCTCTTTTCATTTTCTTGTTCCTGTAAGCGATGGCTAACAATACACTCGTTTGTCGAAACAAAGGGTTGTGCATCAGCTGCTTGTTGTTAGAGAGACATGATACATGTACCCTCGTCCCTAAAACATCGCTACACCGCGAAGTTTACCTACCTATGGTAGGCCATTTTGGCATCGAGGCAACTGAAAAGGTTACACATCAGCAACGAGGCTCCGGCCTACAGCCCCGGTATAACTTGGACGTTCTCCAGGCCCAGGAAGGCCTGGGAGCGGCACAACGACAGATGTGCCAACACTCCAGAAGCCAAACCCACGTACGTCAGCGGATTTTCCTGAAGCAGAAGGTCAGAGCGAGGTCCATGGGGGTGCAGAGAAGGCTCACAACCCCAACAAGCCACACGCATCCACATGTTTGCTGTCAATTTCCCAAATCCGAGGTTCGAGTCCAATCGGAGAAGCATCGCGCCACCCGCTAAGAGAAAGGCGTTCTTAGCTCAAACGACCGGAAGGACGCCGGCCTGTGCGGGGAAAGTCCAGCTGAACATGCAAACCTGACTTGGCATCTCATAGCATCTGCTGAACATGAGATGTGAAAACTCGCCAGGAACAATTTGGTGCTGAATCGTGCGAGGACGCGAATGCAAACTATGTCTTCCCGCTTGACGCGTACTGTATCCTAGTAAACCTGAGCATGCTTCAAAACCACGGCGCAACCGCCAAACGGGATCACAGACCCGCTGTTCAGTCGGACGTCGATGCTTCAGCGTTGGTTGTCGGCGCCCCCACCGCCTCCCGAACAGAGGCGCTCTGCGAGAAGTGGGCGTTCGAGCTAGCAGGTAAAAGCATGGCGCGGCACACCCAGCGCAGAGGTAATTGTGGTGACATGCTTGAACTGCAATGTCCATGGATTTGGCACGCACTAATCAATGACGGACAGCCTTCTGTGATACCGTCGATACTTTTAACTTTCGTGCTTGGCGCGCAGTATGCAACACCTGTGTCTACAACTCGCCTTTAGCCTTTACGAATGACCAGACGCGCGTGGATGAAACTGCGGCGGTTTGAAGGCACAGCTCACAAACTACAGAAAAGATAAGGAGAGATGAGATGATATCAGATACTCACGTCCCTGCATCCAAAGCACCGGGAAATTTCGAATCTTGATGAGCTGGCGAACAGCGTCGTTCATTGGACCAGAGAGCATGGGCCGGCCAGAGGCGCTTCTCGGTTCCCGCACCGCGCCGTATAAACGTGGGCGTGGACAGAAAGTAGCTCGTGGATGATACCCTCTCTTGTCATGGTGGTTTGACGTGGATCCTGACCCGCAGGTCTCAGAATCACACGATGGTGAAGCAGCCAGACATAATACTGCACATGGCTGTTGAGAGTGGTCGACTTCGGTCGACCGATAAGGTTGGTGCAAATTTTGGAAATGGTTAGGCATCATGGACAGGGGACTAGAACGCAGAAGCGGGCGGGCACTTGACAGGCACGGTTGTATCCTGGTCTCCAATCAGGAATTTGCAGCGTGCTGATTGGCGGACATGCCTGCATGCGATTCTGCAACAAGCCGGCATCATGCATGCAACGTCCATCGATAGCAGCTACAACCACTGTAGGAATTGCGTCGGGTGCGGTGGCTGACTGAAAAGACGTCACCTTGCTTCTTCTTGCCCTCCGGCCGCTCGCGAGGTTGGGATGGTTGAGAAGCCCGACAACATGCTCTCAGCTCTGGTCGACATCAGTCTGAAAACTTCGAAGCGGCAGGCCAGTGCATCGTCGGCGCCACGTCCGTTAGCTTTTACACCCTCCAAGTTCCTGTAAGAGCAAACACGGCAGAGATTTGCCATGTAGAAGCGGAGCTAGACTAGGGGAGTGATGTTTCGAAGCGATCGGCACGGCTCCTGCGCAGATTGCCGAGGCGTCTGCAAGCACCGGCGGTGAATGCCAGGCCATTCCTGGTGTAGAGCACCACAGGTTGACGCGGTGATCAATGATGCAGCCGTCTTGATTTTGTTGTTGCTCGTCTGAAGTTGCTGCGGGGCGCGCCTGCTCTTCGGCGACCTCGAGGGTCCCATGTGCAACCAGGCGTCGACGACCATGCTGCCATGGCCCGTTTTGGTCGTTGCCGCTGGCCAGCTTCCCATTGAACCGTGCCGTTTTTTCCTTATCCACGTCGCGCACCGACTTGTTACATATATGAGCTAGCCGTCCATGCTTCAATTCTGCATCCTAGTCCTCTGCGCTCGATCCGCACCCGCACCTTCCTCCTATCATCGCGTGGCTGCACGTCTCTCAAAACCGCTCCACGCTCACTTCAAGCGTGTTTGCCAGCAGTCGTTCCTGCCTCCTTAATACGTCTGCCACGCTTCTCGCCGACAACCTCGTCACTGCACTCGCATCTCAATCCCCCTTCTCCCCAACCAGCATCACTGCCATTCAACAACATGGTCTACTCACTCTCTTACCGCCGTCCCGCGCGCGTCTCTTCAGCCTCTTCTGCCGCCTCCTTGTCTGGTGAGAACAAGCCAAAGTCAAGCCATGACTCCATCAAATCCGGGAGCAGCGGCTTGTCTCATGGTATTCCTGAGGCCTTGTCTTTCGACCGCATCATTGCAGGCGGTGTTTGCCCTGTAAGTGCTTTTACGAATTTTGGATGTTTCTGATATCACATGTCAGTTCGCGTGGCAAGCCTTGACTCTGGTTCTGGGATCCTACCCACGTGCTTTCCGTTACGCGTACTAACCATCCTTGCAGCCCTGCACTGTTCGGGACTTCATGAACTTCCTCAAGTACATCGAGTTGTCTGCTGAGAATCTGCAATTCTACCTCTGGTTTCGAGACTACAGCAAGCGCTTCAATGAGCTACCGGAGAGCGAAAAGGTTCTCTCGCCCGAGTGGACTGGCGAGAAAAATAGCCAGGGTGAGCCCAAAACCGGCCCTAAACAGGGTAATTCGGAGGCCGCAGCTATCTTCAAGGGAACCGATTTCGCAAGCGACCCCAAGATCAACGAGTCAGAAAAGGGCGGCAGCAATCCCTTCTTCACTCCACCACGCACGCCCACTAGCCTTGACAGGCGCGAGGAAGGAGAGTCGCTCGATTTTGACGACGAGAGCGCCACTACGGGCAGAATCGACCACACTCAACGCGCCGCTGGTGCGTTTGAGAATGCTGGTCTCAAATGGAAGCCACGTGAGTCTTAGTAACTTTCTATTGCCTTTCCTAGGATCCCATTATTCATACTCGACAGTGACAATTCAACCTTACCGCGAAGAGATTAACCGCATCATCTCCATCTATATTGCCGATGGTGGCTCACGGCAACTCAACCTTTCGTCCAAGGAGCGCAGCATGTTACTGCATGCCCTCCAAAGCACAACACACCCTTCAGCCTTCCGCGACGTCATGACAACTGTTGAGTGGTCTCTTCGTTGCCAAGCGCATCCCAACTTCATCCGGTGGACCATCTGCAACGGCAACCGGCCTCGTGTGGTCTTCGCCCGCGGCCTGGGTATCGGTGGCATCGTTGCCGGTCTGATTGTCGCCATCATTCTTACACTTAGCACCGCCAGCCGTGCATGGCGAGTGATATCGTTGATCGGTTTCTTCATTGGTATTTCGACGTTGATTGCTGCGTGGAAAGGCATGTGCGTCGTTCTTCATGGTATGCATCATCGACATTTGCGACCCTGGGAACTTTTTGCATCCGAGGACGAGCCGCAAGGGCCCGACACGAACCTTGATTCGATGGACACGCTCGGCTCTCATGCATCGAGTAACTCATGGGAAGATGAGCCATGGGTGGCCAAATACGAGAAGCGCAACGTTGTTCGTAAGGTCTTCGACCGCGAGGTCTGGATCCAAGAACCCGCCCTCCGCCAGATCCAGGACACCATTTTCCTCCAGGCCATCCTCGGCGCTCTTGTCACTTCAGCGATCGCAGTCGGCATCTTCTGCGCCATACCAAAGGGCAATTACTTCTAAATGCCATCTTCTTTCGTCAGATGCCATCTTGAGCTCACACACCGCCATGTTTAAACGCTTCTTTCACATTCTCTCGTCTTTACTCGATTCGATACCCTGGTACGTACGTCTACGACGATAATTTAATGGGGATCATAATATTTGGGCTTACGGCGTCTGGATGGACCACGTGTACACGTTACAATTTCTTCTTTTATGGGCGGCATTTTGTTGTTTCGATAGTCAGATGTTCGCAAATCGAATGTTGAATTCAAAAACAAGCTTGTCGTGACGCGCAAAAGAGTGCGGAATGAGAATATCCCCAGTGCCAACACTGCATGTCTCTCGATTGCATCATACGGACCTTGTAGTCTGTTGTTTCCACATGATTACAAGAATTGAAGATTGAAAATCGGGAGATGACGACGGGGTCTGAGCTCGGTCCGAATGAAACAGAGCAGAAAGTTTGGGGCGACGACTTTCTTGAGACGGCCTTGCCAGTCAGCTTACAAGTGAAGGCGGGGAATACGGCAAGAGTGGGAGCAGATGCATAAGTAAGTGAGCGGAGCTTTGCCGGGCATGCGGCTCTTTCTTTGTAAGGGTGAGCGTGTGAGGCGCGTGACGGGTTGACAAGGTGGCTGTGTGCAGCACTCGGATGGGGCACGATGGGGTTTATGGAGGCTTTACCGCTATTTCGGAGGCTGCCGGAGGATTGGATACGCAATATTTCAGAGTCGAGAATCCGAGAGGTGATGTTTGGCAGCAATGATGATGAAGAAGTTGAGGGCACTCGAGTATTGTTTGACTAGCTGTGTAGCCGCTATGTAAGCTTGTGAGACCGGCCCACGAGACCAGGTACGACACGACACGTCTGAATGGGGATTGACATGGATCACACAAGGGCACAGAGAAAACGAGGATGTGCTCTGAAGCTGTAGAGAAATGGACGGGAAAATGTGGTATTGTGGCAAGTGTGATGGGCAAACAGCGGTGGGGCTTTGCTGCATACTTCGTACACTAAGGGCGTCAGATGCAGTTGACGCGCTGGAGTGAAGGCGCGACCCACACTGGAGCCGCCCGCACATGCGTCACCCCCAGCAGCGCGCACATTCAACATGTCTATAATGACGGTGCCATGTAAACCCCTCCTTGGCTCGAAATACACCTCTACACACTTGGAGCCGCCGTAGTCCTCATTCATTTCGCGTTGGATGCGCACGACCGGCCTCTGTCTCACCCTGCTCGCCTGCTGATCCGCGTACATGTCTTACGCCGCCAACTACGACTACTACCAGAGCCGCTCCCACCACCGCCCGCGGCATGATTCCTACTACACGGCGTCTCGCGACACAGACGGCTCCCCGAGGCTCGAGCAGCCCGTGCCCGCGCCCGCCGCCCGCGAGAAGCCGGCAAACATGAGCAGCGCTGCCCCGCTGCCTCGACGCCCCGCTGCCTACGCCCGGCACCGCACACTGCCTCGCAAGCAGACATGGCCGCCGTCACCGAGCGTAGAGGATGGTGCGGGGGAAGGGGACGACGGCGAGGGCGAGGGCGAGGGCGAGGGCGAGCCGCCGAACAACACGCGGGGCGCTGTCGACCAAGAAAGCCTCCTCGACGAGATTGAGCAGCCCGCCGCTGCCCACGAGAGCCACGGCAGCCACGACCGACGCTTCGTCCTCGTTTCCGACCCCAGCACAGACGACGGGCCCAGGTCGGCACGTAGCGCCCACAGAGACGGCCGCCGGAAGAGCGTGGTGGAGCGGGGGAACATGGCGCATATCAGGACGCAGGTCGAGGAGCCGCCTGTCTTCACTGAGCGCGTCTCAACCCCGTATGCCTACACCAAGCCCCAGAAGGAGTCGACCGCTCCATCGCCGGGCGCATTCCTCCGCTCGCCAGAGCCCATGACCCCCTTGAACAGCAGCGTGCCCACGTCTGGCCCGAGCAATGCAACGCAGACCCCCTTCGACGACTCAGACGCAGACGAGGAGCATCCCACGCGTCTCCGAACCGAGCGGAAGCCGGCCCGCTACAGCTTCGTGAAGAACGACGTGCAAACCGAGGACCTCAGGACCGACCTACGAGACACCCACCCGCGGCCGGCCCCGAGAAGATGCGACTCTGGGCAACAGCGACCTCCCACTCTGCGTGGCAGCGACTCGAAACGCTCGTCCAAGGATGCTTCATACCCCCAATCCCCGCGCTCTTCGTCGTCCTCCCTGAACAATGACAATACATCTTCCAGGCCAGCACCCGTCAACACAGCCTACTCTGTGACCTCTCGGCCGCCTTCTAGACCAAGTTCGCCGGCGCAACGGGCACCATCGCCAAAGCTTCCGTCACGGCTTCGTGAATCCCCTCCCAGCTCCCGGCCATCATCATCACGAGGTAACAACACTCGACCGCCTTCTCCACTGTCCTTCTCCACTACAATCCGACCTCCTTCGCCCGGCCGTGTTCCACTGACTCAAGCCGACTGGCATTCCACTTACCCTCCCGTTACCGCTAGTGATAGGTCTAGACCACCATCCCGATATGGCAGGCACGAGACGATGCCACTCCCAACGCCACGCATTGATGTACAGAGTCCCTCGCCAGCGCGGCCACCTCCAGTTGACACTTTCTTGCCATATCCCGTGGATGACCGCCCCACCGATGTCTTCATGCCTCCCGAAGAGCACTACCAATTCGATCATTCGACAATTACGCCTCCACGCCAAGCATATCCGGAGTCTCCAAGGGTCTCGTCTTCGGCCATCCCTACTTCACCCCATGTGAGAGATGCATCATTCCGGCCCTCCAAGCAAAACGCTGCAATGTCAGAAGAACCAACGCGTTCAGGGAGAACAAGATCGAATAGCCTTCGCTCGCAATCGAGTCAGGATTCTCGTCGAGAGCAGCCGGTCAGAAAGACAGCAGCTCTTAATTTGGACAGGCCGCTACCATCGTGTCCAAGAAGCTCGCCTTCAGCACGCTATGACGACTGGTATGGCCTGCAGGGATATCCGAGCTTCGATGTTTGCCCCAGCTGCTATGAAGGTGTATTCGCTGATACGCCCTTCGCCGTTAATTTCTCACAGACACGTCTGTACGAACGACCCGTTGAGCGGATCTGTGACTTTAGTAGCCCTTGGGTGCGGCTCGCCTGGCTTTTGACTATTAAGCAGCGACGCCAATCACTCGACCTACTATATGGCTTGGCTGGTGTTACAGAGGAGACCCGGCCTTGTCCGGGCGATCTAGAACTCGGCACAGACCGTGTAACCTGGTATGGAATTCCCGACCAACGAGATGGTGTGCATGTCGCCAACTTCGCGGTATGTTCCTGCGACAAGAAAATGATTGAGGTTTTGTTCCCAACTATGCGTGGCTATTTCACGAAGTTACCCACCAATTATCAATCATCTACCCTCGATAGATTCCTCTGTAGTTTGCGCACCAGCTCTCGCCGCTTCCCCAAGTATCTGGATTTGCTCGTTGAGCTTGATGCTGAAGCCCAATCTCTGGATCAGCGGCCCAGCATCAACCGCTTCATCCAGCTGGCACGCGACAATGCATTCAAGGGTGAATGTGGCAAAGATAAGACCTCGACCCGCAAGCCATGGCACTTCATCCCCTCGCTTCCCGAATTCACCGTCTGCGAAGAATGCTACGACGATTTGGTCTGGCCAGCTATCCAGTCCAAGAGCGTACCATCAACCATACCACGCCTCTTTAACAAAGCCATTCAGCTCGTTCCTGGTGAAGACCCTGACATCGGATCGAGCTGCTGCCTGTACAGCCCGCGTATGCGCCGCATATGGGATACGAGTGTGAGAGAGGAGGATTTTCCGTATCTTAAGCGCAAAGCTATTGAGCGAAAAAGGGCAGAGATACGGCTGGCGAGGGAGAGAAAAGGCATTATGAGCTTTTTGGCTGGCACTGATAGAGGGACAAGTCATTGGGAACGAGCGAAGAGTGAGCTGAAGGGGTTGGAGAGGGAATGGGCTGCTTGGGAGTAAAGAAAATTGACGAAGGCTTGAATCACATTTCTACCTAGTGGCAATGAGACGATTGTTACTCTGCAACCGGCGAGGATGGTCGCCTCGTGAAGTTCTGTCCCCATCAATGGCTTCCGATCCGATTACCCGCGGTATACCAGGTATTTATTTGCACGATATCCTGAATCATCTTGAAATCCTTGTGAGAAGAAACAGAGTGAAACCGTGAGCCTAACCGACAGCGGCAAGCTATGTAAGATCTTTAGTCCCACTCAGACTTGAGTCTGTTCACTCCGACTGGTACTTCACCGAGCGTAGTGATGCGAAAACCCTGTCGTAAACCTTCACCTTCCTCACTTACATCGTAGTCTAAGATTTGTTAGTCTAGCAATGAGCATGGCAGTGAGGGCTCCAACCTGAGATGGCAGTATGGGCAGTGACTCGATTGTCCCAAAGCGCAACAGTGCGATCGTCCCACTTGACGCGTGCCTGAATGTCCTGGCTCGCCGCGATGTGCTACAGTTGTGTCAGCCATGCAGGTCATAGGCAGACGGGAAGTAAGTGCGCAACGTACCTGGAACAACAACTTAAGAACTGCATCCGACTCCTCATCCTTCAGTCCAACGATCCGCTTTGTGAACCCAGGGTTCACGAAGAGTACCTTCTGCTTCGTGACAGGATGCACTCTGACAATCGGATGATAGCTTCTAACTGGATCCCGCCTCACAAAGTGTCCATCGCGAGCGGCATTCTCGGCCTGCGGAAAACCACTATGCTCTGCCCTCAAGCCCTCCAGGAACGCCTTTAGCGGTTCAGAGAGTCGATCATATGCCGCTGCCTGTGACGTCCAGCCCGTGTCGCCGCCTGTCTCTGGGACTTGCACGAGGGTGAGCAAAGTGATGGCGGGTGGTTGGTGCTCATAGGAAACGTCCGAGTGGTACCCTGTTGTTGTGAGTCTCGATGTGCTTCGACCAAGACGGTACAGATTGTCCTTTCCAAGATAGATGGAATGAAACTCGATGTGGTCTTTGACATGCGCGCCCACCGGGTGCACGTGCAGTCGCCCAAAGTATTGGCCAAACTCCTTCTGCTTCTGTGGTCCGATGTCTTTGAAGTCTTGATCCCGGAAAACTACGACGCCTCGCTCGGCTAGCAGGAGTGCCAGTTCATCTTTCTGGGCATCGGACAATTGCGATAGCTGAAGCCCTGTGATTTCGGTGCCAATTCTAGGAGTTAGCTTGATGGCTTTGAGGTTTGTATTATCCTTGGATAGGAGGTTAGACTTCGCTGGGTCGGCGTGATGTCCTCGGTCGTCAAAATCGAAAAGTTCGGTAGGCGGGAATCTGGTAGTGGTGTCATAAACCGGGAGATAAGCCGAGTACTTCGACTGCAACCAATGTCAGCATCGAACAAGAAGATAATAGAAATGAGTCTCACTTCATTGTGGACTTTGTCGTCGTACGCAACTGCCAGTTTGATGGGTTGCCCATCGGCGTTCGTCGCTTCCTGAACTTGCGTCACGGTTGCCATGATTAACCACTTTTCGCTTTTTTTTTTCACTCAACGCTCCATCTGCAACACTCTCGCCTCCTTATATGCAACGTTCCAGTCATCTGCGATATCGGTCTGGGGACTTGTCGTCATCTCCCGCGCGGCATGACTTTGACCATATTGACGGGTGAGCACGACATCCAACCCCGCAACACGCAACATCACATCGAGGCCGCGCAATCCCCATGCTGAGATCCGACCGCCACCCAAAGGCAACTGAAGCTCTCATAGGCTCTCTAAGGATGGCGAATAGCTAGTTTCCGGTGGCGTAAGATGAGGATGTCTTGAAAAGTATACAAGCTGTATTCATCATCCCGTCGTCAGGCCAGCAACTCACCAAAGACTCAGTATGGGTAACAGGTTCCGGGGGCAAGCCAACTGAGTGGTCCGAAGCCACTAATGTTGTTGGCGCCCACTGTCCACATGGCTCGGTAACGTGTTGGATCGGTCGCTTGCAACCGCTGTCGATTGCATGTACATCATTTCCTGATGCAGTGCTCCGACATGCACTATTCTCAATATTTGAAGATGTTGCAAATGTCTTCCCTGCTATTCGAAATGGCCAAGGCAACTCGACAGCTCATCTTGTTCTTGGACAAAGTGTTCATCTCCGGGAGCTCTAGGGAGTAGCTACGCAATGCCCTGTGTGAATTACGCAGAAATGTGAAGTATAAGAACTGAAGGTAAATAGAGGTGCTTTTGGGATTCCGAAGACCTGGTCTGAACCCCGACATCGCTACTCCTTTGGGTGATTGTATTATATCTTTTATACATACGTTTGCCTTCCAAGATGGTAGAGTTAGACAAGGACGTCATCGTCTCTAACAACATACCCGGAGGTAAGGCGCACGCCACGCTATTAGTCCAGAGTACAGGCAGCAGCAATGCAGCAAAGAGAGACACAGCCGAAATTGTTCCTTTGAGAGATGAGAAACTTCCGGCAACTCTCGTATCACTCTGGCGTCGACGTGCGAAGCCTGACCCGAATGCCATCGCTACTCAGCCATCAGTATTCGATGATCCAGATCAAGCAAAGTACTTCCAGCCTCTTGCAACCTACGAGAATCTTCATCGGTTCGATCCTGGTGAACGATGGACGTGGGCTGGGGAGAAGGTACATCCTAGCAATTCTATATAAAGCTACTACTAATGAACAAGCAGAAAGTTTTGAGTAAGATCGAATGGCGGGTTGCAGCTTGGGCAGCCATAGCCTTCTTTGCACTCGATTTGGATAGTTCGAACATATCGCAAGCAACACAGATAACTTCTTAGAGGACTTGGGACTCTCCACAAATGGTCCGTATACCTACGAGCGCCGCTTTGGCGAGACTTGCATAACACATGGCTAGATTATAACCTTGGAAACACTGTGGCGAAGCTTTCCTTTCTACTTGCCGAGCTTCCGTCCCAGCTCATAAGCAAGAAGATCGGCCCTGACCGCTGGATTCCTACCCAGATGATCCTGTGGTCCATTGTCGCAACCGCACAATTCTGGTTGAAGGGCCGCAAGTCTTTCCTGGCTTGCCGTGCTCTGATCGGGCTGCTCCAGGGTGGGTTTATTCCTGATGTGATTCTGTACATGGTGAGTAGTCCTGAGCAACAACTCAAAAGGCAAAATTGACTTTGTGTGCAGTCGTACTTCTACAAAAGCACCGAGCTGCCCTTCCGCCTGGCCATCTTTTGGATGGCGAATCGTCTCACCAACGTCATTGCTCCTCTCCTGGCTTACGGTCTCCTTCGCATGCGAGGGTATCACGGCCACGAGGGTTGGAGATGGCTCTTCTTGATAGAAGGAATTCTCACGCTCGTTATCGGCATCTGGTCCATTTTCATGATGGCGCCATCGCCGACGCAAACGAAGAGTTGGTGGCGCCCCAAGGGTTGGTTTACCGAGCGAGAGGAGAAGATCATGGTCCATCGGATCTTAAGAGATGATCCAAGCAAAGGCGATATGCAAAATGGTCAGGCGATTACATTCAAGCTACTGTGGAAGAGTATCTGTGACTTTGATCTTTGGCCAATATATGCGATCGGTCTTACATTCGGTATTCCTGCAGGTCCGCCGGACCAATACCTCACATTGACTTGAAGGCAACTGGGCTTCGACACGTTCAACTCGAATCTACTCAGTATTCCAGCACAAGTGGGGACGACGGTCAATGTGCAGACTCCCCTCGCCCCCTGTCACTTCAAACTCACTGATGTTTTGGCAGATGCTCATCATGAATTATGTCTCCGAGAAGATCAACCAGCGCTCATACTTGGGCATCTTTGTTCAACTCTGGTTCCTACCCTCTGTGATTGCGATGTCGGTTTTGCCGGATAGTTCTTCAAGGTGGGCGCGCTTCGCTCTGGTTACAGTCCTCTTGTCTTATCCTACGCCCCATCCAATGCAGGTTGGATGGTGTAGTCGCAACTCGAACACTGTGCGCACGCGTACTGTTTCTGCGGCACTGTACAACATGGCAGTCCAAGTGCAGGCCATTATCTACTCCAACTTCTACCGGGCAGATGACAAGCCTCTGTGTAAGTGTCCACTGCGTCGGTCTTTCTGTTGAATGGTTGCTAACCACCCCGTTAGATCGTCGTGGAAACAGGGTGCTCGTCGGCATATGCGTTCTGAATATCTTTCTACATGTCCTCAGTAAGGTGTACTACACTTGGCGGAACAAGCAGAGGGAACAATAATGGAACGCTCTCACACCGGAGCAGAAACTTGAGTATCTGGATACGACGACAGACGAAGGAAGCAGGCGTCTAGATTTCCGATTCGCGCATTAACACTGCCTAGACTATGATGAGCTTAATTGGTTGTGCCGGCTTCGTAGGAGGTAGTAGGGTGGAAGGAAGGCCGGCTTTGAGAAGGCCTCGGTTGAAGGATGCAGTGAGATGAACTCAGCAGAGTTGTATCAAGCTGCCTTGCTTTCCCCATTCAAGACCCCAGTTCTGAAACTATTTGTTCGTCGTCTGACCATACTCTCCCACTTAATTTCTACCACCCTCCCCGAGATCATAATCCAAAGCTGCAACAGGTCTAAAACCCTGCTACAAGTTGGTTCTTACATCTTGTTTGCGATCCCTCTTAAGTTTCAAGAAATTCTAATCCACCAACAGCGCATAGTCCCTCCCAGCCTCTGCCCAACCTTGATACCACGTCTCTGATGCGTAAGACCATCCCATCTCCCTTGGTGAATGCGCTCGAGCAGGAAGTACGCAGCAATGACCCGAGAGTTGTAGAATAGGCAACAATTCGTTGCGTTGAACTTGCTTGTTGAGGTTATGAGATCTAGAAAAGGGTTAGCAGGCGGAAAGTGCACGTCAGGTCACATCACGTGACGTGGCAAGGCGCGCTTGGCACTGCGTAATGCGCGTTGCATGGGATATGGACTTCGGACTTGACACACCTCATTTCACGACTACACGTACAACGAAGCCTACGCACCGCACAATTTCCAGTCGTCATCGCGGACTCACTATACTCCCCACATACCACAGTCTGACTCTGAAGTCAGCAGAACAGCATGTCGAACCTCCTGGATGCGGATGCGGGTACGGAACGCTTCGGCGGCTACGAAGCCGAGCTGAAGCTGGTACAAGCCGACCTGAATCAGCAAATTGAGCAGATCAAGGAGACGACTGGAGAACCCAGGAAAGCAGCGATTAGTAGAGCCGAGAGAGCATTGGAGGAGGCGGACGAGCTGGTGAGTTGGAGCCTAGAGCCTGCACTCTGCACGACGCTTTCAGCCTGGACATGGGAGAGAGAGACGGTACGTGGAAAGGATGCTAAGACTGTCATGTATAGATTGGCCAAATGCGCCTGGAAAAGTCCAACATCCCCGCAAACCTCAAATCCAAATACAACGCCCGCTTCCGCAACTTCGAACATGACCTCGACACCACCAAGCGCAAACTCGAAAGCTACACCAACGACCGCAGCAAGCTCTTCGGCGACCGCTACACGGACAACCCAGACGGCGCAGATGCCCAGCTCGAACAGCGCCAGCAGCTGCTGTCCGGCACCGACCGCCTGAACAGGTCATCTGGCCGGTTGAGGGAGTCGCAGAGGATTGCACTGGAGACGGAGCAGATTGGTGCCGGCACGCTGAGCGATTTGCACCGCCAGCGGGAGCAGATTACCAATACGAGGGAGAGGTTGTTGGAAAGTGAGAGTTATACCGATCGGAGTATCAAGACGCTACGCGGCATGGCGAGACGGTGCGTCCCCCCTACTACGTTCCACGCTTCTTTCCTGTTGATGCAGCATCTAGCTGGTCGCCCTTCTGACTTATCCATGACGGCTTGCTAACGACTTGTCTCACAGCATGGCCACCAACCGTATCATCACCATTGCCATCATTACCGTCTTGGTTCTGCTTATTATTGCCGTTATTTTCAGCAAGTTCAGATGATTGTACACTATGAAGAGAGCGTTTTGGCACGGAGTTCGGCGTTTGTTGCGCCATACATCAGTAGGCAGGGAGGGGTGTTTTTATTCTCTCAAGTTCCAATGAAATGGACACGTCATTCGTGCAAAGCTTGATCACAAGTCACTTTCTCCTATTTGATGCACCCATTAAGACTTGGTTTGGCCGTGAGGAATAGATTGTGAACCCTTGGGCTTTGCTCTAATCGCTGAGCTTCTATCTGTACCTCTTTCTCGAAATGCTCAAATGAGTCCCCAAAAGCCTGAGAACCAAAGCGATTAAGTATTATTCGGCAGATGGCGTATCCCTGGCTACATCAAGTACCTCGAACGTCAAACATGTCGACAGCATAGCATCGTGTCTGCCTTGCTATAGACCAAAGCATGACGTCGTCCATGGCACGGTAGCGCAGCTCTATCAGCACTTGAATACCTCCACGCCCGATCGTCGTGGACCTGACCAGACTGCACAACCCACCGAGAATCTCAGCGCTAACAGTCGCCCTTGTATTGCCCTCGACGTTTACGTGTACCAGGCAAGATGCGTCCGAGGTCGCGTGGTGCTGGCGAAGAGGGTCGCGTGAAGGTGCGCGTGTGGCGCGGCATCGAATGGTCGGGCGAGGACGTGTAGGGCGAGCATGCAGCGATAGACTTGTCTAGAATGGAAGGAGCGATGATTTCGAAGGGAGACACAGAGTGCGAGGGACGACGCGCGCGCAGCTGTCGTGTACATTGTTGCGGGTTGCGTTTTTCTTCTCAGCACCCGAACACGCAACGCGACACCGACTGTCGGCTGCACTCATTGCGCACGATCAGGAAGCCCACGAACGGGTGTTGTGGCCATGGCAGTGCTGGGCTCTTCTTCAACCTCGCGGACCAGCCGCAAAAATCAACGAAAAGCAGCAAAAAGCGTACAGTGGGTGCCAAAAATTCCCAGCCGATCCGAAGACCAACTGGAGCGGTCATAGTTGTAGTTTTCAACTAGCAAAAACGCTACCTCAGACGAATCTTCACTGGTAAGCGTAAAGCCCGAGCACTTGGATAAAGAAGAAAAAGAGAAATTGGGGAGCGAGGGCAGAGTTATATAGGCGTGGGAGCCCAGGCAGCAGCTTGGCGCGCTAGTGTCATGTGACCGAGATCCGGCAGAACTGCGGTGACGGGGTTCTGCCGGACACGTGAGCCAATCACTGCGCGCGTAGCCCTACGCGTTTGATGAGCACACGTTTTGTTCAGGCACAGGCAACAGATCACGTAGGGACATTGCAGAACAGAACACCAAAACCGTTGCACTTCTATCCGTTTCTCTCACATGCTAGCATCCCGAGTGAGGCGGCTCCCCTCCGTCAATGCGCTTTACGTCTACGAAGCTACCTCAGGACAGGTAGGCTAGCGAGGGAGTGTCGACCTTTGGATGCCGTAAAGGATACTGGAGACTCGACCTCAGTCACTTTTGTCAGTGTCGGTGCATTGGGAGCGGAGACGCGAGAATAAGCACGCAACGATAGCATTTGTTTCGAGGTTGCTTCTACCTACGCGTGCGACGGAAGGACTGCATGGCTCGCAGTCAGGAACCGCACGGCCCTGTGCTTCTGACTGGGATCTCTATATCTCTAGGCCTAGGAGTCATGTTGTGGTAATGTTCAAGTGGCCCCACCCTACATGATGGTAACTGCCCGAGCAGCAGAGTCGGCCGTCGACGGCATAATATCCCGATGCCTGAGGCTGCACAATACATGAGGATGACACGAGTACCGAACTGAGTCGAGAGTGCCATGTGCGCCAGTACCACAGTAGGACGCCAAAGGCCAAGGGCTGATTGTAATTCGTCGCGGTCACAGCTTCCGTTTGTGCATACCAGTTACCGTATGGTATATCTGTACATTCCGTCATGGGATGCTGCAAGAGATGTGTCCGTGGGATGCATAATCGTCAAATAGCCACATTTGAAAGGGCCGGCATACTTTACCGGACGTTACTGAGTAGGGATTGACCACAGTGAGACCAGTTTTTTTTTTGGCATAAAAGCAAGTGCGACCCTGACATATCGATTCATATTCGATATCTGCAGTTCAACGTAGTGTCCTCTGCGCCCCTCCGCCTTGCGATAGAATTACGAATCACGTCAAAATACGCCCATAGAACAATAGCCATGGCTCGACCAAAGTATTTGTGCACACCCATCCTTCAACCATAACGCCTACGTCTTATTACCCTATTGCCAGACCCCGTAAAACTCCTCTTCAACTCGGTATTATCCCTCACCCCAGGCTACCTCAGAACAGTACTCAATCCCAACAGCAAAGCACATCCCGGTTCCCAACCAACAAACATATATACTCGTCTGGTCACCTGGCCATGTAGTAGGTTCCATTGAAGATTGGAGCTTCGTGCTGAGGAGGGAATGGGCCATTGGCTATCACGGCGTTGTAGGCTGCATGAGTGGCTAGAGCCGGATCCGCGATTGGAGGTGCAGCCATAGCGACGAAATGTGCCGGTAGGTAAGCAGCCATGCTCGCATCAGAGATTGTATTCTGCACGTTTTGTCCTCGGATGGCCACTCCCTCCTCGGTGCCCCCAGTCCAAAGGTCGGACATGTCCATTGAACTTCCTCTCGCTACGCTTTCGAATGTGTTGAGAGCAACGTTGGCGGCACGCACAGCTACGGGATCCTGTGTTGTCTGTAGCCACCGTATGGCCTTCTTCAGATCATGAACGAGCATTATGCTGTCATGAGAGGTGGAGGAAGGATATGAGAGGCCAAGCAAGAACACGGATACGGCCTGCATTGTATGGTGTATGATGCACCACCAAGGGCCTTGGTTATAGATTAACTCAGGGCAAAACTCGTCAGGCAGAAACGCCACGATCGTCTTCGCACCTTCGATGCAGCTGTTTGCCATTCGCCTTGCAAAGCTCGCTTCTCTCAAAGGTTGCCTCCGGCCACTGAGGCATGGACGCGTGAGCAGTATCCTTGCACTACAGAGTTGAAATGCAAGAAGCAGACGCTCACGGTTGAACTTTTCACTCGACTCCTTGTTAGTAACCTGGAAGTTGAACTGCACCGGTAGCGAAATGATCCATTGGTCGAGGCGCTGGCTTAGCTGAGTCATGTCGTGCTGGACTTCCCCCGGGGACCGGACCATAGCGCCCGCAGAATAGAGCGACGTGAGAATGCTCTGGGTTATAATTGACAGTTGGACAACAGCCTTGAAGTAAGATCCCGAGTTTGCATCCGTGGTGCCGAGAGTTACAGGCGTTTGTGGAAGTTCCATTGTGACACTGGAAGAGCTGGAATATGTGGGGCTTGGTGGAGATAGTATCGCCGTACTTCCCTTTCGCATACGATATGCCGCCTCCACCTTCTCTGAAACGCTCTCTTCCGGGAGTGGGATAGGCAACGGGACTGAACAGTACGAATCAACAATGGTGCTGGGACGACCGGTTACAACGCTAAGCGTCCGCTCAAGCGAATAAAGACTCCACCATGTCCGGACCAGGGTCTCTCGCTTTGCTGCCGAAGCAGAGGGGTCTTCATTTCGAACATGGAGGCCGAGCGAGTACGCAAAACGTAGGGCTATACCGATGACGGTCCAGGCCCTGCTACTGTCAGCACCCATGCCTAGCACAACTTTCTGAATATGGACCATGGAAAGCTTACCGACTGACCTGGCCGACCGACAGCCAGTAAAATGCTAGAAGTCCCAAGCTTTGGATTTGGGGAAGGTCCGAATGGGTCGTGATGGTAGTCTCGTTGAGACCAAACGCTCGAGCCCTTGCTTGGTAGATGAGGTGGTCTTGCTCGTCTGCTCGCCAGCTCGCCTTCACCAGATGCGAAAACTTTGCCCCGATTGCAAAGACCATGTTCAGAATGGCTTGCCAGTTGGGGCTTAGGCGCGGAGCATTCCCATTCCGCAGTGCCGTGAAGTACTTCTGGAACTGGTCCTCGAAGATCTTGCGCGGAAGTATAGGGAACGAATCGTGCACCTTGAGCATATAGCACTGTAGCAGCCGTTCAGCTGTCTCCGGTTGCGGTAGCTCGTGAGAATCAACGAAGAAATCAATATCGACATCTTCTCCGTCGGCCCAATAACTGAACGAGGTCACCTGCTCGCTCCACGGTACGTACGAACCACTTCGCTGAGATATCGTTCCACTCATTTCTTCATCCACCCGCTCAGTTTGTGCGAGCGTGACTGCGCGTAACCACTGGACCTCTGAATTCTTTCCGACAAAGCCAGTAGCGCGAGCGCGATGGTTCTTATGTAAATCTTCGTCCAGAAGGTCTAAAGATTCGGTATTAAGCTCTTCATGATGGTTGACACCACTACTCTCTTGGAAATCATAGGTATCAGTGTCGGCATTCGAAGTTGCTGTCGTGTGTCGGTACTCGGACAATTCTTCATCAACCTATGCTATGTTAGCAGTTGCTTGACGCGGCATGGGCGCCGCTAACGCGGGTAAGGCGTACTGCGTCCAAAATATTCGCTATCTTGGTTTTTTCTTCCGCGCTTGCGGAGGACTTGAGTTTTTTCAAAAGATCTGCCATTTGATGGCACTGCTCTGTGACGCTGGATCTCTTTAGCACGATTTTTACGAATGGCGGCGAGCATCTACACTCACACCTTCAATCTATCCTTCCGAGGCATTATATACACACATTGGCGGTTTGTGGCTGCGCAGTGCTTGCAATGTGGCCGTTCGCCGGTGCATTTGATCTTGTGGGAGCGGCACTAGACGTAGACACGACCATTAGCACCGACACGGTGAAAAGAAGGGCTTCTGGTCCATCTTGTGCTGGCGATACTCGAGAGCATGCCGCAAAATGCGCGGCAGCTAGCAACAGCCATTACAAAAATACCGTTATTCGCGTGTATACTTACTGCTGTACAGGCTCGAGGGACTCGACGTCTGTCTTTGATTGCATTTTGTCCTGGGCCGGCTCGCTGCAGGCGTGGGATCGCAACCTTCCGCTGACCGAGTGGTGAGGTCGCACAGCTCGACGAGTATCCCGGGGCGTGCGAAGACATTGTTCACGAGCGCGGCGCGCGGACCAAAATATTGTGGTCCTGTCCCAAATAACAGTTGCCCATCTATATGGCCAAACACTGGTAATTGATGTGGCAACGGATAGCGAGCTGCTGGCTGGTATGTGGGACTATGAAGAGGCCGCTGAGGTTCGGTTGCGACTGCATGCGGCTCCGATCTAGCGAGGGCTATCGATCAAGAGATTACCAGCGCGCCTTGAGATCTCTACGACAACAGCCCTGGGCTGGGCCAGGTTTTGATGATGCAGTCTGGACGTTCGCTGAGCTACGCTTACAGTACCCTCACAGGCTCTGCGGGAACCTTCCCCGAGCCAATGAGAGCGGCAGGAGAAGAGATCCAGGCAAATCCCTTCTACTTGTCGCCTTCTAGGCAGACTGTTGTAGTTGGTTTACACCACTTTGGACGCCTTCTTATGGACTAAGCTTCTACATGCAACATGCGCTTCATGGTCGGTTTGGGGTTTCTGTTGTCCAGGTCCCGAGCGAGACTCGCATCAATTCTCTGAAGCGCGGGTGGTAGGGCCAGTCGATACAGCCAGGTGAATATCATATCCGCGTCTCTACAGAGAGACTTTGAAGCCTCTCCAAGAGCTGCTGGCATGCAGTCGGTGCCACGGGACAGGGACCGGGGGTCATGCAGCTATGAACAAGGAGCAATGATGAGGTATTCTGGGAATGCGCGCTCGAGAAGTCGTGATTTGGGCAGCAGAACATTGAACTGCGCTAGTTCATACTAACCGAGCGAGAACACGGTTCCATCTGTCGCTACCTTCACCCTCATCCTCGTTTCGCCAGCCACCCGCGCGTTTGCATCTCAACGTACAGGTTGGCGACAGCGCCCTGCTTCTGGCTGAAAGCAACATTATCTCATGGCCCCAACGCAAGGCCCTAGCCTGCGTGGCACCCGTTCCACATGAATAGTGCACAAGAATCATTATCGGGCTTTTGTGCCGGCAGGTATTCCCGACCGAGGCTATGGCTCGATGTTCTGCAACGTCTGTCACTCTTTGCTCAAATGGACTAGTGCGACGTCTGGGATCGCGATTATGCTGGAGAACGCGTTGAGAATTCTAGATCGCAGCCGCATTGCTTATAAGATTGCCTATAAGGCCCAGTTAGAAGACCTGGTCCCAGTCACTAGCCCTTAAGATCTTACCATGGGGGAACCATGGTCTTTAGGGGAGTGTCGCCGTTCCTGAGCCGGTCGTGCATATCGGCCCGGGGCTCGGTGTCGCGCTTACAAGGAAATATGTAATAGCACATCGCGGTCGGCACGTCTAGGCAAGGAAAGTTGATTGATGACTAGGTTCCTAGTGGACGTTGTCCAAAATGTCTTGAATTGAAAGTGACACCAAGTGCCGGCATCTTACCAACGGCCAAGAACAGGCGCTCGGAGTTATCCCCTTGCGATTTGGCTGGCTGAATGCGCCGGAATACATTCCAGACACTCATCCACTCACTTCCCACTGCCATCGCACCTCTGTTCCACGCATTACTTTGCCCGCGGAAGCGTGCGTGCACGCATAGGTGTCTACTACTGCCAGGTTTCACACGGTAAGTAAGCGACAAACTCCGGGCAGCCGCGCGCTGGCTGCTTGCCGGCCTATTCGGTTCCAATAACAGGATCAGATAATTATTTGCATTTGGATCATTGCTGTGTGTTGAAACCAGACACCTCCTCTATACTCTGACTGACATACCCGCAAGACTCTGATTTGAGGGATTTGCCTTTTTTTCGACCTGCTTGGAGCTTAGACAAGGAAACTGAACAAGCCCTCCATATATCAAAAGTCAGCAACTGAGCAATACTTTCTCATTGCCGACTATTTGCTGCTATGCTATTGCTCCGCTTACTGAAATCTACGCTGCACATCGCTGGCCGCATCGTACACAGTTAGACAGCTTCCAAGGTTCTCAAGCGGGAACTTTTTCGACCATCGCATTCGATCGGATCTATTCACCGAACTTTAAGTCACCAATTATCGCCCCACAACCCATCGCCCCGCAGGTCTGGACGTTGGCGTGCAGTGAAGCCGCGTCTAGTAACTAGTGGCTTTTATCTTATTGTGCCGACATATACTCCCTAGTAAGGAGCCGCTATTTATGCAGCCTTGTAAGAGCGTCGGGCCGCTGGTCGTGTTTCGATGACAAACGAAGAAAGGACGGAGGCATGATTACGTGTATTATCAAACTCCACCGAACAGCACACTCTATAACATCATCGCCTCAGGAGAACCTAATGAGTTGTCGTAAGTCTTTACATGTATTATTGGTACCTTGGTAAGAGTGATGTTTGTGATTAGGGTACCGTACCATAGTCATTAGACGATCCTATCCGGAAGCCGCAACGTAATCGCAGACATCACCGCTCATAAAGTACACCCAAAGACCAGCGACAGCTCTTCAGGTTTTCTTGGAGGCGGAAGCGCTCGAGAAAACACGTTGCAACTTCTAAGATAAGTTTGTTTACTGACCGTGGTACCATGATTATATATACCCACCGATTTGAATATGACTGCCCACAGTGCCAGTTTTTTGAAGAGGAACAGCTATATAAGGGGAGATGATACTGTCCCAGCATTGAAACAGCATATCTGTGACCTGCAAAATCTGTTTTCCCAGACAATATCACCATGGAGTCCACATCGGCGATTTTGGTCCTGTTTTTACTGACTGGATCGGCCTTGTCGTCTCACCTTCTTCCCCATGTGTTCGCAGATACCACTTCGAAGTATTTTATCTTCTATTTTTCGATCTCCTATTGCTTCACCTTTCTTATCTACAAACTCATCGCCTACCCTTTCTTTCTTAGCCCGTTGAAGCATCTGCCAGAGGCGAAAGGCTTTCTACCATTTGTTGGACATGGGTTGAAATTCTTTGAGCGCCCCCGAGGCGCACCGCATCTCAAGATGATGAAAGAGACACCGAACGACGGCATTATTCTTACTCGAGGTATCTTCCACCGCAACAGGCTCATCACTACGACTCCCGCCGCTTTAGCCGACGTATTAGTCCACAAAAGCTATGACTTCGAGAAACCACCATGGACCCGCCCATTCCTCAGAAAGTTCCTAGGCGAAGGGATATTGATATCAGAAGGTCTCAAACACAAAACTCAACGAAAACAAATCATGCCCGCTTTCCACTTTAGGCACATTAAAAACCTGTATCCCGTTTTTTGGTCAAAATCAGTCGAGTTCTGCAACACAGTCAAGGCGTCCCTGGATCAAGATGGGTCCAACGTACTCGAAATCGGCCATTATTTTGCACAGGCCACACTCGACATCATTGGCCTCGCAGGTCTCGGTCGAGACATCGGGTCTTTGCGCAATAGCCATGATGAGCTCATCACGAACTACGACGAGATTCTCGAACCAACAACTGAGAAGGCACTTTTCTTTCTCCTCAATCTGGTCTTTCCATCTTGGTTCATGGATATACTACCGTGGAAACTGAATGAGCGAGTTAAGGTGACTACTGGTCATCTCAGGAGAATATGTAGGAGTTTTGTAGCGGAGAAAAAGTTGAAGATGGAAAACGAAAATCCGGGGAGCCAGAACAGCCGCGATATTTTGGCGGTTATGATTCGAAGCGGCAATTTCTCAGATGAGAACTTGGTTGAACAGCTTTTGACATTTATAGCTGCTGGGTAAGTTGTTCGAAGAGTAATTCGTCATAGATCTGACTATTATAGACATGAGACTTCGGCAGCATCTCTCACATGGGCATCCTACTTACTTTCAAGACATGCCGACGTTCAAGAAAGGCTGCGCTTAGAAATTCACGGGAGAATCCCGGACCCAAAGTACCTTTCCAACCCCAGTTTCGATGTTTCTGGCCTTCTGGAGAGCATGCCTTATTTGAACGGCGTCTGCAATGAAGTACTTCGCCTGTTCCCACCTGTTACAGTCCTCGCCCGCGTCGCACTTCGAGATACTACTGTGGCCGGCCACTTCGTCCCCAAGGACACGATGGTTTTCGTGGTACCTTGGGCAATAAACCGCAATCCCCTCCTGTGGGGTCCAGATTCTGAAGACTTCGTTCCTGAACGCTGGATTAATAAGGAAACTGGGCGCGCAACAATGCACGGCGGCACTGACAGCAATTTCGCTTTCGTAACCTTTCTTCATGGACCTCGCAGCTGTATTGGCGAGCGATTTGCTAGGGCAGAAATGAGAACGCTGCTTGCAGCATTTGTAGGTAGCTTTGAAATGAAAATGGCTAACCCCCAAGAAGAAGTGGTGGTGGGTGGCACCCTTGCGAGGTAAGAGCTCCACGTCCAATCAGTAGGCAAAAGATACTGACTATGTTCAACTTTGCAGTAAGCCGAAGAACGGGATGAAACTTGAGTTGAGGCCTGTAGATTGGGGAACTTGAAAAGATTGGGGGCTCTCAAGGTACATTCAAAGACTAGCGACAGCTCATCGGGTTCTGCTGGGGCGAAGGCGCTCGAGGAATACCATAGGTACTCAGAAAGGACGGGAGCACGCGATACATGGCCGTCAGAGCCACCACACATTTTCAACTTTGTAATACAAGAGATTTGAGATTTTGTATAGTACCTAGGGTACGTAGTAATTATATTTATAGATTTATGCAGTTGAACTCTCTATTGTTATTAATAACTTGCGGTAAATGGGCCGTATCTTAAGGTTGATGGACCCCGCTCACCTGTGCCTCGGCGCCTTTTTGCTTTTTAAGAGGCTCGCTCCCTCCCAATGTGGTCTCTTAATTCCGATGATCTTGTTGCCCTATGGGCATATCTATAGCTCAGGCGCAAAGATTCATCAAAGGCTGCCTTAAGATTTACAAGATTGTTACCTACCTATGGTAGGTATCGCTCAATAGAGATGATTCACAGATGATGCTAAAAGTGGTTAGCTCCTAGTTGCCTTACTGTACCCCGCAAACTCTGGGTCATCTCCCGCAACCGAGTCGACATGAGCCATTTGCCACGCAGGACACAGTGCGGGGAATACTTTCATGATGGTCAATAGACGACTCCATGCCGATGTGTTGCGGCAAGACCTCGGCGTGACGTTAATTTACGACTCGCAGCCTAACTTGTGTACACACCCCAATAATAGATATACCGAAAACTTAGTTCATCCTGTCTTAATGTCTTTGAAATGGTCAATATCAACCCACTCTCACCAAGCAGCAGCATGGCTTCATCGATAACATCTGTTTTTAAGAACGTGGTTAACGAGCCAGTTTTGACTGGAGCGCTCCTGTATCTCTTGACCCGCGGACCGTTACATATTCGTGAACGACTTCTTCGGCCTTTCCAGACGAACTTGCTATCTAAGAATGGCGGCTCAAGATTAGCTGCCTTCATTACGATTCTCAAAGTCCTTACCGGTGTCGGTGTGCTGCGGCGTGTGAATCAAGCCCTAAATAGCCTAGCCTGGAACAACTGGACCATTGGGCGACCAGGGGCAGCCTTCAGATTTGGACCTGGAAAAGAAGAACTTGTCATCATTACGGGCGGGAGCTCGGGCTTTGGATATGAGATGGTGAAGGGGTTCTCGAAGGTTGCGAGGATCGTGGTGCTAGATGTTCAAGCCTTCCCCCCGGAGCTGGCGATATGTCAGTGCTCCAAGTTATCGCAATATGGATTGAGGGACTGACGGATCTAGTGCCGGATGTCCAATTCTACCGCTGTGATGTCACTGATACTCGTGCAGTGGAAGAGCTCTGCACGGAGATCAGACAGGCCCATGGTGATGCGAGCGTGCTAATCAATAATGCGGGCATTGGTATTGGCAAGAGTGTCCTTGAGGTATATTGAACTACTCATCCAACTGCTAGCATACTAACATCGCCCAGACAAGCAACGCAGAATGTCAGAAACTCTTCCAGGTGAACCTAATCTCGCACTTCGTTCTGATCCGAGAATTCCTTCCCGGAATGCTACGCATGAAGGTAGAAACTCACCATATCAACTGCGTGTGAGACAGATACTAACTCCATACCTTCAACTTACAGAAAGGCCACATTGTCACGATTGCATCGATGGCTTCATTTGTCGCTGCTCCAGGTCTTCTCGACTACTGTTGCTCTAAAATCGGAGCATTGTACCTTAGCGAAGGTCTTTGAACTCTATGTATCCCTTCTTAGTAGAAAATGCTAACAGCATGAAAGGCGTCCGCGCAGAGTGTCTCACTCGCTACCCCGGCGGCAAAGGCATCTGCACGACCTCCATTCATCCGTCATGGCACCAAACCGGTATTATCAAAGGCGCAGAGAAGTCGTTAAGAAGTCTCGGCATCAATCCCGACCCGCCAAGTAACGTGAGCAAAGTAGTTGTCGAGCAGGTATTGAAGGCAAAGAGTGGGAGAATATGTGTGCCAAAGAGTGAAGTAGGCAAAGCTGGCATAAGAAACTGGCCTATGTGGGCGCAGGATATTGCGTATGGTTATGTATGGCCGGACAAGAACAGGTTTGGGTTTGAGACGAGTGACGAGACCAAACTAGTTTGACTTGCTTCTTAACCATCCATGGGTGTTGAACAATGAGAGACGCATTGATTGAACCTGATCTTGACCACTAGATGTATAGTTTGCACTCTGATAGGAGGTACACAATAGTCTGAGATCATGACTTTGATCTGTTCTTAAGGGACCGGAGAACAATTCAGCCTGAGATGACCCTGTAGGGACAGGTTCGGGAGCACCTGTCCCTGCTCTCGGACGATAACTTATGGACGACTGCACCTACATCCACTATTATACCGATTCAAAGGCGGTGAACCATATAGGGACGTTCTTGTCTAGGATGGTTTTGCCTACCTGAGTGCTAATGCGAGATTGCTGTATGGCACAAATGCATTCTAGCTCCCTACTGTTTCTGGGAGTCAATTTACTGTCGAGGGAAGCGCATAGGTTCCTGTTTAATGCAGAATGGCGTAATCGTATTGGAACAACTGACCCGGTGGCTTTCGTCGCCCTTTTGTTTTACATATTGTAGAGGGCTTCTTGTTGTTCCGTTATCCGTACTTCGACGCTTACGTCAACCCGAAAACTAAGGTTGTGTAATACGAAACGGACTAGTCTTCTCGGGCCAAGACCCATCCCTACCCGTCCGGCCTTCTATTCATCCGCGTAGGACAACAGATTAGTAAGTTGATAGTTTTGAAACGTTAGTTCGGCCTTGGGGGAAGGCCGATGAACTACACGGAATCACGAATGCACCGACCTTACCTCTATTTGGGGTGGGAGCACTTGTACACGATGCTCAGGGAAGGTAGCTATAAGAGCTGTAGTTGCTCAGCTGTGGGAATGGCACCATAACGAGAACTACATAACAACCTCAAATTCAATCTCTTTTGATAATTCTTCACGTACTCAACTATCACAACAACATGGCATCCCTTAAGCAGATCAAGATCTGGGGCAAAGGCGGCCCCAACCCACCCAAAGTCGCTATGCTTTGCGAAGAACTAGGCCTTCCGTACGAGGCCGAAGATACCTCGTTTTCCGACGTCAAGACCCCCGAATTTCTCGCTCTGAACCCTAACGGTCGAATGCCAGTACTTCAAGACCCCAACACCGGTTTCACAATCTGGGAGTCCGGTGCAATCATCGAGTACCTCGTCGAAAAGTACGACACTGCGCAGAAGCTCAGCTTCCCACAAGGCAGTGAGGAGAGCTATCTGGCAAAGCAGTGGCTGTTCTTCCAAGTCAGCGGTCAGGGACCGTATTATGGACAGGCCGTCTGGTTTACCAAATACCAACCGATCGAAAGCGCGCAGCAGCGGTACTACAACGAAATCAAGCGCGTTACTTCTGTGCTAGAAGGCCATCTGAAGAAGCAAGGAAAGGGGGAGGATGGTCCTTGGTTGGTCGGAAATAAGTACTCGTACGCGGATCTGGCCTTCTTTTCATGGCAGAATATTACGATGAACTTGTTTCGCGAGCAGGTGGATCTAACTGAGTTTACGGAGACGGCCAAGTGGGTTGAAAGGATGAAGGCTAGGCCGGGCATCGCAAAGGTTCTTGCGGAAGCAACACACTAGACTTGGATTGCGTTATCGGGAGGCCTTCTGGAGGGTTGAGGAATCCAAGGGAATGGTTCTAGGTAGATGGAAAGCGGTTGAAGTATTGAAGGAATGATAGCAAATCTTACTGGTTGTATGAAGCCTTAATTTCCATGGCTACTGCATGTATACGCTCTCAAGGGTAGAGCCGTAGATGAGATAAGATGGTTTATTACTCGCCTGAGCTCTCACCAAATCTTAGAAGCGGTGTTGCAGCCGTAGATGACCACCTGCACTGTACTTCATCAACTCCACTTTTTCTTTATCTCCACTCCGTGAAATTTCCCCAATACCCCCAATGCTGATGGCAAGTCACCTGTTCATTGTTTTCGTAAGAGAGCATGAATACCCCAGGGGGAAGTGGACGTCTTACGAGGTCCCACACCACCGCTCAGACTGAGTCCCCGCTCCGCTCGCTAATCGCCTGCGGCCGTAACACTAACGCGCAACCACAGCATCAGAGGCCGGCCGCCTTGTAGCTACGCGCGAACCATGAACTACGTGCGTTACACGATGTATAGATAAGAAGGCTAGCCCCGGGCTTCATTAATACTAACCATGAGCACTAACATTCCGGACTGACCTTGATACACCCAAAAGCTCAGCGCACCTCCAGCCTTCAGCAATCTTCACAGCCCATAATGGAGAACATCACACCTATTCTCCAGACCTACTCCGTCCTTGCCATTGCTCTGGCAGCAGGTACGTCCCTCTCCTAGCTCCCCTGCTTTGCTTCCGCTCCGCTCACACGCTCGCAGGCACAAACCTCAGCACCACCATCGTTACCCTCCCCGCCCTCCTCCACGCGTCCCCGTCCACACTCGCAACGCAGTGGAAAATTCTATTCGACGCAGGCATAACACCTGTCGTCTCGCTCGCCATGACTTCTGCGGTCGGCTTTGCAACGCTTGCCTACCGCGCAACCTATACACCTTCAGTAGTCTCGACTAGTCTCGCGAGTCAGGCGAAGAGGAACCTATATGTTGCTGCTGCGGTGGCGGCGTTTGGACTTGCGCCGTATACGAGGTTGCTGATGTGGCATAATATTGCCGAGTTGGAGAAGAGGGCGAAGATGGCAGAAAAGGCGGATGACGATGGAAAGACTGACACACACACATTGGTGAAGGAGTGGGGAACGCTAAACCTGTATAGGGGTTGCATGTTGCTTGTCTCCGCCGGGCTGGGGCTCTGGGCATGTGTGAACTGAGGTAGTACAGTAGGGAAGGGTTTGTAGCGCGATTGGATTTTATGTAATCATGATACGTAGCTAATAATGAATTGAGGTTATACATGACGTGCAGGAACAGCGGCTACAAACTGATCCTCATTTCCAGTCGTTCCGCAACCTTTCGTACCGAATCTCCGTCAATCTCGCGGACCTGATCAGGCACTATACTTCCCTCGAAGGCTCCTCCAGCCTCGGCAATCAACGTCTCCAGTCCATTTCCACTCGAATAAGCCCAGAATCGCACATACCTGTCCACAAAGTCGATCGATACATCGGTGCCGGCGGGTATGAACGCCGTCTCGCCTGCCCTCACCATATTGCCTGCCCCACCGTTCACTATAAGCGATATCGCACCATCCAAGACGTGGTACACTTGATGCACCTTCTCGAACGCGAATGGTTTGCCCAAGATACGGTTAGAAAGCCTATTGCTGGACTCGATACTCGTAACCGCAAAGTTTCCCGTCGACCCTGCGCTTTGTTGCGTGGTGATGAACGGTCTGGACAGAACTCCTTCGAGAAGATGGCATGGTCCAGTATTCGCCTTGAGATAATACGCTTCCTGACCGTTTGGTAGCCTGGAGTCCTCCTCGGCCCACTCCGATACTTCTGCGCCTTTGAACTGCGGCTGGAACACAACATCATGTTTCTCTTTAATCTCTCTCATTTTCGGTCCAAACACCAACCCAGGATTTCTCGTATCGAATTCATCCACCACAACACCATCATACCTTTCGCTAACAAATCTGAAGAAATCCACCCACTGACCTGGCGTTACTAATCCAACAGTCTCATTGATCCCTTCATCTAAGAGCATGGGTTGGTGCACGACGCCTGGCGGCACGTAGGCAAAGTCTCCCGGGTGTAGGATCTTGCAGCGGTCACCAGCCCAAATCTTCAAACGGCCTTTTGTACACATGAACACATCGTGGGCGAGATTGTGATAGTGGAAGCCAGGAGGGTCAGCCACGGCGCCATCCATGCCGAAGACACTCATCATACCCTCGGTCTCTTTGGCCGATGCCAGGATACGGAACGTGGATTTCGTTCCTGGAATCGTGATGGTCTCGCCCTCATACGCCGGGATGATGTAAGGTCTCGGTCTGCCGAGAGGCTCTGGAACGCGTGGGATATCATTATTGGAAGAGGGATCCAAAGATGAGTCGCTGCGTATTATTGGTGAGGTAGCGTTGATGACCATGGTAAAGCTATACGGGCTTATGGCACCCGGGTCGGATATGTAGTGGAGGATATATGTGGAAAATTGATCGAAATGCGTTGACTGATATTGCGTGGGAAAAGTTGGGAAGTGGTGGCTCTTGCAAACGCCGTCTCTTACGATAAGTGGAAAAGTCCACAGAAACGGATGAACAGCCCTTTCAGAAGGAGTTTATCCTCCGCACTCTCTCCACATAGACGTCATGCGCCTGGTCCTGGCGTCACTCGGAAAGCCTTACAATGAGCCACCAATCATTCACTAAGCCTACTCACGTTAGGAACATGTGAGACAGTATGCGTCTTGCCAGCCACGGGCTCCGTACACCCCGCTCAAGTTAAGCTTGCGGTAGATTCCACGATGGAGGGATGTTCTAGATGTTGGAGTAGCTCCACCGACTTGTAGTTCAACCCTCCCAAGGTTGAAAAGTCTACTTGCCTACTATCAAGCCAGTCAAGTATGACGCTCTCGAATGGGTAGCTTAAGGTGCCTAGCATAGCTTATTTGAGCTGCTGAGCAAACAGTATGTTCGAACTGGAAGTTGAAACCATAAAGCGTGGACCACTTGCTTCAACGGACGCGGCTGAACCCCACATTCCAGCTAGGTGCAGTCTTCCCGCTCGGAGTGTGGAGACACGTGCCCGAATTCCTAGCGCTATTGAAATAGCCCGAACCACCGAAAGTAAGTTGATTGTGGCATATCTCAACACGACTTTTACATACCTCAACGTATAAATTGAAGCTATTGAATATACACAGGCATGTAAAAGGCATAAATTATCATGTTAATCGTGTGATTACTGAGGGCCATTGGTAGAGCTTACTTCCGCCCATTACGACGGCGCCCGCGCGAGCTGTACGATCCTTTGGCAATACTTCGATATACGGTTTCATCATACTAAGTTGTTCCCTAGTCTTCTAAGAATAAACTAGAAATTTAATTCTAAACTATTAAGAACCTCCTATTAAAATAAAATAAAGCAGGGCTGTAAGTTACCATAGCGTGCAAATATCATATACTATCATCCTCATAGACGAGGTTACAGCCTAATTGAACAAAACGAAATTCGAACGCAAATAAGAGACGAAGACAAGGTGCAGAATGCGCCATGTGATCATAACGAAGGCAGGGTCTCATATTGGCGCTTTTATCTACCATGATAGCGATCCAACACTTGCTTACTTCTCATACGATTTCTGAACAATCCGCTCCAGAAAATCGAAGCTCTTACGTTGGGTGTCCCACGTCTTACTTCCCTTCTTCATTTGCCCACAAAACGTATGCGGCTCTCCCTCCACCTCAAAAAACTGCACCTCCACCCCATTATCCTTCAACCTCGCCTCAAACTCCCTGCTCAACCGCATAGGAATCATAGTATCTGCCGTACCATGTATAATGGCGACCGGAGGCCATTGTTTAGAAACATTCATCATTGGGTCGATATTTTCCAAATTCTTCGGAGTAGAAGGCCAGATTGTATTGATAACTCTACCGGTAGCAATCTGGTGCATGGCGAAGGCTTGTCGAGCCCCGGGGTCAGATGAAGATGGGCCTGTTGTTGACTGGCCTTCAAGGGAGACGCCGCCAATGAGTGTGGTTTTATCCTTCATCAGGGTTTGTACTTCCTCGGCCGGTCGCGGCTGGTAGAAGTGCCCTGGCATTTTGTCCATACGTTGGGACCAGAAGGGGTCGTTGAAATGTTTCGCGCCGTAGAAGTCGAGGATGGCTAGTGGAGGTTTGGGGGTACCCCAGGCCTCAGGTTAAGTGAGCACAGGATTTGTAGAGCGGACAAAATGCTCAGACGTACCGTGCTCAGCGCCAAATGCCCACCACTGCTCGTGCCCATCACCATGACTCTCTCTTCATCGACTCGCATCCTCTCCATGTTCTTGTCTTGCAATACTTTTCTTAGCTCACCATCTTGCACCCACTTCAGACAGTCCCTAACATCCGTCATTGGACCCTCCAGCACGTTGATACCCGGACAGAGCCTATGCTCTATGCCTAGCACGATCCACCCTCTGCCTAAGCAGTCAGAGATTTGATCTTTGTTGTTCATGCCGGCATGTCCAAGCATGAACGCGCCGCCGTGGATCATTATGAGTACGGGGCATGGCCCTGAAGAGGAAGTGGTAGAGGGAAGGTAGACGTCTGTTGGGATCTCGAGGCCGGGGACGATTTTGTAGGGTACACGTAAAGATGGTTCAAATGACGCCATGGCGAATTCGAATTGTAAGAGTGGCTAAACCCCGAATTCTGTTATTTGCTCTTAGAAGGAAGCCGATGACTGCTTAGGAAGCTGACGGAAGATTCGCACATACAACAACTACCGATACTGAAGCCGATCAACACCGCATGATACATGTGAACAAAGTACCACGTTGCTCGTAGCGCGCCACATATAATGCACTATGTATTCGGGACAGATCAATACCGGAAGGCTAGAAGGTCACTGCACGAGATAAGGGACCGTCATCTGTACGTAACGAAAGGGTTGATCGGAAAGTGGGGCACAACTGCCCGAGATCCTAACCTACTGCTACTCCCGTGTTTCTCAACTGCCGGCCACCGAACTCACCACTAATGAATCGCAAGCATCTCATGTCCGACCGCCCGACGAAGATGGGAATTGGTATCAATTCATGCAAAAGGTATCCCGACACAACTTATTGAACGCCTATTAACCTTTTAGCTTCTGGTGAGAAGCTTACTTCGGCCCACTCCATCTCCCACCTAACCCTTTCCCCCGCACGAACCCCTTGCCCCTAGGGCTCTTGCTCTTCTCTACCCTCCCTTTCGCACCCGTGCCAGCAGCGGCGCCATTCCCACCTTTCTGCTTCTCAGCACCCAACCCCTTTCTTTGCGTCTTCACACCGCCACCAGTCTTAAGCCCGCCCCTACCCATTCCTGACCCACTCTTCGCCTTCCTAACTTCCTGCCACTCCGCCTCACCGCCATCATCATCCACATCCATCTCATCGTCCTTCGTCTTCTTGTTGCTGAACTTCAGTTTCCCCTTTTGACCGCGCTGAGCAGCGTCGCGACCACGGATTGCGTCGACATAGGCATTGATACCGGCTTCGAGAGATGTGTTTTGGTCGTCAATATCCATGAGCACATCGTGATCAGCATCCTTTCCTTTCGACTTCTTGATCTTTACAGCGTCTTCTGCATCCGAATCGCCGAGGATGAGCTTGCCATCCTCATCTGTGCGGGCTTTCATCTTTGTTGGTTGTTTTCGTTGGCGCAGCGGTTTTGTAGAAGATATGTTACCCAGCGCGCGTTTCGAGAGAAGATCAAGAGGCTCATCCTCGTCTTCCACGATGTATGTGTGGCCGCCCTTTGCATTGCCAGTTCGTTGTTTGCTCTGACTTTTGACAAATTCATCTTCTGAGTCGCCCTCATCACTGTCTTCGCTCTCGCTGCCATATACAGCCTGGTCGTACTCGCTTTCAAACTTGCCCTTCGGCTTGTCAGCTGGTGCCTCGCCATTTTCCTCAGCCTGTTGTTTCTTCTTCTTTCGCTGCTCCCGCGTTTTCCGGATGTTGGTGATGAGTTTGCGGTCTGCGGCAGGACAAGCGCGTTCGACCTCATCAACGCCAAATTTGCGGACCATGCGCTCGACTATGTGCTTTACTTTGGCTTTGAAATGCGCTTTGTGCTCGTGGCTCCATACCATAAGGTTTGAGAGTAAGGTGCTAAGGCGCGGTCTGATTAGAGATTCTGGGAGCGAGATGACTTCGACTTTGACGAAGCCGAGTACGCTGCGTACGATCTCGCGGTTCGGATTTTGGAGGAAAATATCCATGAGGTCGCAGAGATTCGTAGTTGTCTCCTTGGTTATCCTGGCATGGAACTCGTACAATATCCGGGTCACAGCGGTGATGGATGCTGAAATCATATGTGGGGTGGAGGCGGCCAGACCAGCTGAAACCATGGTGACATACTCCTCCAGTGACGCGTCCACGGTTGGAGCATCGGCGGGCATATTGGGCACTTTGGTCTGCACGACTTTACCGCCTTCTGCCATCTTCTCACCCATAGCGACAAGTAGGTCGTAGGCTGCTTCGCGGGCTTTCTCGTTTGTCTCCTTGGCCGAGATGACCACCTCAGAGAGAATTGATGGAATGAAGTGCAGGTCGCTTTGTGGCAAGAACTCGACAACCTGAAGGAGCGCGTGCAATCGATCTCTCCTCGCGGGTGCCGAAGCCTTCTCTGCACTGTTAAGTAGAAGCTGCTGTAGTTCTCCGTTTCGGTCTTTGAGTGCTGCCTTGCCCTGTTCGGATTCTGCGAGACGGGGGATGAGTTTATAAGCCTTCTTCTGTAGTTGTGGATCGTTATCCTTGTGGATCATGATCTCGGCCATGCGGAAGAGTGACCGGTAGCTGTCTCGCGGGAGATAGAGGGCAATTGTGATGATTAGGTCCATGAGGGTGTGGCTCATCGGCGGCATCTTGTTCTGGTTCTTGTCCTGTTTCTGCTTATCTGCTTGCGTTTGTGAACCGGTCTCTGGTAGTGAAGATTCTAGGTTGGTCGCGACGCGTTCGAAGGTCTCCATGAGTTCCTTCTCAGGAATTATGCTCAGATAAGCATTGATCGTCCTGAGAATAGTGCCCCGGTACTGCGGCAGCGTCTGACTGTAGACGTTGAAAAGAACTGCAAGCATGTTACTCGCAAATGCTGCTAAGTGCTCGAGATTCTTGGTTGCATCAGCCTTTGAAATCCGAGCCTGGGCAAGCAGATCGTCGTCGCCCTCTAGCTCCACAATGGCCTTGTTGCTATCCACCAAATTCTGCAGCGCTCGGCAAATGTCTGTCCGCAGGTCGGCCTGACCGTATAGTAAGTTCGCCAACATTTCGCAGAAACCTTGGTCAAAGGCTTGGATCATGTCTATTGGGAGGTCACAGTAGCCGGGCAGTGTGGACCAGATTTGCTGCACGACGGTCTCAAATACCTTGACCTCCATTGTCTTCTCCCTTTCGCCATGGTCGATAACTCTTTGGTAGAGTTCTTCACTGAGTGGTACCATCTCAGCCCTGAAGTGGGCCAGCTTCGTATTGTGTACCGAGTCGCGGAGCAGAGGTAACATCCACACCCTGCCGGTCTGTCCAGGTGGTGGACGCGGCAGGTTTAATGGCAGGATCTCGAGCACTGCCTCTGGCCCCATGGCACTGATCGCTCTCGAGATAACGGCATCTGCCTCCTTCTTGCCTGCAAAGCTTTCATTGCTCCTCAGATCTCCGACGATCCTTAGGACGGGTTTCAAGATGGGATCTGCACGCCATCTGAGCGTCTCAAACATGGCGGACAGCATACTGAACACCTCCATCCAAGCAGCCTGGTATTTGACGCTCAACAGATCTTGGGCAATCTTTGCGACCTTCTCCAGTATCTTCTCATCGTACACGGAGGGCTCGAGGATAACGCTGTCGGGTATAACGTTGGCTAGGAAAGAGATCAGGCACTCGGAAGCAGAGATGCGGATGTTGTGCGACGAGGATGTGAGGAAGCCGGAGACCATGGTGAAGAGGTCGGGGAGCTTCATGAAGGTGTCTTCGGGCTCGATCTGGGCAGAGACTTCGTAGCCTCGCGAGATGACTGCTATCCACGGCGGAAGCAGCTGCGAGTCGTTCTTGGACGGCTGCAGCTCGGAGATGACCTCGAGCAGGCGGGGCAGCTTTGCGGATGCGAGTTCGTCGGCCATGGCCGCGAAGATGACCTCGAAGATCTCAAAGGCTGCCATGGTCAGGAACTCGTTGGTCGACCTGGAGATGTTCAGCAACAGCTCGCACAGGACATCGATCTTCCTGCTTGGCCAGCCACCCGACGACGTGGCAATCGTCTTGATGAGCTGCAGGGCGTGTATGAGCTCTGGGTCCTTGTTTGGCGTGTCCCTGCCGGCCTTGTGCTTCCGCGACTTGGCCGCGGCGGCGGCAATGTCATGCAGCATCTTGAGCGCCGTCTCGGCGCACATGTCGGCCGCAGGGTGGTCGAGGGCAGGGCTCGGCGGCGGGTTTGCCAGCACCTTTGCCAGCGCCTCCTGCGCCCTCTTCCGCACCTTTGGCCGGTGGTCTACCGAGATTTGCAGCAGGCCCGCGACGGCCCTGCGCGGGCTAATCTGTGTCTGTGGCAGCTCCCATGCGCGCGCATCCTGCACCACCAACAGCGACTCCAGGCATCCTATCGAGGACCGGACGAGCGGCGCCTCGGCCTCGTCGTGTGTGAGGGCGGGCGCGAGGCTCGTGAGGATGTCGGTGAACTTGGAGCGCAGCAGCGGGGCGGGGACGTGGGGCGTGACCAGGTCGAGCAGATAGATGGTGGCCGTCGCGCTGTCTTTGTTGGCGATGCCCTGTGCGGTGATTTGGCGGCTGAGGAGCGACAGCAGCGCTGCGAAGTATGCCGTGGGCGTGAATTCCGACTTCTGCTGGCGGAGCGTGTCTTCGATGGCCGAGAGCAGCACGTGCGTCTGGAGGGATTAGCACGCAACCAAGTGGCAGTGTGGGCTTGTAAAGTACCTGCTGCTGGCCCTGCAGCTTCGGGTTATCCCGAATCTTGCTCAGTCTCTCCTCGAGCGACATGGTGGGCAGCTGTCGAGTGGTGGTGGGAGCCTGCATCTTCACAGTCCAATTTTTGGCGATAACTTTTTCGTGCAGGGATGCCACTTCGGGGGTTATCGATAACCCCGTGCACGGGCGGGGCCGCCGCCGTCATCTGTTCTGCTCCCTCACGAGATCCAGGGCATGGTACCAATGCAGGAAATGGCTTGTCCATGGACGCTAGAATATGGAACAGTTGTTCAATATAAGTGGAATTCCAAACGTCGAGTTTCCATCTATAGCGCGTCCTTTTTCGCAGACGAAAGTAATTCGGGTATAAACAAGACCATCCGTCTCCAAAACTCGTACAGAAATCTGCTATTACCCAAGCCATAGAACGTTTACGCCAACACTGTTTCACGTCGCCGGTTCGAAAAGAAAATGACCATCCGGGCCGTGACACGCACGCCCATGGCGTCGTCCTTGCGGAACTGTATGTATCCAAGCAATTATACGCCATCCGGCCGCTGCGAAACGAATTCAAAAAAAATTAGCAACGCATATCCCGCCAAATCACTCCTCAACTAGGGTATCACCAACGCGTCCGCGAACACTGCTCTTACTACTCTTCTTTGATATATTCATGAAGCTCAACCGCTTCTTCACGCTGCCCGTTCGTGAAGCTAGTGACTTGTCGCTCTTGCCACTCTTGCTCGTCTCAGGTCTTTTATGGCTAGGCGTTCGTTGGAGGCTGCTCTGACTCTGGCTCGGATGACTGACGTGGTTGGATGGGAAAGAGGGCAGAGCCTCGGGCTGTGGAGAAACAGGTGTGTGATTGAGAAAACTCAGGCTTAAGCGGTTCCGGCTGATCTCTCTGCTTTGACTGCGCTTGGGTGACTCAACTGAATCGTCGTCGTCCACGGATTGCTTCTCGGCTTTAGTCTCTTGGTGTTGTTCCGCGTCGCCCATTAGAACACCTTTCGTGAGGAAGGCGAGGCTGAGTCTCTTTTTATCTTGCCGCGAAGGTCTGCTATCTGGAACCGGCGATGTAACTCTCGTGCCGTTGACTTGTGCGTCGTCTGGCACCGGACTTGCCATTTGTGAGCGCGAGGTAGCTGCAGCGAGCCATGAGCCTGTGGGAGACCGTACAGCGCGCGGAATGTTTGGCGGCAACAATACCGCCAGTTCACGGTAAAATGCCGCTTCAAAACCTGCATTGTTGTTAGCCCTAGACACAGTGGTACGGCATGTCACTACATACGCTGGGTAAGGTCTGCCTTGGTGGTTTGTTGTGCAGGCCGCACATACAACGCCAAGCAGCGGCGGATGACCAGAGCGTAGTCAATCAGAGCTACCCTCAATGCGTTCTCCAGTGGATTCGGTGGATGGTGAGCTTCACCTTCCTCTTCCTCTGCCTCAGGATCCGGTGGGCTGGGCAACAGCTCATGATAATTGGCGACACAGTTGTCAGAGTTGGTGTCGACAGCATACATGAGCTCTTGAGTTAAAGTGTTGAACGTTGTATCATCGCCGTCTGTAATTCTCTTCTCGATAGCAAGAAGCTCCGTTGTTTTACGGGATGTGCGCTCTATAGCGTTTTGCAGAGGGCTTAGTGCTACTGTGCCAACGGCGACGATCTCGCTCCTTCGTAGAATTGTAGGAAATGTCTCGGCTGTAGTGTAAACCGTCTTCTCGACTGTGGCCTCTTTCGGTGCAACAGCAGACGGCGAACGGCGAGATGCCGAAGTGAAGTGCGACGGGCGAGACAGGAGATAGTAGTCTTTAACAGACTGCGAGACCTTTGCCCGCTGGTAGATGGCATGTGTAAGGTCTTTTTGCGGACTGACAGGAAATATCTGCAAGTATTGGCCTTCCAGGTCTTGCTCTGCGCCAGGATTGAGGATCTGCGCCGAAGGATGCTGTTGCTGCATACGATCCGTAAAAGAAGCGAGGCGATCATTTGAGGATCCTTCGAAGATGAATTGCTTGTCACGAAGTCCTGCTGGGAACCCTAAGCCCTTGTACACTACCCTGAAGTAGCGTGGGTTGAAACGTTCGCCCTTTGCAATGTTTTCATGAATCTTCGCCATAGCATGCTGTGTACGGGCTAACTTGGCGAAGTCGAAAACGTTGTGCTCATACTGCGTCGCAAGCTCCACGTAGGCTCCTAGCGCGTTGTCCCAGGACTGGCCGTTTTCATAGTGCTCGATCATCTGGAAATACAACTGCTCTTTTCGCTCGAACGACGGTTGTGGCGGGAAACTAGGCTCGGTGAGTGGGTCTACGGTATGGTTTGGGTCCCACTCGTATAGTTCGGCATGTAGTCGAAGAGCAAGACCAGCTTCCGTAAAGTTCTGCGCCTCCGCTTGCAGCTCGACCAGTTGATGCACGTAGCGGATATATATGTCCTCTTTCTGCATATCCTTCAAAAATTCCATCAGGTGCAGCGTATCCATTATGTGAAATATCTCCCCGGTTGCTTCAGTGCTGTGGACGGCTACAAGGAGGTCCAGTAATTCGTCAATCGTTGCGATGAGGTTCTTGAGTGCTACGAGCAATGGCTCCTCAGGATCCTGCGCTAGAGGCTCAAACAGCTCCACAAGCTCTTGGATGAAGTGTTTCTGCAATACCGCCTCTGTCAGATGCTTAGTCTTGAAAAGATGATCTAGGCAATCGATCATTTCAGCCTGTATGAGGGAAAGGTCCTCGCTCAATGTCCACTCGCTGATGATCATGGTCTGCAAGACCTCGATCGCAACACTGCGCAATCCCTCATGTACGCTAAGACACAGTTCCACGATAGGTGCGACCAGTCCTGGAACGTATTGCACTTGGAATCCACCCATTTTCTCGAGTCCATACTGGTTTTTGTCTTCGGCACTGGTCTCCCATCCGATCGCCTCCCAGCTGCGCTGAAGCAAGTCTGCGCCGTGTTCACGAACATCACCAGCAATTTTCCATACGGCTCGCCGCTTCTGCTCTGGGAAAGTCTCTAGGGCAAGGGCATCGCTGCCGACAAGTTTCAATAGAGCGTCGAAGAAGGCCCGCCACAGCTCCGTGTTGAAAAGGTCCGCTTCGTCGGGCAGAGGGAGAAACGAATCGAGCAGTATGTTGAACAGCTTCTCCAGAGCACGCATCGTCGCTTTATGATGGTAGATGTGCACGCTCAGCCATGAGCTGGGGTATGCTTCGCAGTCGAGAATAGAGATGTAGACTTGCAGGACTGAAAACAGGAACTCTGCAATGTCATCTTTCGGCCAATCTAAGTGTACAATCGTGGGCAGACTCGACATTGCTGCGAGTACAGCCGAGATTTCAGCCATGGCCTCATCGAAGGGTGCTTCGGTCGTGGCCGCCCGCGATTGGAAAGGATAAGTGGTCGGGAACAGCAATGAGAGGGTTTTCTTGGCTGGTCGAGGAGTTGCTTGTATCGCTCGATATGAATCTACTAGCTTCGGCATGTATTCGCAGGCTTCTTGTCCAAGTTCTTCCACTTGGGATGCGACTACAGAGCAGCACAGGCGCACTTGCTCTTTCCACTGGTCAGTAACGGTTTCCACTTTCCCCCAATACGGAGCAAGCCAAGTTACGGTGTTTGCGAGGAATATGCGACGGACATCCGGTGTGCGAAAGATCTGCAGATCGGAGAGATGATGTATCAGTAGTAACTTGTACAGGGCAAGCTTTCCTTGAACCTTCGGGCATGACTCTATGAAGCTCTCAGCTAGCTTATACACGTCCATGGCGGGCATGCAACCGTCCAGTTCTGGAAGCCACGAGTGGAAGTTTTGGACCAACAGAGTTTTTGTGCCAATCAGTACAGGAGATGGGTTCTTCATCAAAGATTCCAGCGATGTGAAGAGGACCTTCATTTCTTTGCTGAACTGGGCCCGATCTTTGATGCCTATGCTTTCCTCCTTCGCTTTTTGCTTCTCGCGGGCGTTTACCAGGAACTTCATGATGAGCTTGCCCACTTTGAATGTCGCGCGTAGTTGTCGAGAACTCGCCGAGTCGGTAGGCTTAGCCAGCAATCGACCATAGCTCTGCATCAGGCATGATGTAACAAGGGAGTGGAACACCTTAGTGCGGGCATACTGATCCACTAATGGCTCGAGGTTGAAGCGACGGTCGTGAACAATGCCTAGCACGATAACAATGGCACTAAAGACGAGATCTTCGTATTCGTCGCTTCCCGCATAGTGACTCTGGATCGCAAACAGAGCATCGAAAACCTCGTTCAGCAGCTTGACGATCTCAATCTCCGGGACAAAATTGAACCGTCGCAGCAGTCCGACAAGTTCTCCCGCGGGTTGATCCTGCCATTTGATGAGGCCTAGAATGGTCGGGTCTTGCGAATATTTTGTACTGCAGAGTAACGTTTTGAGGTGCACAGCAGCCATAGGACCCATGACGTGCTCATCCTTCTTCTTCGCGCTCCATGGCAGACCAAGATACGCGCCTTTTCCTGCAATCATGCCGGACGTATACTCGTCATACCTGTATAACGTCAACGCGTGATCTCCATCACGAGCAAATGCATCCTGGTTCCAGAGCGGCATCCAACAGAGGGCAAATGGGAAGCCTGGCGCATCTGCAATACTCATGACCAAGTGCGATCCGGGAACATCTTGCGGGTCAATGGCGAGTCGAACTGTCGAATTCCAGCCCTCCCCGCGCTCGACTGCGGTGGTGCGCCAAGCGGTATGACCTGCACTGTTGGTGGAGGGATAGATGCATCCCTCGATACGCTCTCCTGAGCTCTTTCGTACCTCGATAGTCAGTTGAAGATCGCTCATAGGTGAGGCGTGCTCGAGCGGAACAGTGCCCGTCTTCGGATGAGCTAAGAATGCGTTCTTAGGGAGAAAGGGCTCAACGAGCGTCAAATATATATCGCTGCGTGGCTTTGTCGGGGCGCCTGAAAAGCCAATCTTCCGCGTCTGCTTGATGTTGTGAAGCAAAGTCGGTGTTTTCTGGATCAGCCCTTCGGCATCAGGATGAACGAAGGCCTTCAGGTGGACGGTGACTTGGCTTATTGGCGCATTCCGCTTATACTTCCCGCTTGGGCTTGGATAAATGTCAGTCAACAAGCTGTCCCAACCACTGTCGTCTTCTGACATATCGTCTGGAGCTGTAGTAGTTGACCACATAGTGACGACCTGATCGGCCTCCGACTGAGCCTGCATTAGCTGATTCACACGCACTACACCAACTGCAACTGCTCTCTTCAACGTCTTCTGGTCTCTGGACAGTGCTCGAGCTCTTGTGGTTGCAGACTCGGGTCGTGTGTCGGAACTCTGTGATCGGTTGGCGTCGACGCTTGGCCGGCGTCCGTCTGACGAGTCGGTGTTCCTAGAGTTAGTTGATTCCTTCCGTTTTGAGCCAAACATGACACTGCGCCGTCCACCTTTGATGCTTCCATATTGGGAAGGCTGCACACCTGGCGCGTGGCTTGGTGCGTTGTCTCTCGTCATGCTCGCCTTCTCTGCTGCAGTCGCTGCGCGTATCGGGGTGTTCGTCATCAGCCTGAAGACGAGGTACAGCGTCGAGCCAGATCCCGCGCCTTCGCCAATATCGGTCGAGCTGAGGTCTACTAGCAGTGATCGCAACTTGTCGCCGGCCAGCGAGACGGGTGAGCCATCTCGCGCAGTCAAATCAAACGAGTAGGCTTCAGAGAGCGGCTGCGGTGCGGAACCCGGCGTCTTCAAACACAGGTGCATGCTCACTTGGGCGGCTCCCGGCACGACGTCTCCTATGACATGCTTTAAGCTCACGAACAGGTGGTATAGGTTATGCTCGTCGACTTGAGCGGTGGGTCGGCTCTCCAACATGCTCATCATCGACTGCAGCTTTGTAATGTCAATGGCTGAGTCGTCGCCGGTCAGGATGCGACCATGCTGTGAGGGACTTCGCACAATGACGTCCCCGCTGAGCATCTTATTGCCCGCCACGAGATCCCAGACGGTCGTCTCGCGAACCTTTTCCAGCTCTCTGGCGGTAAGCACCTTGTGCAACAGCTGGCGGCGCGCAGTGTCGAGACGATTGACTAGCGTCGTCATCTTGTCCAGCGAGCTGTATTTGCGTGCGAGCAGAAGTTCGTGTACTTTGGTCGAGTGCCATTCGCGCAGGCAAGAAGCGATTTCGTCGACCAAGGGCTCCTGGGCGGATGTGGGCGTCTCGTCGCCAATCTTCAGCATAGGGACTGGCGCGGGCGGTCGCGGCGCATTCGGGTCGGATACGGGCGATAGTGGCAGCATGAGCTGCTGGAGGTGCTCTTCGCGGGCGGTCCACTGCGACGTGGTGCTGCCGGCGCGCTTCCTGTTGGACTTTCGGCGCGAGAGCGGGCGCGAGGCGGACGAGGGCAGCGCGGAGACGGCATCGGTCTTGGAGGCTCTTCGCGCTTGGGGCTCAGCGCCTTTTGCCGTGGGAGACGTGGTACGTGTGCTTTCGGTGGGCGTGACGAGGCCGTTGGCGGCATGCTCGTAGTGACTGCCGCGCGCCGTCTCCTGTGCGGATTCGAGGGCGCCCGTGTCCTTGCCCTCGCCCAGGACCTCGCGCACCTCGACACACGAGCGCGGGAAGATGCCCGAGAAGACGCGTGCCTCGAGCGTCTGGCCCTTCACGCTGGTCAGGCCGGCCAGCAGCGAGGGCGGCGCAACCAGGTAGCCGCGGTACCACGAGCCATCTTTCCCGCCCTGCTCGATTATGTACAGCTCGTCGCCAATCTCGAGGGGCAGGTCGGCGGGCGACGAGGGCTGGAACGGGTAGATGCAGATTGCGAAAGCGATTCGCGGGAGCGGTCTCCAGCTCGGCATGGCACCAGACGTGTCAGACTATCTTGGGGGGAGTCGGCGCGAGAGCATCACGAGCCGCGATGCGAAGGAAGCCCCTGGATGGGGTTGCCGGGTCGAAATCTGGGGATAAAGTAAGCGGGGCAGGTCCTGGTGTTGTCAGGCACGTCAATTCACTGGGTGACGGCTGGGCAGGCGCGTACACTGGCAGAACACGCGCGTGGTGGGAGCAGTGGGTTGTAGTGCGATGCCCGTTTCGACGCACAAAAAGTCGTCGACAGTTTCGCTCCGTCCATCGGCAGCAGCCGTTCCTGCATGAGCTCAGGCCTCCATCAAGGCCCCATGTGCATCCTCTTCTCATTAACGCGTCCAAGGCCAATGCGCGCCATGCACCTTCGATATCTCGGGCCTCGACTCCGTGGACGCAGTGAGTAAGTAATCAAAGTCACAGCATTCCTCCAGCAATGAACGACACCGAACTTGGCTGGTGCGCTCCCAGCTGTCAGCGCTCAGAAACACGTCGCACACGTCCACATGCGTCTCCCGCACATTGAACCATGGAAACACCAAAAGCACGTGGCTTTTCTAGGTCATCCCACATGGAGCGCCCTACCGGGTAATCTCAATTGCTCCTTCTCGGTAAGGGGCGCCTTTGCCGCTCCGTCCAAAAACACTTCAACGCACTTGGCCATTGCATATACTTCCAAAACGAAGACAAAGGCAGCACTGAAGACTTCCACCACGAGCGAGCACGGTCATCACCATCACAAACGCGAAGATGAAACGGCCGGCGGAACGAGCACGGCCGTTGATTTGCGTGGACGGGTACACGCCATTTCTCCACCTGCCAATCTCGGTACTTGCCGGCTCGCTGGTCCACTTCTGCTATCTCAACTTGACCACAAATCTCCTTCTATTCACCATTTCTATACAGCTACCGAACATCACTAGTTCTGTGTCATCGTAATCACACCTTCGTCATATTGTAGGAGCGCCGGCCGCCAAAGGCTCAGAGGCACTAGCGCGCCTGAGGTACTGACACTTCAGGGCCTTGTTCGACATATCTGATTGGAATCATAGCACCAGGTATCGAAACGTGCAATCATGCTCACTTGTGCAGGCGTTACGTGCTACAGGTGCCCAGGACTCGTTCTGGTGTTATGGTCCAATATTCACGGATAGCCAACCATTTACGTGCCTACTTTCTCAAACTTGCTCATCAGACGATATGGGCAAGAGCACATTCCTAAGAACACACTATGGTGCTCAGTAACTCATCCCTAACACTTGTTGCTTCGTCTCTTTGTTCAGCTCTCGGTCGAATACTAAGGGTCTTTCAATATTGACATTTTGACATTTGACATTTCAACAACCACTGCTGTCATCGCGCACTAGCCTATCCACCTTCGATTCGTATCATTAACGCCATTTCCCCTCAACTTTACTCTATCGGTCAAGTTCCGGAACTCTGACAAAGGCCCCACTGCGACCATGGACATGAGTAAAGATATGTCTTTGCCAACCTCGAGTAGCACGCACATTGACACTATGCCCTCTGCCGGTCCCATGGAGTCACTGTCGGCGATGGATGGCATGTCCGCCATGTCTTCTACCTTCTCAGCCAGTACCCGTGTTACTCTCTGGTTCACCGAGTGGACGACTACAACAACGGCGACATATGTGCTTACCATATTCTTCCTCTTCTGCCTAGGATTATTCAACCGCTTCCTTGGAGCGCTGAAGTCCCAGCTCGAGAGAAAAAGGACGACGAGACGCGATTATGCGACTACATCGATACACACAATCAGTGGAACAATGCCAGTAGATACCAGCATTCGCGGTCATGCAAGACAATGGAGTCAGAAGCTGCGAACGGAGCCCATCAGACTCGAAGACCGAGATAGGCACGAGACAGAACCTTTAAGTCCGGCCCTCCAGCTATATCATGCAGAGGAAAACGACGCCAGGCGACGAACGACTGCATTACGTAGATTCTGGGTTGCTAACGCGCCATGGAGCGTTAAGAAAGATGGAATAAGCGCTGTCCTGGAGTTTGTGCGAGCGTTGATCGGGTATATACTGTATGCTCCTAGAATTTGCATGAGGGAAGGTACACTGTAGCTAATCATACAATAGGATGCTGGCTGTGATGACATACAATATCGGATTCTTGTTTGCCGTCACTGGAAGCGTGCTACTCGGTGAGATGATATTCGGGAGGTACACAAGAGGCCCTGCAAACTTGGCTGAGGATGGCTGTCATTCGTAAGAGTTATGGGTATTGATAGCTTAGGGCTCTAGAAATATATTTCACCCCACCTATTGCCTTCTATTCAACGTCGAATAATCTCGGTTTCACACCTCGCACGCGCTTAAGACCATGAGTAACCTTTGTTGACTTAATGCTAAACTAAGAGGCGCAAACACATGTAGAACTCAAGATGAAGACGCAAAGCGGAGCGTGTGAAAGAGTGTCGAGGACATGCGGAGCCTCATACACGACGCCTACGCCGATGAATGCCGCAAGGTCTTCTGGCCCGACCACAACACAACTCACTTACCGCCAATAACACCAACGGTCCTCCAACTCTGATCTGCACCCCTCATGATTGGCGTCTGAACCCTAATCGCCTGCGCTGGAATGCGATACATGACCAAATACTCTCCCCAGTGCAGCCACTCATTGCCCTCTCCTTCCTTCTTCCCTCCGCCCATCTTCTCGTCCTTGAGTAAATCCGCCGCCCTAAGCACGGGGCCCCGAGCAAGATGCTTCGTATCCACCGTCACCACAGAAGTATCTTCGCCCTTTTCCTTTGCCCAGTGCCTGGCCACCGTCTCAGCGTGGTCGAGGTTGTCGTACACGCTGATGAAGGGAGACGAGATGTTCGTCTGCTGGTGCAGATGAGCGAGGCCAAAGCGCGACAGGGCGGATGTGTAGTTGAGAACCGTGGTTTGATTTTTCGAGGAGAAGCCCGTGGAGAAGGCGTAGCGGGTTTGCGCGCCGTTGCGGTGTACGCGGTAGACTAGGGGTGGGATGGCGGTTGGTGGTGAGGGGGGCGAGGGGGGCGAGGGGGGCATCGAATCTCGGGAAAGGGAGTAGAGGGCTGAGAGAGGGGTTAGTAACTAGTAATATGAGGTTGAAATGAGTAATACCTGTCATCGTGATTGTTATTAGACGGTTGTTGTGGGAAGTGTTCACTTTATAATTGATATAGTTGTCTTTGCTAAATAGAAAGTCGTACGAAGAGTGACAGAAGGGATGATAGGGACGAAACGAGAGCGCAGAGTTAAACACAAGAGAGAAATATGTGTAGCGATGAGCGGTTCATTAATATCCTGTAGATGGACCCATATACATGAACATCAGTCTATTTATACCCCAGGATGAGATGGGCGGTGAAATCATCCATGCAAACGGGCCCAGCATTTTTGAACCAGGAACTGTCTATGTGTGGTGAGTTCCCTTCCCCGTTCAGACGTTCATATGCAGTCGACTGCCAAGATGTCGACGGCCCGTCGGGATGAAGGCTGACAACCGCAGGCTACCGTGATGGGTGAAGCGCATAGTGAAATCCAAGCTCTTCGTGAGCGAACGTATCGGATAGGTGGAATGATCCATGTTGTTTGAGCAGAATTTTGGTCGTCGGTATGCTCGTTGGGTGATTGAAAGGGCTCGAGTCGTACAGGACTTGGGTACTTTCGCATGTGGCGTCGATAAGTCGACTCTATCCGTTTGACGTGCGATTTGCCCGGACCTTTTGTTGCGGTATGGACGCTTCAAAGCGGATATCCGCCTTCTATCATGTTAGTCAATGTGTCGGATGATTGACCTCCTTTGGGACCAAGATTAATTGGATCTTACGAAGAAACTAAGCGTACGAATCATATAGGGTCTATCTGAACAGTTATTTGACGTCGCAACCGAGTGCTACCAGTCCAGCTTCAGAAGAGCGAGATGCGCTGAGCAGAGAAACAGTTTGTGGGCCTGGCACTACGTTGTAAGCAGTCCAGGGAAGTGAAGCTGGCTTCTCCAATGCACTTACCCTATCAGTTGCAGTTCAAGGTGCTTTTCCAGATGTCTGAGCTTCGTCGAGGCATGTTGCCTCTGCAGTGCGCACAGTCGCTTCGCGTTACCCAGAGCACCGAGGTGGCACAAGCAAACGGATACACACCTCGGAAGGAACTTCCGCATCGCTTTTCATTCGTTACCGCAAAAAATAAGTACTTCGGGCACTCATCGTCGCCCGAGTAAGGAGGCGAGAGCGCATCCGCGAGACATGGAAGGAATTGGCGAATTGCAGTAGTAAATCCAGGAGCACGGCAGGAATCGTGCTATGTCCCCTTTGATGACACTTGTCAGACTCTACTCACCGCTACTTGGTGCTGAGAGGCGACTGGTAACTTGTAACGCACCAACAAGTGGCTAGATATCAATGTGAGGTAGGATGAAAGGAGAGTGAAAGGTCCATCCACGTGGATCGGCTTGCGTTCCGCGCTTCGCTATTCCGTTCTAGGAAAGGCGTCTTGTCATCTCAAGGACGTCGAAAAGTTCACGACGACGATCACGACTGCGCAAACGAGCATTAAACGCGACAAAGAATACAAACAGTACGCTGCCGTCTCTGGACCTACATGCGACATATCAATTGAATCTCAAACAGCTCAAGTAGCCCGTGCGCCGGCGCCAATTACACAGAAAGCCGCACATTCCCTCCACACCACCACTCAGCAACCCACCGCAAACGCTCCGAAGCCCCAACCTCTCCCAAAATGTCATACTTCCGAATAACACTCATGCGCTCCGGCATCGGCATGCCCCTAAAGACGCAGGGCGTGCTCAAAGCGCTCGGCCTCCGCAAACGCATGACGACCGTCTACCACCCGGTCACACAATCAGTCGCGGGCCAGATCATGAGGATAAAGGAGCTTGTGGATGTCAAGGAGGTGAAGAGTCCGATGACGAAAGAGCAGATGCGCGCTGCGAGACGGCCCGATCCGGGCTATTATATTGAGCAGAGGGCGGGCGAGGCTATGAGGGGGTATGAGTAGATATGAGAAGGGGGATAAGATGTGTGTATAGGAGATGTATTGTATTGCAGGACCTGGGGTATTCATGTATGGCGTTTTTGGGACTCTCACAGTAGGAGCTGGCATTGGCGATATCATACCACCTACAATCTGATTCTTGTCAATCACACAACGCACGACCAAACCGAGCAACGTATGCCTGTTCGGCCTTGCGATACGACATCCTTCGTTCACCTGCCCATTTCATCTCACCTATTTTGAGAAAGCCTCGCAGAAGATTCAACCACTTCCCAGATGAGCAGCGACTGGCTTAGGCTTATACAACGCACAATTTCTATCGTCGTGGACCTTCGGCAGCAGATGCAGTATATGGAAGCTTGCCTTGTCCGAGGAACCAACTCAATCAGTACCGACAAGTAGACTACTCTGAGAAGGAAGACCTATCACAATGTCAACTCCTTTTCGACCTGGATCATCAACCCAGTCAGCCTCAGTTGCCACATCAGTTGCTGTTACCTCAAGCTCCTCTTCGTAATTCAACCACCGATTAACTTTTTCCATGTTCTCAGTTCGCTCAGCCACCAGGTTCTTGCCGCTAGCGTAGTAACCCACTTCTTCCCAGAACGCGGAAGCTTGGAAGGAGCTGACGGTGGACAAGCTGTCAAAAGATTGGCATGATGATAGCATTTAGTCTGTATAGTCGGTAGGAGTATTTCCCGTCAAGAAGAGGGACAAAGAGCGGCTATGCTGTAGGGTTGCTCTTCAGCAGTAAACTAACACCCTCGAGGGGAGCATATTTCTACGGACTACATAATGTCGCGACGCGAAAAATTGGATAGTATGTGCATTGTGTCTACTTATACCAGCACACAAAAGCACTATCGATTCACAAAGTGAATCCTAGAGAACGGCCTCGAACTACCCTCTCAACCCTTACTCAACCCACTAATTTTGTGACAACCCATTTCTTCGCCTTTCCAAAAAGGCCCTCCTTCCCACAGATCGAACCCACTTTATTTATATTCAGCGACGACTTGAAGAATCCAACAACCCACTCTTTAAACCGAGCAGGCGCAGCATCCTCATCGTATAGATGCCGCCACCAGTGCAGCATCGTGCGTAGAGAGATATACTTCGTGAATCGGATGCCGTAGTCATAACGGAACGATTCGAGCTCTGGTGAGCGCGCTACGAGTGCGGTGTATGCGTACCCCGCTGGACCTGCCGAGAGGGGGCCGGGAGACACTGCCAAGATGTTGATCGAGTGATAAATAATAGGGAAATACGCTTTGTGTGAAGAGATGAAAGCGGCAGGGACAGATTCGTTATACAGTTGTAGTGAAGGAGGTGCATGCCTGCGCTGATATAGTCGTCCATTGCGGGTACCACGGACCGGCCGGTGTGAGAATCCGAGTAAAGGGAGGTCGTCGCCATCATAGAGCCGATTAGCGTCAGTGAGCGCATTTTCAGAAGCGGCTACATCGTCGGCATGAGCAAGAATTTCAACAGAGTCCAAGCCCAAACATGTCTCACAAGTCGCCAGTGCTTGAGAAAGCTCAACAAAGCTAAGCTCGCCATATCCGTAGTTGTGCTTGGGGCATTTTGGAAAACCCATGTCTTGCCCTGGGGAGGCTGGCGGACTATGGTGTGATCTTGATGATGCTGCGCCCGGCCTTAGGTTAGTCACGCTTGGTGTGCACTGAGAATGGCAGCTGCAGCTGTGACTGTATGTGATGTGCTCAAGAGGAAGAGATATACTTGTAGATATTCTGACATTGTGCAAACCAGTTTCAAGATGTCTTTATCGAGGGAAGTAAATGGGCAATGTTCGTTCACAATGTCTGTCATGCCATGCGCGAAGGACACAGTCTCCTAATGGATTCGTTAACCTAAAAAGGGATACTGGATGCTGGGACGCGTTTCCGAGCGTTCATTCTGGGCATATAGTCATACTGTTATACCTTCCAACCCACTTCTTGTCTCTGGAGATTACGTGCAAGTTCGGCAGTGACAACGGCATCAAGACCGCGCAGTTCTGTAGCGGGGACCTTGTACTGGGATCTCGCAAGCAGAATTGCGATACTCGGTTCTTTTTTGGATATGTGTACGGTCTTTCTGTTTCGTCGTGAGGTAAAACGTTGCAACTGTATTCAAATTGGTGAAAGAAGTTTTGTTCCGCAACAGATTGGGAAGGGGGCGAAGGAGATCACATGCGCATCCGCATCTTTGCTGCTTCAATCGTTGCCAATGGCATATAGCAAGGACGAGGAAGAGAGAATCGTAACTAGAATTCAACAAATGAATACTTAGATAAACGTTAATCGTACGCTTAGGAAAGCAGCTAAGCAAACAGATTGCATCACAATAAAGTCAAGTCTGATGCGATACGAAGCAGCTCTTTTGGTTGAATCTAATCGCTTCTTGAGTCAAGAAAGAGAGCAAAATAACCTCGGTCGTTATGGTATCTCCTCAGAACATCCGTGGAGCTCCAATAGACTTGCTAGGCCTATCATTCGACTTAAAACCTGGTCTTAGTTTCAAGACTTTGGCTGTTACTGGAAGTTAGCCGATCGCAACCAAGAGCAACATGTAATGTTTATAGTCTTACGTTTGTCTGACACCCGATTTATCTGCACCAATTTCTTCGTCTTCTTCATTCGGAACGCCCGCCAGAGTGTTCTTGTAGACCTTGACACGCTTGTAGGCGTTGTACCAAGGGCCCTCAAAAACTTCGTTGAGCTGTTCAAGAGAGAGTCCGGAAGTTTCTGGGACCGTCAAGAAGACGTAGATGAGAGCCAAGAAGCAAATAGCAGCGAAGAAAATAAAGGCACCCCAGTTGTTAGTGCTTTCAAGCAGGGACGGCAAGGCGTAGCTGAACGCGTAACTGAAAAGCCAGTGAAATGTGGCGCCTAGGGCACCTCCGAAGGAGCGAATTCTGTTTGGCCACAATTCAGCGCCAAAAACGTATGAGAGGATGAAGAGACCTATGCACATGGGTGTTAGATGCTACTGAATGAAAAGATCGATTTCATTGAGACTCACCAATGGCATATCCGAGGGCGTGAATGAAGAGCGCGGCTGTGCCTGCCTTGCCAGCTCCTTCAGACGCCTCGCCAATCTGGTTGTATTTGGTGTATACCTGAAAATATGTCAACGTACACTCTTCCTATGCCTTCTATGCCTGTCTCTTACCCCGATATATACGTCTGACACCAACTGAAGTGTAATTCCCACAAATAGCGATTTCCGTCGGCCAAGTATGTCAATCAGGAGGAAAGACGCTATAATGATGAAGCCAAGCTTAGACACTGCATAGATGCCGCTAAGGAACAGGTTTCTCTGGGTGTTGCCGCTCAAGCCAATGACCTTTAAGATGGGAATGAGGTAATTAGTAATTGAATTTGCGCCTGACAGTTGAGCAAGTGCATATGACAACAAAACCTGCTGGACGCGGCGCAAGTTGGCTAGGACAGTGAACGTCTCTTTGCAAATGCTGGAAAGGTCGTTGTGGGTGGCATCGCCATATGTCGCAATCGAGAGTGCATGGTGCTGCTCAATTTCCAAAAGTTCCTGGGCAACTCGGGGATGCTCAACCGGCAGAGCACGAAGTAGGACAAGTGTCTTGACAGCTTCATCTCGACGTCCTGTCTGGATCAGCCAGCGAGGCGATTCGCAAAGAAAGAAACTGGCCACGACACAGAAGAACATGCAGACACACGGTGAGAACCACACAACTTGGTATTGCAGTTTACTCGTCGGGATGTTGAGGTAAACGCCATAGGTGCAAAAGTCGGCCGCGACGAGAGACATACCCATGAGGATGGTGAACCACGATGTAATGAGACCACGGATTTCGGCTGGTGCTATTTCCGCGAGAGACATTGGTCCCGTAACAGTAAGAGATCCGATGCCAATTCCACTGATGATGCGAGCGACGTATAGACCAGGCACGCCGGGGGTAAGAGTGGCAGTAAGTTGTCCGACTATCCAGACACCGACGTAAAGACGAAAAGACCATAGACGACCGATGCGATCGTTGAGAAAGAACGACAGAGCCGCACCCTACGCGTAGCCAATGTACACCAATGATACTATGTTCTTGACCTGCTTCGCATTGGTTCCAGACGAGATACCGAATTGTTTCTGAAATCCTGGTAGTGAGGTTATGGTGGAAGCTGATCCTTGGTCCCATGCTTTGAAAATAATTAACACACATCACGTATAATGAGTGCTTTTGGTTGGACCTACTGGCTGGAACTGCAGACGTGGCGTAAACAATAGACGTAAGGATCAACCAACGGCTGAAAATGACTTCGCGAGGTGCAGTCCGGATTGCTTTCCCATAATTCGCCAATGAAGTCGAAGTGAGGATGGCCTTGAGACCCATTTCTGTTCAGGTGTAATGTTGGTAAGTAATTTCAACTTTTTCTGGACATATGTCCTTACAATAGATAGATGTAACAGGTGTGTTATATGTCCACATCATGCTCTTGTTGTTGTGCCTCGGTGAAAGACTAACGCTTTCGGAATATCCGAACGAGCTTCGGCAATTCCGAGGAATGTTATCAACGAAGATATCAACCGGTGCACGATCACAGACTCTGGTTCTAGAGCCTTCTCTATTACCCCGTATATTACCTCTGGCAGTCTTCGAATACTAGGAGGAGAACGTCATGATCGACACTAGCGCCTGGACCCTGTGAGACAGAATGTTAGAGGCACCCGGAATTACCGAAGTGTGTTCGGATATCCCGAGCCATTGAGCTTTTTTGATACTGTATATACAATAGATTGCGGTGGCTTCGCAGAGTTCTTGTCTGTTACTTTCTAAGCATTGTATCTCAACATGGTCTCTCCAGATTCAAGGATCATTATAGTCGGTGGTGGTGTGTTCGGCTTGAGCACAGCATTACATCTCGCCCGCGGGGGTTACAAAGACATTACTATCTTTGACCGATGTGCCTTTGACAAGAACCATTACAATCCTATGGATGGATGTGACGGAGCTTCGGCCGACATCAACAAAATTTTCAGAGCATCGTATGCGGACAAGGAACAGTATGTCACTCCAAAGACTCTTGATTTTGCGGGACTGCAACTCAATTTCCTCACAGCTACCAGGGACTCGCTATCGAAGCAAGGGATGAGTGGCTTGCATGGAACGAAGCCATCAGAGAAAGCTCGGAATCGGACCTTCCTGCCCCTTTGACTCCAACCGATAAACTTCTCGACGTTTGTGGGGTATATTATCTTGGAGAGGGGCCAGTACTGAGAGACCATTATGTCCAGAGTCTCCAAACGATGGAGAAACTTCCCCAATTCCGTTCGCAACAGTTTCTCAAGGTATGTTGAGACAAGACGTTGAAAAGACTGGAGACTGACTTCCCTTCGTAAAGAACAGCACGGAGGATGAAGAGCGTCTCAGGAAACTTGGAGGAAAGTGGATCAAGAAGTACCATGCCATTGACGATGTCAATGGTGGCGATACAAGTGGCTTTCTCGATACTTCTGGCGGCATAATGATAGCAGACAAAGCCTGCACTTATGCCCTCTTCTTGTGCAAGCAACTCGGAGTCAAATTTGTTCTGGGAGACCCCCAAGGCAAGCTTGAAAGCCTGATTTCCGAAAGGAAAGGCTTAGAGAAGAAGGTTACAGGTATCAAGACATGCGACGGTCAGATTTACCATGCCGACCTTGTAGTTGTTGCTTGTGGCGCTTGGACTGCAACAGTACTCCCTGAAACGTCTCGTGCTGTTGAGGCAACGTCAGGCGGCACACTGTTCATCGATGTTCCAGAGGAGAGACAGGACCTCTGGGAGAAGTTCCGTTCAGACAACTACCCCGTCTGGCACTTCCGGAAAGGCAAGGGAGACACCTACTACGAAGGAGGCAGCTTCCCCATTAGCAACGGGGGAAGACTAAAGTTCGGTTTCCGTGGCAAGAAGTTCACCAACTTCCAAAATCACCCGACACAGAGCAACCTCCGTATCTCCACCCCCCGAACAAAGTACACGAAGGACACCATCAACACGGTACCCCTCCACGGTCTCGAGCTCGTGAAAGGCGTCATCGGCCAAGCATTCCCCGAGCTGATGGAATTCGGATTCACAGACAGCAGACTTTGCTGGTACACGGACAGCATTGACAACGAGTTTTTCATTGACTACGTTCCGGGATACTCAGACTCTCTTTTTGTGTGTACTGGTGGTTCTGGTCATGGTTTCAAGTTTCTACCAGTGTTGGGCAAGTATGCCAAACACCAACTCGCAAGGGTTCCCGACCAATTCACCCAGAGGTGGCAATGGCGCACTTTGCGGGAAGGCAAGTTGTCCAATGGACTGGAGGAGGGCGAGAATGGTCCAAGAGACATTAAGAAGCAAAATTTGGCTGCTCCTAGTGACTTCAAGTTCGTGATGGAAACAACCTCTAAGCTATAATTATTGAAATACTGTCAAATGAAAATAAGGTATCGGATTTGTTGTTTTTACCTACTCAAGCTAGAAGAAGTTTGTAGAGCCTTCTTCAGGTTGTTGAACATAGTTAGCTTGAAAAGCGCCCCCAAGAACCCCATCATTAGCTATAACAATATCATCCATTCCCAACATCCAAGAGAATTGCTCATCTAAATTGAGGAAGTTTGGATATATCTAGAAAGCCACAGTCAGTAGAGTCTAGTATCCTGTGATCTTGTTCATACACTTTCTTCCTCGTGCGCCATCTCCAACTCTTGGCCCGGAACCTCTTCGAAAGAACATGATTGGAGTAGTCTAGCCAGGATTTTTGTTAATAGACATACTAGATTAGTCCAAATAATTGCTGACCTTTGAATTTCCGAAGGATCACTAGATACAATGTCCCTCAACCGCCTCCGTAAGTGAATGTAAGGGCCAGTGATAACAGCGTTTGGGTCTTCGCTAGGGTCGTCTAGAAACTCATCAGAGAGCTTCTCAAAAAGGTGGCGGAATGGAGACGCCATAGCGAATGTCCGCTCGTACACTGACAGCGTACTGGTGCAAGCAATTATCGCTCGATAGATGCGTCGTAGGGTCAGGATGTTTGGCTGAGCGACAAGACATTGAAGTAGGGTAATGCCACAGTAAAACGTTCGATACATGAATCCCAAAGAATGAGGGATTTTGGGATCAAGACACACCAAATTAAGTTGCTATATGTGGAGTCAGCCGAGAAAACCTGAGAATGCTCTGAGTACCTACACTACACGTATCGGCGCATAATCCTGCACAAAGGAGTAGTAGCTCTTGATCAGGCGCATTTTGGAGCAAGATGGGTCGTAGGGCAAGACATTTCGAATGCAGGAACATTAATTGTCCAAAATTTTCACTCAGTCGGGGAACACCTGGAGGATACGTCTGAGGCTCATTGGCTTTCCACGAATCAAGAGCGGACAAGAATTGCTTGATCTCTTCCGAAGGTGGGCAGACAGCTTGGAGCCCATTGACCCATGTCCTGAAAGTAAATTAGTACTATCAAAGTGTATGCGAAATATCGCTTACATTATCATCGACCTCAGTCGATAACCGTTTAAATGGTGGAGAGCAGCGCTAAGCTGCCGTTGATGTTAGCATGTAACTCAGTATATTATTTATGGGTCCATCCACTGTTGATGCTATGTGCGGCGTAACGGTCGTTTCTCCGGCTGCTTGTCTACGCTGTAGATCCTTGATTTGGTCATCGTCCGTGCAATAGACATCGATATCAACCGGGAGCGATAAGCCTGTTAGCAGTATTCAATTCTACAAATCATAGAGATGTACCTCGACAGTAATGTCAGTGTCATGGATTCCAACCGGAAGTCTAGCTAAAGTAGCAACGAGGCTTTGCAAGAATTAGCAAGGGCATCCCAAGGCAAGCGGATCAAAACAGACCGGTCAAAGCAGTATGTACACCAGAAGAATCGCTTCCGGAGCTCAGCTTCATACGGGGTTGGAGTTGCTGTCAACCTTGCAGATTTACGGTGACATTCAAGTTCTATACACAGACGTAACGCAAATCCTACGGTGTGCCTATGATACTGTGAGTGATTGCCACTGGTGGGAAGCAAGGAAAATACCATAAGCGGGGCCCTCCCTAGTTTAAATCAGCGAATGCCAGTCTCGAGGAGAGATCAAGGTAACGTACAGCAGCACGAAAGGAGTATTGCGCAAGAACAAGTAGTCCTTGGACCGCGACCAAGTCTTGTGAATCTATAACACAGCTAAAATGGCTCCGAGCATGCGCGAAGTAAGCCTGTAATGGACAGTGAATATCTTAGTCATCGCAGGGAGACACATTGACACTCACTTCCGGTGAATGCCCGTGGTCGGATGAAATTCCAGCGCCAATAGCGTAGATCATCCAAATAAAATAAGAGCCTATAAAGTTATAAACTGTAATACTTGTGGATGAGGAAAATTTATCAGTTTTGTACCTATTCGAGCTTCAGGGCTTGGGTTTTTGATAATCTTCTTTCGTTGTTCATGCCATTTGCGAAATTGTACCCAGTCTATGAGGCACCAGCGTGCTTGGGTAAAGAAGAAAACAGTTTCCACAAGCTGATTGGCGATATCATCAGGCGGAAGATTCGGTAGTGTGGGGTTTTTGAATTTGGAGGTAGCTGAGCCGTTCTGGAAGGCATCCAAAACGGCTATGCCTTTGGTCGGATCTGACGGCGCTTCATGCTGTTGCAGGCTCCTATATCAAGATTAGGGAAAGTACAAAAGCCCTCCAGGTTTTCAACTCACCCTTTGACAAGCTAGAAATGAGGTTAGTAAGAACAGAAGTAGCAAGGCATTGAACTTACCTCAGAAAAGGAGAGACCCCCTTTCTCCACAGGAGAGGCTGCCTGAGTCAACTCTGCTTCACTGTGTCTCGTGATTGTTCCTCCTGAGTGAATGTCACTCGAAACAGAGCTCCCAACGATAGGACTATCAGCTACTTGATTGTCCAGAAGGGATGATCTCGGATTTAGTGTGCGCAACTCTATTTCGAGCGAAGCTATACGTTCTTCTAAGGCCGCAACGTATCTATAACCTTCTCTATTAGCAGCTGAGGAAAGGTCCGTCGAGAGTCCGTGAGAGCTTACGCTTCGCCTCCAGGCACTCTACCGGGAGGTATCTCAAATACACAGTCTTCGTGACTCCAATCAGTGGCAGAAAGGGGTAGGATGTAAGCTTAGCGACCCACCGGAACCCGCTTTATTGCATGCAGTACACTTACTATCCTCAAGTCAGTCTGGAAATACCAATCAGCCAGGTTTTGATGTTTAAATCTACTTCGTTCTATGCCCAGCATAATCACATTTGAGCTTCTTCGCTTTACAACGGTAGCCTCAATTTTGTCAGCGCTTCTTCTCTACTAATGCGTTTTTGGGTTATCAACAAGCAGCGGGGTTTCGTCGGCCTTTGCTACGGGCATTGGCCTCTCTGCCTATTCGCCTCCTTCTCAGCGATGTGTCATCCTGGGAATGAAGGTCGTTCGGCGCATGGATGTATAAGAGGAGTCCATTAGTTATTACATCGCTTGGAGGGATAACGAAGGACATGACTTTGCTTGATACCGGTTGGTACTCGGGAACTCTGATTACATCATGTCTCGCCAAGACTCAAAGTCGCTCTTACTAAGCTAGGCAAGCATGTTAGCTACCCATACTCAAGCCCTACTAAATTATGACTCTATTACTTTAGATTACGACTAAACTGCCTATGTAAGGTACAGCCCAAAAAACCATTTTCTTCCCACTCAATTCAAGGCTGACGGTTGGTTCCTGCTTCTAGGTTTCAAGCTTCTATCGAGATGTGAGTAACCACAAGTAGTCGGGTACACTATATTTTCGCTTGAATAAAGTGTGCGCGACCCTATATTCTGGGCCTAGAGATGACGGACAAGGAGGCTATGGTGACGATTCGTGGTAGAATAGTTATTTGATTGTATAGGGTGATGGATGGTTTGAAACGTCGGTAGCGGGTCAACGCGAAAAGCGTAAATGGCAGTTGGCGCAGGAATTTACCTGATTGAAGCAGCGCCAAAAAGTTGACCCCGCAGGTCGCGAGAATAGACACGTGGCGATCTTTTGCGAATAATGAAGCCGTGTCCCGGAAAGGGGTTTCAAAAGGCTCTGTATCCGAGGGAACGACGCTTTGATGTTGCGATTCCAGCTTGGGATGTGCCCGATTGTGTATGTTTCTCACGCATCCAACGTCCAAGACAGACTGATCTGTGGAGGTTTGCAAAAGCGTTGGAACTGTCTGGTACGGTCTTGATGTCCTCGAGGGTCGGAATGAGGTGGTTGAATGTGGGAACCATAGGGTAACTGCTTGTGTGGCTCCTTGATGCAAGCCAGAGCTATTAGGCAGGTGTCCAAACTGACGTCGTCTTGTCGAAATGTTATCTGGTCTCTTCACCGTCCCGTCCAAACCCCATCGCCCCTACCCAAGCCCCCAAACGTCAAACCGCCCATGACGCCTCCGCCTCCACCACTTCCACTACCACCTCCCCTCCCCTCGTTCACCGGCCTCTTCGCAACGCGTCCCTGCGCCTTGACGCCTTGCACCACCTTGTCCAACTGTGTTTCCACGACCACACCGCCCACAATCATCTCGCCTAACGTGGCATGCAGCGTCTCAAAGTTGAAAATGAGATCGAGTTCGCATACGTTTTCGAAGAGGCCGTCGAGGGCTTGCACGAAGACTTGGATCAGATCGAGCAGGGCGAGGGGCGACTCGGTGGAGGTAGAGATGACTATGAAGTAGAGGGTTGCATAGTGTCGGTAGGTTACGAGGGAGGGCGTGTCATTGTGAGGGGTGGTGGGCGTGCTGGATTTGGAGCTGCTGGCGAGGAGGGGAGGCAGGCTAGACAGGTTAGTATGATAAGCTGTACATTGTGTGGTGTGGGCATACGGTAGGAAATTGCATGCTGAGTTTGGGCGATTGGCGACGAGGGTGAAGATTTCTGAGATGAGCCGTTGCTGCACGCTGGTTTCCTGGGGGGGCTATTCAGCATACTAATACGAGGGATGGGAAGGGGTTGGGTCGCACCAGTTGTGTATAGAACTTTGTCAGTCGCGGCTGGCCAGCGTTGTTGAAGACTAGCACGGCATTGATCATGGTGCTGGCGTCTTGGTCAGAAGTTGCGCGGATGAGGCTGTTTTTGAGCTGTTCAAGATGGCCATGAATTACCGTTGGGAGGGATTGCGGGGAGATCTGATGCAATGTAAGAGGCCCAAGCGCTTCCGCGCAGCTTGCTAGCTGCTGGAACTGGAAGCTCTCCGCCGCATACTCCGCAACAACAATCTCGCGTCCGACCATTTGATCCTTCTCTTTCATCCAATCCACTTATACCAAGATGAGGCCAGCTTCTCGTATCGCCGGTGCAGTCCTCCGTCGTGCCATCCGAACTCCCCTGCGCGCCCAATCGCCGGCCAGTTGCATCCTCGCCAGGGCGTCAGTCGTTCGCAATGCCTCCGCCATTCGAGCCTACCACCCGTCAATGGGCCTGAGGAGTATCATGCCAGACGCCGAGAACCCCGCGCCAAAGGAAAGTGAGAGCACCGACGAGCCTACGGTGCCCACCGACATTCCCACATCCGAGTTTCACGAACTGGCGGACCAGTACCTCAACGACCTGGTACAGAGGCTAGAAGAGGCACAAGAGAAGGACCCCAACATTGAGGTAGACTACTCGGTACGTTAGATGCGCCTCCATATCCTGTCTCCCCAGTCACTTCGATGTCAAGTCCACTAATAACCGTCACTGCAGGCCGGCGTTCTCGAAGTGACGGCCAAAGATCACACGTTCGTGTTGAACAAGCAGCCCCCGAACAAGCAAATCTGGCTCAGCTCCCCGATATCTGGACCGAAGCGCTTCGACTGGGTCGTGTCGCAGGAGGGTATGGATTTCAAGGAGGGTGGTGGTCAGGGAGACTGGATATATCTGCGGGACGGAAGCTCGCTCACAGAGATTCTGAGGAAAGAGCTGGGTGTGGATGTCAGTGTCGACAACGAGGTTCCACGCTGATCAGAGGCACAGCCAGAAGGGAGTGAGAGGATTGCACTGTATTTTATAGCTTTTCCAAAGCCTGCAATATGAATGCGCCATACAGACAAAGCCATTATGGGTATGCTGACTTTCGTGCGTCGCTAGCCCGCGGTATAGTTCCCAAATTGCCCAAACGCCTGTAATATGCAACGCCGAAGATGCACGAACATAGAACCCCCCCTAGCATACGTTCAGAATCACCGGGACACGCATGCTTCCCTCATATATACTGTCATGTCTTCATCCCAACTTCGCGGGTGGTCATCAGGTCTCTTCGTATCTAAGCCTTGATTGCGGCAGACTGAGGCGCATCCGTCTTCTCGGGGGGCAGGTCGCTCTGTACGCCGTCAGTAAGTCGGAACCTCAGAGAAATGAGCGTATCCTAGGCGCATACCGGATCGAATATGATCCTCACCATCAGACTACAGCTGGGGCAGCGCGCGATGTCTTCTCCGTCGCGCATGTCGAAGATGGAGATCTCGAAGCGGTCGCCGCAGGGACACGGGTGGTGGTAAATTTGGAGAGTCTCGTCGTAGAAGCAGTCCTCGATTTCAATCTCATCGTACAAGTTCAGCTCTTCGTCGGCCATGGTGCCGGCGTGTGCGTGGTGCGAGTGGTGAAAGAGCGAGTGGCGTGGCGGGCAACTTTTTGGGCCCACTCCACATGCACCCCTCCGCCGCCGTCGACGCTAAGCACTTCCGTGCATCAGCCGCATACGAAGGTACCATCCATGCACATGCCCTGGCCCTGACACCTCCAACACAGGCGGCCACATCTTGCGCTGCGAACAACGTCTATCCGCTCGCCCCGTTCGCGCCTCCCGCCTACGATGGGCATAGAAAGGCCGCATTGACCCCGTCGGAACCATGGGCGACGTCGAGTCTGCGACGGCGAAGCTCGCGGAGCTGCTGCGGCATCCAGAGGACCTCGACAAGATCCCCGCCCTCAAAGCCGAATTCACGCGCAAGAAGGCGGCCGTCGACGGCCAACTGCGCCATGGGCTGAAGGACCAGCTGGAGCTGACCCAGTCCGGCATGAGCAGCATCACCGAGGGCCAGCGCACCGTCAACCTGATCAAGGAGGAGATGATGAAGATTGACAAGCTGTGCGCCGAGGCCCAGAACATGATCCAGGACTTCCCCCACATCAACCTCGTCGCCCAGACGCACAAGAACTTCGAGTCGGTCGAGAAGATGCGCTCCGACATCCAGACGTTCGAGGAGCGCCTCGAGAGGCTGGAGCTGCTGCTGGGCCAGGACGACGAGGACCCCGCCAACCAGCCGCACCTGCTTCAGATCCACTACGGCTTGACTCAGCTGCGCGATATACGCGACGAAGCCATGGACCAGATCAAGAACACCGACGACGCATCCACCGAGCTCATCGACAACCTGACCCTCGAAAACGGCGTGACTGTGCAGGACCTCTTCGCACGCCTGGACGAGGTGATTGAGTGGTTCGACAAGCACATTGGGGAGGCATGCCTAAATCTGATTGAATTGGTTCAGTCTGGCAACGACGGCATGGTAGTGCGCTTAGCAGTCATCGTCGAAGAGGAGGAGAAGACGGACAAGAAGGTGCAGGCGCTACAGGATGCCCAGCGCGAGTACAAAGACCTTGCCTCTCGATTCAAGTCTATTGCCCAGGGCCCGAAAGAGGTCCGTGGCTACAAGGATAAATTCATCAAGTCGATCGAGTACGTCTGTCAGGCGCAGATGGACGACGCGAAAGAGAAGTTTCAAGAAGACCCAGAGAAGATCGACAAGTACTTCAAGTGGTACTTCAACAATCTCAACACGGTCAAGCTAGGCATGGTCAACCTCATGCCCAAGAAGTGGAAGATACTCGAGACATACACGAGCATCTACCACAAGCAGATGCACGACCTCCTCATGAGCTTTGCCGAGGACGAGGGCTTGGGCCCACAGTATCTGCTGGCTGTCATCAACTGGGTAGACAAGTACTACGCCAAGATGAACAAGCTTGGCTTCTCTGAAGAGGAGCTACAGCCCCACGTCATCGACAACCGCAGTGCGGAGCTTATCCGTACCTACCGACAGGTCATTATTCAGGCGGTTGACCAATACATGGATCGTATCAATGCTCAGGACAGAAAGAGCTTCCTGGACCAAGACAGGACTGCGTACGAGGTCAACCCAGACGGCATCTTCCAGACAAGATCGCTCGGCGATGTATGGACCTTGTTCAGTCAGAATCTCGCCGTGGCTGCTAGTAGCGAGCGCAACGACGTCGCAGAAGGCGTCGTCGATTCCATGTTCCGCGCCCTCATCACTCGACAGCGCATATGGAATCAACTCATAGACGAGGAAAAAGACAAGTATACCGGACCCGACCCTACACTAGATGGCGAAGGCGTAGCCGTCTTCCAAGAATGGCTCATCGCCATCGCTAACGACCAAATCATCTGCATTGACGACGAGGAAGACGCAAATGGGCGCGCATCTTTCGTCACAGTCTTCGAGCGAGAAGTCACGCCCCTAGTCTCGCAAGCGTATATGAGTGACAGATTACCCAGCCAAGTTGAGGAACTCAAGAATGGCTACATCGATATTTCGTCACGCTGCATACAGATTTTCTGTCAACTCATCTTCCTTACCGACTTCAAGCCCATTCTCTCCAAGTTCTTTACGCCAGAGTGGTATACGAGGACGGATATGGCGTCTATCATCATTACGTTCAAAGACTACCTTAGCGACTATGAAGAGCAAGTGCATCGATCATTGAGGGATCTGATGATCGATTCCCTCGCCGACGAACTTCTAGTCCAATATCTCTCCGCAGTTCGCAACAAGGGCGCTAAATTTAGACGGACCGATCAATTTGCGGCGAAAATGAAGGACGATCTTATTAGCGCTTTTGAGTTCTTTAGCATGTACGGCGCACAGGGGCAGGAGATCAAACAGCGCTGGCGCGCGGTTGAGTTCTTCCTCAAGCTGCTCGAGAGCGATAAGAGTCAGGTGCCTTTTGCGTTTGAGGAGTTCAAGCGCAACTATCGGGACGTGCATATCAGCTGGGTTGAAGCTGTGATTAGGGCGAGAGATGACTTTGATAGGAGCATGCTGAATGCGGTGAAGGCGAAGGCTGCAGATCCTGTACCGCCTGATGTGCCTGATGATCCCATCATGGGGAGGGTGAAGTAAGGATTGGTGAGAGAGGACATTGCACTATGTTTTGCTCTCTTCGATCAGGTGTCTGTAGCAATACCTAAATTCTTGATTCCAGTTCTTTAGCGCAGACAGATGAACTCTGCAAGATAGACGGAGATTCCATGATTATAATTTTATAAGTACAGCGTTATAGGACATGCTACAGTCTAAGATCCCTGATCATGCATTTTCTGACTCGGTCCAAGATGCGTGTGGTTCAATGTCCCACGCCCCGCGAGCATGTGTTGAGCACAGACGTGCAACTGCTGGTAGCAAATGATGCCATAGGACCGGTAGGTACCTTGCCCACTGACTCGGACCTTCATCTCCAACCCCAGCTAGTTTACGCTGGTTAGCCGCAGGAACAGGACCCTGTTACGGCTGCATGAAACGAAGATCGCCGTGTGCCGCCTATCAAGATTGCCTAATATTAAATTGTTTCTTGGGGTAACTTTTCAATTCCAATGGTTCTCGAGCAAACGTTCGGACATTGAGTGTCATTGGCGCTCCTGTAAATGTTGATCGACGACCGCCAGCCTCGCAGAAGACATGCACGCGACTTACCAAAGACCTCTGTGAAGCGCGGCGCGTGCGCAGCTCTACCAATATCTACGTCTACGTCGTGAAGCTTGCTCTCCACAAAGCACTCCGACCAGCGACGCTTTGGCCTGCCGAAGATCATGAGCCCAAATTTCCGCTATCGCTACACCCTGGGTTGCACACCGACACCAACTCACCCCCTCAACGTTGCTTCAGGGATCTGGGTGGTCTTGGTCAAATCTCGGGCCCGCTGGGAGCGGCACACGCACTGATGCATGGCGTTGGACGGAAAAACCAAGGGCAAGGCTGGCGCGTCCAATCTGCTATTCATCTCAAGTAATATAACATCGCTATAAGATATGTCTCGGCCACCCACAACCATCTTTTCCCTTCTGTCTATCCTAAGATCTTATAATCCACAGTACTCACTGTAGCCACTCTTTTTCCAAACGCTATCCAACAAACACACGGTCTTTACCTCACATCCTCTCCTATACTCGATACCCTTGCTTCTCAACCAATTTTACCAATCACACCAATCACATCCTTCACAATGCGTTTCTTCACCATCGCCGCTACCCTCGTCGCTGCCGTTGCTGCCCAGTACAGCGCGGATGAGACTTGTGACATTGTCTCTACTGTCACCGTGACTGAGTACGTCTCTCACGCAACCACCCTTCCAGTCACACATGATCACCCCTAACACACCCAACAGGACTCTCAAGCACACTCCTTCTGCCCCGGGTTCCTACGCTCCTACCGCCCCGGCTCCCTACCCCACCACCGGCTACTCCAGCGCCCCGGCACCTCTTCCCAGCGGCACTGGATACCCCCTTGTCCCTGAGGCATCCGAGTACTCTTCTGCCCCTGCTGGTACTGGCTACCCTGTCGGCACTGCTGCGCCCTCTGGCACTGGCGCGTCCAGCGCACCGTACCCTGAGTTCACCGGTGCCGCTAGCGGACTGAAGGTTGGTGGTTTGATGATGGGTGCTGCTGGTGTTGCTGCTTTGTTCTTGTAGAGAGACTTGGTTGTGAGTCAGTATGAGTGAGGAGTGGATGATGAGAGTGAGATGGGTTTAGGAGAGGTGGTGAGCAAGGGGAGTTGGCTGGCAGGCGGATGTGGTTGTATATACCCCTTCATACCTTCTATTGTAAATTCACTTCTGTTTTGCTCCTGAGCTATGTCGATGCTATGATTACAATAAGAAATTTGTTCCCTTGTGGGTCCCGGGATCTTCTGTCTTACAAGAAAGGGTCATGCGGCACATTCTCCTAACAAGTCTGAACTTATCAAACATTCATTTGGCATCCAGTACAGGATTTACCTGAGTACATTATCGTATTATCTGTACACTATACAAAGTATCATAACAAGTTCATGGAAATCTACTTCTTAGAAGCTGTGGATAAATCAATACAGCGCAATCTTATCATGGACGTCGACTCATATCGCAAAACACGCTCCTTAGGAGTCCAACACAAGCCCTTCCTCAGGCGCCTTCCCAGTGACCAAGTACTCAATAATGATTTCCGATGTCTTCCCACCTAGCGGCAGACTCGTATGTCCATCACCTTCCCTCAGCACCAACACCTTATTCTCAATCTCCTCCAACATATCCAGCGCCCACGGCAGTCCCGTACTCGGGTCCGCGGTACCCTGCGTTATCAGCACTGTCGCATTGGTCGTGACATCCAGCTTCTTTGGTGGATTCTTCACTTCCACGGGCCACCCGAGACACGCGTTCTGTAAAGTCCAGACTTGCGATGCGCCTCGTGTTAAGGGGGAATAGGTAGTTGCCAGGGCTTGTTTAGCGAGAAGAGAGGGTAGGGTGAGGGAGGTGGAATGTGACCAGTCAAGGCATCCGATTCCGAGCAGGGAGATGGCGGTGGGGTCGGAGAAGGAAGTGGAGAGCGCGGAAGCGTCACCTTGGGTAGCGCTGTAGAGAGCGGAGGACAAACCTTGCCAGGATGCACCGAGACCCGTATCTGGACCAGCTAGGGTGAGAAAGTGTTGTGCGTTGAAGAGGATTTCCTCGGCGTTCACGTCAGTTTGACAATCGGTGCCGTTGCAGGATGGTGCGGGGATGGGCTTCTCCGTTGCGTTCTTGAGCAGTGACGCCCAGAGCGCTCCTACATCTTGGCCTTTGAGTGCTGAGGACTCGTTCTTGCCAGCCCAGTCAAAGAAGTGGGTTAGTGCGAGGGAGTAGGCTGATATTTCGGTAAGAAGATTTGCTACTTCGGACAGTGAATGCTGCAAGATCCCGTCAAGGGCGAAGGTACGAATGTTACCAGGAAACAGAGCTGCGTATTGTGCGCCGAGTTGCGAGCCGTATGACATGCCGACGAAGTTGATGGGCTCGTTGCCCAGAGCTACGCGTACGGCTTCGTGGTCTTTGGCGGCGCTTTCATATCTGTCAGCATTCTCCAATATATCACACGCTTGGGGAGTCGAGAACTTACCTGATGGTGTCAAGATGCTCAAACAGTGAGCCAGTTCTCTCCCGACACGACTCACCAAACCGCTTGTTTTTATCCACTAACTGCTCAAACTCTTCCTCATTCTGTGGAAACAAGCTCACCCTCTCCGCATATATACTCATATCACACTCAACCTGCTTGCTCAACCCGACACCTCTCGGATCCAATCCAATGATATCGAAACTCGCCAGCAACACCTCAGCCTGAAGCGCGCCCATGGCAATTTGCGCGACCAGCTCCGTGGCGCTTCCACCAGGTCCACCAGGGTATACAAACAAAGAGCCGATTTTGGAAGTGGTGTTTGAAGGTGCAGCTGGAAGCTTGACAAGGCCGAGATCGAAGTGCTCGCCGTAGGGCTCATTCCAGTCTATGGGGACGGAAAATGTGGCGCATTGAAGAGCCTCAGGCACACCGAGCTCCGGGGAGCAAGCACCCCATGAGATGGATGAAGCTACACTGTTTTCTGAGGGGAAGCAGTCTGAGTCGCGCGAGCTGAGCGTTGGGTAGGCGGATGTTGATGCGATTAGGGATGTTATCGCGGCTAATGATGAAAGGAGGGACGAGTCTATAAGATACCCCATGACTAATCTCTGCTATGAAGCGAGTTGGTTTTAATAAGAAAATATGACTTGAAAAAGAGATAGAGACGTTGATAATGAGATGAAATCCATCTGTGGCAGCCCATCTCTTATGTATCTTCGCCATGCTTCCTTTCGAAGCCATCAAAGGTGTATCGTTGGACGCCGTACAAACTCAAGCCTCAAAAATCTACGCGGAAGTTCATTTTTACAAACCCGTACCTCGCATAATTACCCAAACAGGCAATGTGCGATAGTACTCAAGGCACATTCAGCACGTGGTGAAGCTAGGCGCTGAGGCGCAGATCTGTGCCATGCTAAATCGAGCGTTAGTGCTTACGAAAAATGGACCTGACCAAGCGTAGTATAAGCGTCGCGATATCGCCACAGATCATTGGCTTCAGGGAAACACTCGATGCCTTGTTCTTCTGCAGTGTGCATCGTCATTAGGCTCCATTCATCCTTTGGGCTATGAGCACACGAGTGAAATCTAAATCCGGGTGAAGCTTGAAGCTAGGGACCATCTAGAAAGCGATCGGAACTTGACGGTGGCGACGATGTTTGACGGACGCAACCAACAACACGGTACCGCTAAATTCTAGGTTGTTGGTTCTTAGAGTCAAGCAATCTATGAACAGCTTCGACATGGCTTCACCATCGGCAAATGATGACAGAGGGGCGAGCTTCACGGAGGCTACCATTACACTTCAGGAAGCAATACAAAGCTTCCAAGAAGATAATGACAACGACCGTTCAGGTTTTGTCCTCATGCCAACAGACGTTGTTCGTTTCCCTGTCCCTCCTCTTGTTTCGACTAACTGATTGTAGCAGGCTCTTGACGACAATAGTGCGCCGGTTGTCCTTGGCCTAGAATCTGCCGGCAACGAAGTCCAGAGTCAGCTAAGAGAAATGGAGATGCAGCTCAGATTATTAGAAAACCAGCTCCGATTACGCGGACTATGGCACCCGCCAGGACGACCCTCGAACATATTTACCCCACCCATCCTTGACTTACCCGACCTTGCCAATGCCATCAGCCTGCTCACCCACCTCATCACTGCTACAAACCCGTCTCGCCAACTTACACCCCATATCCTCTTCTCAGTCTACTCATGGACATGGGACCCAGCATGGCATGAGTTCTACACATACATTCCTGAAGAGCAGACGTACATCTACCTTTCAGAATGGAAGTTGAATGAAGCAAGAAGCGTGTGGGAGCATGTGAGCAAGGCGGGTGTGACCGTCATGCCAGATACGGAAGCGGAAATGCTGGGAGCCTGGGAGGACTGGATGTGGGATGCAGACCTGAAGGAGTGGCGCCTTGAGATCAAAGGACAACGAGCTGATGATAGGGCAAGTTACGTGTTCCCAAGCCGATGGCGGGTGCAAGATGACGGAGAGTGGGTATACGTTGGCAGGCTTGGGGACGTTGGGCAATGAGGGATGGTGCGAGTCACTTCACACAGCTTTGGGGTTTCCTGCGAAGCGGCATTGGTATCAGCATCAGCTCTAGGGACGTTAGAACTTTGGATTATTTGAAAAAGCATAATCTATTAATCCTAGTGTGGAGACCTTAAGCGTGCAGGCTTCGCGATGATAATTCATCAAGAGAACTTGACATAGGTACCCTGACATCTTCTGGCACTACAAGAATACAGTCTCACAGGTGAAGTACCCTTATCACTATAATAGTGCAAACTTCGGGTTCGTAGTCTATTCCATCAATTAGTATATAAAAACAACCACTCAGTAACCAGCCCGAGGGTTCTAGAATCAGACCGCATTCTATATAAACCACTTTAGGGCATCTAACGGCGACGAAAAAAACTACGCTTTGGCGGCATATCACTATCAAAGCTGAATTTACTAACAAGTGGAGGTTGAGCATAATCGCACTCATCATGTATCATACTGTCCACACGATCCGGCCGAGTCGAGTAACGAGAAGTTTCGCGATACGATGTCGACGGCCGAATAGCTGCAGCATCAACGTCCAAGCGATCGTGCGCACGCCACCGCGCGCCAGGCGTATAATCTGCCCTATACTGGTGAGCCTCATACTTTTCATCGTCCTTACGCGACCACTCACGATACTCATCAAGGTACTTTTGGGGAATAGGCTCCTCGTACTTACCGCCGTCCCGTCGACTTTCGGTCATGCGACGCTTTGTGTCCGCTTCATAACGCTTCATACGCCTGTAACCATCATTAGTAAAATCGAAGTTTGACCCCAGTGCTTTCCGTGTTGCGTTCTTCACTTGCGAAATGCGCACGCGCTCATCCTGCGCGATATACGCGTCTTGGTATGCTGTGCGGGGACGTGAGTAGTTTGAACTTCCGCGATATGAGAAGTGAGCTTCTACACGGTCGCGGTTCTGGCGCTTTTGAAGGGTGCGAAACTCGTCGCCTGGTAGTCCAAGGGAGCCGTTGGACGAGGGACTGTAGGCGCTTGAATGGTGTCCGCGGCTTGACCAGGAGGAATAAGACGACATCTTTGGGGATTCCATAAAAGTCTAGTTATGACTGGTAGTTAAGAATGGTAAAAAGAAGTTTTTGGAAGGTTCAATCACGCCAGGTGGTGGTGCTTGGGAACTCCTTGCCTCCTGGTGCTTGACCTAGGGTGCTCGATGAGCTGGGGTGGAGGTCTAGAACATTATCCTATCTTAAGTTGGGTATACGAATGTAGACAGTTGTGTGCGTACTAGAATCTCCAACAGTACATGTTGTCTGTGCACAATGCAAAGATAGGCACAAGTTGGATTGCGAAATCATATTCATAATTGCGTACCAAAACAATGCTTCAGGAAAAAAAATGCGACAAGAGACACCAATGACTATGCAAGCCCAACCGAGAATCAAGACGTTATGAGAGCGAACATTGCATACGCTTCATGGCTAACGAGGATAAAAGATATCTCAACATCTCCTCACGAAAATGTCCTAAGCTGAATCTTCTTCCACACATTCCTCGCAAACTCTCGAAACGAAAATACCTTCGCCCCTACTTTCCTCTCCAGCCTCCTCCTCATAATCTTCAAGTCACCCTCTCTTTCCATTTTGACAGGTTTGGTAAACGACAACGCAGCAGGAGCAGGATAGTAAGGGAAGTCCCTTTCTCCAATGACTGGCAGTTCATCCTTAATAACTAGCGGCTCAATTTCAGTCTCTACCTGCTCGTTTGGCGGCGACACATTCCACTCTGCAAGATAAGCATCATCTTCAGCATAGAAATCAGTATCATCAGGCAGCCAGTCGCTGATCCGATGCGTCGTCAATAGCGGGCTGGGTCCCTCCACGGCAGTAAAACACGACCCCCATCGAGTATAGGATGAACGGAACGAAGACTCTGAGGGGCTGTGTAGAAATGTGCGTTGGTGAAGGGGGCTTGGGTAGGCTCCTTCTATGATGGAATTACATGATGGGGTGTCGGAGGGTTGTCGCTCAAAGCGTGGCAGGACGGGTGAGTCCATGCGGAAAGAATCTTCTGATGGGCTATAGAGAAAGGTTTGTGGCTGCGTTGAACTTGGTGGTTTGGGGAACTTGTCGATGATATCGATTTGTGAGACGCTGGGAGCGAATGGGGAGTCGATACGGCCGGGCATTGTGTTTGAAGATATGATAGGTTGGAGTCTCTAATTAAATGGTAAAATATTGTTTTGTATAAGGGATTTGAAGACTGCTCGGAATAGCGTTTGTTTCGTGCAGATGAATTGACAGAGAGTATATGAATGTATTACCAACAAGGGGTTTCAGAAGCTGCATTTTATGATCGAGCGCGCTTTGGAGTTCATGCAAGGTACAACAAAGCAACAAAACAATGGGCATAACGACATTGTTTAAATGAACACACATAGGAGACAAAGTCAGGAATGACTGGGAATGCGACTTAACAATGTACAAAGAACACATACATATCATTAGATTAGAAAGTGCACACAAGCACAATATGTCTAAGCACAGCAGGCAAAACGCAAAGGAGCCGCCTCCAAGACTTTACTTTGATGCCAACTGGATTCACAAGGGCTGGTCAGTATACACTTCACCGCCCTGCCGACTTCCTACCGACGAAATCGACCCGGCCCTCGACCTCATCCCAGCTACGACAACACTACTGCGCCGTTTGGCCGAATAGATTCCACGCTGAAGCCCCGACACAACACGAGTAAGAGCCGAGTCGGATTGAGAGTGATTAAGCTTTCGCTTCCACTCAGGATGTCCCGCGGAATCGTATGCGTACTGAGCGTACTTGATCGCGACTTGCCAGCCATCGGAGGGGATATCGCCGAGGGCAGCATCAGCTTCAGTGATGGCTCGGATTTCTGCGGATAGGGAGATAGGATTGGGCACATAATCCTCTTTGTAAAGAGGACTTTGCGCCATACGCCAGGTAGGTCCTTCTTTGAATGCGTGCTTATCGTTGAAGACGTGAGAGTTGCATGAGTCGTGGTAGCATTGCTCATGAAGAACAGCGTCGGGCTTAGGAGATGTATTTGGATCCCCATTAGAAGGAGCAGCATCTGTAGGCTGCATGCTTCGCGGAACCTCCTGTGCGAGAGGATCTCGTTGCCCTGCGACATTCTCGAGGCTGTAGTCAGACTCAGACTTGTCCACTGGAGCAGTCCCAGGCAGTGGCAGCAACGCCTTATTCGCATACCCGCCAGCCCGAAAAGCAGCATTCAGATCCCGCATGCCCCTGGACCGTTGACCGACCAAGCCAAACTTGGCTCTACGCTCCCAAAGCTGCTCTTGAGATGTCGGTGGAAGAGACATGGTGGCATATGAGTAGATGAGGCTACCAGGTTGCGATCGTGGCAATTCCACTGGTTGAGATATTCGTCATGTCTTCGAGCGATGAGTTATGATTAGATGCAGGAGCGCGCGAGCATGCCAAGATACTGTAGTGTCCATGAACAATGTTGAGCGTGGTGACTGGGTTGTTGAGATGTGCTTTCACAATGTCGAGCGTAGCGCGATGATGATGTTGGGAGGGAAGGGGTGCAGCGTGCGCAAGGTATTGCAGGAGCGACATGTTATCCTGCAGTCAAGGCGTATCGTATTGTCTCGTCTTAATAACCCGAACTGCTGTTCAAACAACTGGACCTCTACTCACGAGCGAGCAGCATCCACATATCCTCAGTGACAGGGCGGTCTGCGCGGGCACTAGGATCCCTGAAGAGAGAACCACGCCAACTAACCATCGAATTTGTCATAGAAAATGACTCCCTAGAGGCAGACACTACCAGCGCAACACGGCTCCGCCTTCCTAACGTATGTGTCGAATCATGATGTTCAAGCCCCCAGGCAGTGGCGGTAATGACTTCAACTTGCTTAGCTGGAGTAGGCCGATGCGAGGCTCGAGTGCCAAGTTGATTGCTGCTAGCACACTTCGAACTTGTTGCTGGTATATGATATGGTAGTGTAGGCCGTTCCTTAGGAGCAGACAAGACTGGATCTTCCAGTGGACTAGGCCGCAGGTTGGACAACCTGGTATCATGAACAACTACTTGGTTAGAGCCCTGGGTGAGATGGCCCGATGCGGTGCGGCGGAGAACAGGTGGTGGGCGATCTGGGCGGATGGGATTACTCTTCAGGTCGAGGATGATGGCTTGAACCTGCTTTGTGCCAACTGCATTGAACTTATCACTAGAAATCGGGTGGGGGAGGATCCGTCTGGCCTTTCGTATGGGATGAGACATTACTTGATATTTCCAAACGGTCTTTTCGTTGTAGGTGTTAAGAAAGATATGAGCTATGATGATGGCTGTCAATTTGAGGCCTGATGTGAAGTGCACCTTATAACGATCTATAATATTGGCAATGCCAGAAAGTGATCAATATCCACCGAGATGACAGACAGAAAGAAAAGACAATTCACAACTGTGGGAAAAATGCGGTAACGGCCGTTATGCAGGACAAGACTGACTGAGACATGGAAGCAAATTTCAGACAACGCACGAGATACCGTCTATTCCACGCTATGCAACAAGCAGTGTTAATGTTAAACGAAAGCGTCGTGAAACAGCCCAAGCTCCGAAATGAACGCCAGCTGATATGTTACGGGCTGAGATGCTGACGCCCAACGAGAATATGCCGGAAAAATGGCGGCCCTCCAGATAGCTCGCAAGTCGCCAGTAGATTGTACAATGACTCCAAACTTTTGTTTCATTATTTTCAACGCCGACCCTTCAAGCCAGCTCGAGCGGCCGTAGAACGTCTGGCCGGTTTCGACTCTTCCTCACTTTCCGATACACCCTCTCCATCATCTAGATCATCGCTCATCGGCTCGGACATGTCGTCGCCGATATCGTCGTCCGTCTCTTCGGCCTCATCGTCAATGAGATCTTCAGAATCATCAGTTCCCTCCTCTGAGTCCTCGTCGACTTCCATTGTGGTCGGCATCTCGTCCACCGAGCTTTCATCCTCCTCATCGAGATCTTGTCGTGTTCGCTTCTGTGACCCGGGCGCCGCCTCATCAATTTCGTCGTCTCCTTCTACCGAGGACTCATAGTCGTCTTCTCCTTCCACATAAATGACGGCCTCATCATCGTCATCGTTGGCGGCTCGTTTCTGGTTCCGTCTCCGTAGCTCCAGCTGAGCTTGTAGCATGTCTAGGCGCCCTTTGAGTGAAAGCAGGGGTTGCAGTCCACTGGCACGCTCCTTGAGGACCTTGTTCAGCGTCGTGAGTCGCTTGACTAGCTGTGGTTGACTAGCGAGATATCCACCGTGTGCCGCAAGAGACCACTGCACCCACACCATGAGCATGCCTGCCCGCCCAGGCTTCTTGTGCAGCCGCTCAGCAAGCTTTTGCAGCAGAGTCGCAACGAGTGGTGACGGCAAACGTTCGACGGTAGCGTAGATGGTATCGACATCGACGACACGCAAGCATGATTCGAGGAGCTCAGTATCGTTTGTCCGCAGGGCTTGGGTGAGCACAGTGCCTAGCGACGAGGCGTTCGGTGCAGAGAGCGGCCGGCTGTGTGCTGCAGTTGCTAATGCCCGCGACTCGGCATTGGCACCAACGAACGCGGACTCGACGTCGACGATGCGCGATTCTTGTACCGGCTCTGGGTCTTGTGCGCGCAATCGATCCCCAAACGAGAGGTCTTCTGGCTCTGCAGGCCCATGCTGCTCCGCACCGTCCTCGTCGTCGATATGCCCATTCACAGCGGGTGCAGGCTTATCCTCCGGGTCTGCCTCTTCATCCTCTGAGCCAGTGCCCGCGCTTTCCTCGTCGCTTTCCTCTTCAGCGCTGCTGATTTCAATGACTTGCTTGTCGGCATCCTCCATGTCGACGTCACCATGACCCGCCTGGCCTCCACCTACGACGGCCGTGGCCTCATCAACGCGGTCTTTCCGCGCATTCTTGACGCCATTTATTTTTGCTGCTGGCTTCTGAGAGGTGCCGTTGACTAGCGCCTTGAGTCCGTTTTGGCGGGCAGGTGCGGGCGACTGGGTGAGCTTCGTCTTCTTCGCGGGTGGGGCGCTGTCGCGGTTCCTCGAATTTTTGAGCTCGCGGGTGCGCGAGGCGACGGCGGCGGGCATTTTGGGGGGTGCCTGCCGTGGGTGTTGAAAAGGTTCCGGGGGGTCTGAATGCCTGCGCAGCCTGTTCGGGATGCTACGGCGAGGCTGTGTTTTCTGCTGCCAGAAGCAGAGTGCAAGATTTTGGTTGTTGCGAAAATTCGAAAAAAGACCGCAGCTCCACTGGCCATCCCTGTCACCGCGCACAGACTATTCGACAGGGATGCTTGCGGTGAAGAAGCGGCTCACAAGACGACTGCACCGCGCCCACGACGTGCTTTTCAAGGCGGAGAAAGACGACAGCAGTGCATGAGACATGCGTGCATGCTGCAGCCTCGTTGCGCGATGAAACGACACAAAGAGGCGGCAGGTCCGGATGGTGTGGACGGGCACCAAAGGCAGTACGTGGCCTAATGGAGCGTAGTGCTACTCAGGGGGGCGCCAAGAAGGTCGGCGCTCGGAAACTCTTAAAGGGCAGAGCGTCCTCATCAACAATTTGAACCTCGCGTTCGTCGATGTCCTTTTCCCGATCGCTTCCAATCAACCACGCGCCTGCTCCGGATCCCGCACATTACTCGCACCCCCACCACCTTCACCCTTCCCATCCCAGGCCCATTCCGCGACCACGCCCAGGCCTTGCGCGCTTCCAGCAACCACGCATACTTATTATCAGCGCGCATCCCCCAGCTGCTGCTGCCCGCTAGCGCTGCTCACCGGCCGCCCGTGCTCTCACCTCACCGGCGTCACCATCCGTGCGCCGCATCACCAACGTTTGTGTTGTTGTTGCAACTGCGACGGGCGCACAACTGCACCAAGCCTTTGTCTGATTCCCTGCCCGCGCGCCTCGCCTCACCACGACAAACGCGTCGCCGCAGCGCTTGAGTGCATATAAACTCCGACTCATCGCCGCGCGCGCTCTCTTTGCTCGCCGCCACCGCCTGGTACGTCAGTCACGTGCCACCCTTCAAACTGTTTCAGCCTCCCTCCGCAACATATATTCGCCCGCTGCCCCTCTCTTGATTTTTGACCACTTTACCGACACAAGCCACACTCCTGCTACCCCGCCTTGTGTTGCATTGCCCTCAACCACGGCCTGAGCACCGACCTACCGTCATTTGTACGCGTTGATTTGCGCAGTCGCGTGCGCGCCACACATCGAAGTAGCTAACAACCCCCAGACTGGCAACAGCTCCAACCACTGCACCTTCCCTGTCAGCCGCGCGCAAACCCGCCTTTCACTTTCATGGCCCTATGGCAGTAATGACATCATCCGTTGTCGACAAATCTCCCTTGGACCTAAAGGCGAGCGCCTTTGCGCCGGCAGACACCATGGTCGTTGACACCGAGACAAATGGGTGAGTCGCACTTGCACCTCACCTTGCATCGCCCTTTCCTGGGCCTGCTCTCACCTCAGTCCATTTACTAACCGTTGCTAGCGTGCACCAGGTGCTCTTCGACGAACCCGACGCTAAAACAAACCACGCCGAGGACCTTGCGCAGCCGAAACCAACCATGAACGGAAATCACGAACCCACAGACACGTCAACGCCTGCGGTCGAGCCCGCGCTCGAGCCCACTACGCACGTCTCCAGCGGCATTGACGGTGTCGCGCAGTTTCTGCCTGACAGTCAACAAGACAACAACTCGCTATTCGGCGACTCAGACATGGGTACAACAGTGGCAAACGCCGTCGAGGCTCCCACCTCGGACGTACGCGACGAACCAGCAACCGCCGAAGAGTTATCAACAGCTACGCAGGCAACGAGCGAGAGCACACAGCAAGTGCCCGAGACCCAGATCGAACCAAAAGCGGAACCAGCGATCGATGCCATGGACACTACTGCAGATGTATCTGAAGATTCAAAGCCCGTAGAATCATCAGCGCCTCCAACAAAACCGATGAACGATCTCTCCATTCAAACCGACTCTGGTGCAACTGCAGCGCAACCGGATTCGACTCAGTCGCCTGCAGTGGTGGATCGAGAAATGGAAGATGCGCCATCTACTGGCAAAGTGCGTCCGCGTGAGGACGACGAGGACGATGCTCCCGACGCAAAGCGGACCAAGACTGAGGACGAGCCAACAAGTCAACCTGATTTCAAGGTCCCAGACGTACCGACCCCAGCAGAGCTATCTAACGGGACCGGCGCGAATGGGGGAACGCCTTCGGAGGCTGCCCAAGAGACCTCTGGAGTCCACAAAGCTGTTGATTACGAGGCCTGGCCCTCTTCTCCAATGACCGAAGCTCAGAATAAGTTCTTGTTGGAGAGGATACGGAACACGAAGAAGATCAAGGTGTCTCTGGCGTTTAAAGATCCAGTCAACCCTGTGGCTCTTGGTATTCCCACCTACCCCGACATTGTCAAGAACCCAATGGATCTATCCACAATGGAAAACAAGCTAAAGGAGAAGACCTACCAGTACGTCAGGGAGTTTATGGCGGATCTTGACCAGATGATCGAAAACAGCGAGTTGTTCAACAACAAGCAACATCCTGTCACCCAGGCCGGCTACAACTTGCGCGCTTACTTTCTGAAGGGCATGGGCAAGATGCCGCGAGGAGGTGCTGAGGAACCACCGAAACAGCCAAAGGCCAAGAAGCCCACAGTGAATACGGCAGCACCAAAGCCCCGACGCGAGTCGAGGGTAGTACCGCCTACTGTCAAGTCTCCTGCAGCCCCTACTCCTACAGCGACATCTCCTCAGGCTGCTTGGCCGCTTCAGCAAGATGGCACCCCTCTAATTCGTCGTGATTCGTCTACTGCGGATGGCCGACCGAAGCGAGAAATCCACAGACCGTCAAAGGATCTGCCCTACACCAATGCTAAGCCAAGGCGGAAGAAGTATCAGCAAGAACTAAAGTTCTGTGAAAGCGTGTTGACGGAGCTCATGAAGCCAAAGTACAGCACCGTTACCTACCCCTTCATAACTCCTGTAGATCCCGTTGCATTGAACATTCCGTCCTATCTCAAGATCATCAAGAAGCCTATGGACTTCGGAACGATTGAGAAGAACCTCAAGAATGGCGTGTACCAAAGCGCAAAGGACTTCTACAGTGACGCGCAACTCGTCTTCCAGAACTGCTACAAGTTCAATCCTGAAGGCGACGCCGTCAACAAGATGGGCCATCAACTTGAAGATCTGTTCGAGAGCCTGTGGAAGGAGAAAGCGGACTGGCTTGCCCAGCATGCACCTGCCCCGGAACAATCTCCAAGCGAACTCTATTCCGATGAGGACGACGAGGAGGATGAAGAGGAAGAGGAAATTGACCCTGCTCAGGCTCAGTTCCTTGCCATCCAGCAACAGATTGCTCAGTTGAACGCCACTGCGCAACAGCTTCTGCAGCAGCAAACGGGCGGCAAGCGTGCCTCGCCTAAAGCGCCGAGCAGCAAGAAGAAGAAGGCAGCAGCGGCACAAGGAAAGAAGAAGAGTCTTCCTCTTGCCGTGCCACCTCCCACTAAGCCCGGAAAGCCGGCTAAGCGTGCCAAAGCGCCACAGCCCTTGAGTTTCGCTCAGAAGCAAGAGATCTCAGAGGGCATCAGCACATTGGGTGATGCTGATATGCGCCGTGCGGTCCAGATTATAAGGAATGGCTGCCCACACCTTGCCAACGTGCATGATGACGAGATGGAGCTCGACATGGATGAGATCAATGACGACACACTCCGAGAGCTCTTCAAGTTCATCAAATCCATTCGTGGTCCGAAAGGAGGCGTTGTTGCGGATGATGACTTCGAGCCGCCCGCAAGGCAGATCTCGAAGCAGACCACGAGCAGGCCGAAGAAGAACAAGCCCATGGGCAAGACCGAGCAGGAAGACAACATGCGGAAGATCCAGGAGAAGTTGCAGTCGTTCCAGGGTGGCGCTTCCGGGTCCAGCCAGTCTCCACCTGGTGAGTTGTCAGTGCGTGCGCTCCATGATCTCAGACTGACCTCTTCAGCGCACGACGCGTCCAGCGATGACGATGAATCGAGCGGCTCCGAGAGCGAGGAGGAGTGAGCCAGTCGAGCAACACCTTCCTGACTTCTGCGTGATATTTGTTAACCTTCGCCTCTTCGGACAAGCGACCTGCATTCCTCAGTCGCTGCACACGCTGATCTCACCTTCCCTTATGTAGCCGAACAGGCTCGTCGCGCATCATTGACCAGTGATCGATAACATCGATTGCGGCGAGTGCCAACGAGATCTGATGCAGATGGTCAGAGTGTTTCATGATTGCGCCTTTTTTTCACTTACCTCTGCAACCACCCAAACCAACAACACTCATCCACAACGAACACACATCGCTTGTATAGTATTCTTTTGCGACACGCCCACCCATCTTAGAGTACGGTACCAATGCCGGCAACGGATTACGAGTTTGACGAGGCTTGTCTTTTGGATCCTTTGATTGGGGGTATTGGCTGCCCACCGTCAGAGGTGATTGGCGTGGAGGGCCATGGAAAACGGGGAATATGAGGTGGCAGTCTGCTGTATGAATATGCTGCTCGAGTCGACAGCTTGAATGAAAATCCAGATAATGTTTCCAATATCGTTTGTGGTTCTCCGTGCGTGACAATCCATGGTTCTGCTGCACCCTTGCTGCGCGTCGCTTGCCCTGAGTAGGTGTCGAGTCTGCGAAAAACCAGGGACTGGAAAACAGCCTTGGTGCTTCGAATTGTAGCGAACATCCGAGATATCGCATGTCGCGACCGAGTATCAGCGTGCCGGGTAGGCAGCCCCAGTCTCAGGGTGAAAGGGCGGGTGTCGTCAGTCCATCGATCAGGGACGTTCTGAGGAGAGCGACAAAAGGAAGCTTCGGGAGATTTGGGTCGCTATGAATACCTACCTCGCAGTTAGCAATTTGTTTGATAGGAAGGTCGTAATCAACTGTTCGCTCGGCCAACCGCTTTACCCATGGGACCGACGTTGACTCCAACTGCCCGCAGCGGTCACACAGTGCGCTTACTGGAGTGGCGGGTGCGACCGTCGAGACCAATACCTTTGACAAAAATGTAGGATATCAGTCAGGGCGACAGTGCGTAGACATTGAGAGGAGGAGCAATAAGAGAAAAATGCTCCCAAATTCCTAGTGCCATGTCTCTGTGAGCGGAGGCAGACTGGAGGAGTGGGTGGGGATACGGCGGGTGACCCTTGAGTGTGATGAGCCGGCCGGCGGCGCGCTAGCTTTCGCGAACCTGGAATCCCCAAAACTTCGAGCTCTCCAACAGTCCCCAAACTCGAACACGCGCATACCTGTACCCACCATCACTGCCACCGTCAAAGCATCTACATCGCGGTTTACAGCGCTGTTCGATTGGACGCCGAAAGATTGAGCATTTGCGACCGCAAACATGGCGACGGTGCCGGTCAGCGAAGTTAAGAGCGACCACAGAAATGTCACTCGCACTGCGGCGCATTCTCACATCAAGGGCCTCGGCCTATCAAGCGATGGGCGCGCGACCCCTTCAGCAGGCGGCTTTGTCGGCCAAGCTGCGGCTCGAGAGGTACATTGAACCCGCATCCCAGGCTACGACGCGGATACTAACAAGCGCAGGCATGCGGTCTGGTCGTCGATCTCGTAAAGGCGAAGAAGATGTCGGGACGAGCTGTGCTGCTTGCAGGTGGACCTGGCACCGGTAAAACGGCGCTGGCTCTGGCTGTCAGCCAGGAGCTGGGAACCAAGGTGCCGTTCTGTCCGATCGTTGGCAGTGAAATATACTCTGCAGAGGTTAAGAAGACAGAGGCGCTTATGGAAAACTTCCGGAGAGCTATAGGTACGCATCATGTGGAAGCAGCATGCGAAGGGCGTAACGATGATGCAAGGCCGTGCGGATATTGGCAACTTATGGGTGTTGAGTGAAAGCGCTAACACTTTCTACCACAGGTCTTCGTGTCAAGGAAACCAAAGAGGTCTACGAAGGCGAGGTAATCGAGCTCACGCCCGAGGAAGCCGAGAACCCACTTGGGGGCTACGGCCGCACCATCTCACACCTCCTCATCTCGCTCAAGTCCGCAAAAGGAACGAAGAAGTTGCGACTCGACCCATCAATATATGAGGCGATACAGAAGGAGCGCGTGCGTCTAGGCGACGTCATCTACATCGAGGCCAACACAGGCGCCGTGAAACGCGTGGGACGATCCGATGCGTACGCGACCGAGTTCGATCTCGAGGCGGAAGAGTACGTGCCGATACCGAAAGGCGACGTGCACAAGAAGAAGGAGATTGTGCAGGATGTCACCTTGCACGATCTCGATGTTGCCAATGCAAGGCCTCAGGGTGGGCAGGACATAATGAGCATGATGGGCCAGTTGATGAAGCCGAAGAAGACGGAGATCACGGAGAAGCTGCGGCTAGAGATCAACAAGGTGGTAAATCGGTACATCGACCAAGGCGTTGCAGACCTAGTTCCGGGTGTGCTGTTCATCGACGAGGTAAAATCTACCGTAAGAGATATCAGAAGACTGTACTAACACGCTCAGGTCCACATGCTCGACCTCGAAGCCTTCACCTTCCTCAACCGCGCCCTAGAATCTCCCCTCTCTCCCCTCGTAATCCTCGCCTCCAACCGCGGCAATACCCATATCCGCGGCGGTTCCAACCTGCCCCCGTCCGCGCATGGAATTCCCTCTGATCTCCTCGCGCGCCTCCTCATCATCCCCACGCACCCCTATGGCCCAGCAGAGATCAAGTCCATCATCAGCACGCGCGTGACAACTGAGAAACTGAACATCTCCGGTCCTGCAAAGGACAAGGTTAGTTCGCTCGGTGAGAAGATTAGCCTGCGCTATGCACTGCAATTGTTGGCTCCAGCGAGTGTGCTTGCGGAAGTTAATGGACGAGAGAACAAGGAGATTCAAGTTGATGATGTAGAAGAGTGCCAGAGCTTGTTCTTGGATGCGAGGAGGAGTGCGCAAGGCTTGGGAGAGACGAACGGGTATATCGCATAGACATTTCTTCCTCTATGTTGAGTGCTATGTAGTAGGCTGCTTGTACGATAGCCTGGCGTTTGGTTGGACGGGTCGGTGGGCGTTTCTCAGCAAGGACGACGGCTTTGCGAAAAGTTAGAGCAACTATGTACTAGGTAATTGAATATGACGAAAACTATCCGGATAAAGTAGTTTCAAGATCTTTAGAGCAACTGGTGATGCGCATCTAGAAATACTTTCTCCGTCGCCACTCAAGGGCTCCGATTGGCTCCGCAAGCCGCGGCTGAGATCGACAATGATGAATGTTCTCGAGCTTCCATCTTTCGCCTCAACTTTAACATTGGCAACACTCACTGTGAAATCCGCACACCCTTCACACCTCACTACTATAATCAACGTCACGCACAAGCTGCATCATCAATCGGCTACAATGGCAACCACGCGCCGCACCCTCGTCCGCCTGCCCCGGCAGCTCTCCCGCCGCACGTTCAGCGTCTCCCGCTCCCACCTCTCACAATCGCCCTTCAACAGCAGCCCAGCGCCCCCACGCCTCCCCAAAGAAGAGCAAGAAATCTTCGAAAAACTCCAACGGCAAAGCACAGGCGCATTCAGCACACCCCGCTCAGAACAAGAAGCGCCCCCATCCTCCCGCCCCAACATCCGCATGCAAATCAACCAGAGCCCCGATTCTACGCCCCAACACTCTCCTTCACAGCAGTTGCCCCAATCGGGAAGAATGCAGATTAATCAGTCACCAGACTCGAGTAGTCCGGAGATTCGCAAGGGAGAGGATTTACATCCGAATATTCGGAGAGGGGCGCCGCCGGAGTTTGAGGGCGATGTTAATCCGAAGACGGGCGAGGTGGGTGGGCCGAAGAATGAGCCGCTGAGGTGGGGGGTGCAGGGGGATTGGAGTTATAATGGGAGGGTTACGGACTTTTGAGGGGAGTGAGGGAGGGAAGGTAGATAGATAGTAGTGGATATCAGTGAAGGAAAGATGGGAAGGAAGAGAGAAAGACCATGTACGATGCGTATCAAGGCATGATGTATCGATTAGTGAGACACTTTTTGCCTATACTTACACTATGATTCTCTAGACAGTGTCATATTAGCACAAGATCAAATCCTCGAGTGGCCCGTAGTATAGCAACCTTAAGCATATCGCATGGTCGTTTCTTAATCTCGGAAATGCACACTATCACACACCACCAAAGTGGGGGTTTACATGCTCTACAGGATCTAGTGTCGACTATACTCGAGTAGAGAGGCACATGATTAACCATGTGATAGCTATGGAGCGGCTACGTGTTTCCCGAAAGTGAGGCATTTGGCCAGAATCTCGGGCACATGTCCGACCTCTAAAATGTGTAGCTTCGCCAAGTCCTGCTATTGAATGTACGTGATAGCCTTTACGCCAGCACGATGTACGTTCAGGACATCTAGATGTCGCTTAGAGACGTGCATGAACTAGACATCGTCTGTCGTTCCTTCCACGCCGTCGCATAATGGCCCGATGACACATTATAACGTCCTCAAGCGAAGAATAGCGCGCCCAGGACTCTAGACTCTCCTTCACGAGAGCCTTAAATCCTCCATACAATCCTCTATACGAGTAACCTTTTGAGCGATGACCACAGTGGTGGAACTTCTGAGATGGTGGCTTGTGGCTTGCAGTATGCTCTCAAGCTTTCGGTGCTAGTGCTTCTCCGCGCTCCGGCATATCGTGCGCGCTTTAACAATTTCCTAGTTGACCTTCCACGACTCAGCTATTAGCCACTTACCCCGCAGCAAGCAAATTGTCTGTACTACACATGGACTGCCGTTGACAAGCATCGGATGTGGTCGTAGTGAAGAGATGGTATCCTGTGAGCAGGTGCGATTTGCTCTAGGCAAGCTACGACGTGCTAGCATGACGAGATGGCAAGACCAGCGTCTGCAACAAGCACGACATCATCTTGGAGCAGCACACGTGGGGATGCAAGCGAGCGAAAGTGCGCTTGAGGCTGACTGACGGAAAACGTGGGCCAGATTGCGATGGTGTAGGTCCAATCGATAGGCGTTTACAAAGCACGCTCCGAGGTGGCTTCCACACGCAATTCGGGACGTCGCGACCGATGCGGAGTCTCCGGAGGATGCTCGTCGTGCAAAGTCATTGAGGAGCATGCAGCAGGGCGCGAAAACGAGCTCAGTAAGAGTTCCGCTGTTGTAGACACAACCAATGCTAAATAACCACATGGGAACCGGGATGTGGTTTCAACTTCGCCTGACGATCTTTCAGGAACGTTGGCACGGTGATCTTTGCCGTCTAAAAACAACATCCTTGGGTGCGATCAGGTTCAGCGTCGGATGAAGACGCAGGGTCCGATTCAGCCAGGATCAACCAACTCGCAGCACCTAATTATCTTTGTGCATGTCGTCAATCGCGGCCACAATGAGCAATATCACAAATCGTCTCCATCAAGTCCACGGCATCTAGCTGGAAACTATTGGAATTGTGGCCGGGAAACCACTCTGCCAATGGAGGCGCAGCGCTGTTGTGTTGCCGCCCGCGCGCGTGCGGAATTCGGTAAACATCTGGTGCAGGCCCAGACCACCTGGAGCCCCCGGCCCCTAATGCAATCGACACATTCTGGATGTCAGGCATCCTGCTTCCATTAGCGTGCGACAACTGTACGCTGACAGACTGCATCGTGGTATTTCCGGGGCGTTTCTTATATTCTCGCGTTGCCGCCCCCGTGCCCCAAGGCTGCTTACCTCGTAGAATTAACGTGTGCGTCACTTAAGAAGGGTAATTCCTGGTCTTGTTGTTGTCTCACGTATCCACGGTTCGTTTTTTGTCGTCGCTACGAATGTGACAGTTTGCTGATATGAATAGGTCTCTTCTACATCGCAATACCGTCGCCATGAGGTTATGATGATGCTCTCATCAGGGGCCGTCTCACGTCTTGATTGTTCGCCTGTGTTCGGAATCTCGCATTGCTATATCAAGTTATAGCATACGTCTTATTCCAAAACAAGGGCCACCCTGTCGATACGTTCTACATCGAGGTCCCCCCCACTCCTATTGTTTCTCAATAGGCGCTCTTCGACTTCGATCCCACGGTCGTGAGCCATGTTGCACTTACTGCTCCTCGCAGCATGCCTCATCCAGTATGTGGTAGCTCTCAATGAGACCGTCGATCTCGGCTACGCCCGGTATCGCGGGAAAGACATTGGAAATGGTGTCTACCGTTGGGCAGGCATGCGTTACGCGCGAAGTGTATCCCGAGTAGATGGGCTACGCTTCACTGCACCACAAGACCCCATCGATGAGCGCAACGTGGTTGATGCAACAAAGGTACGCCTATAACTCCACGCCTAAGGAGCAATCTTCGACTGACAACAAATTAGTTCGGACCCCTCTGCATTGGCTCCATAACTGACCTTCAGGCCGAGTTCGGAGAGGAACACTCAGAAGATTGCCTGTTCATCAACGTATTTTCGCCGGCGAAAGCTACGAATGAAAGCAACCTTCCAGTCTATGTCTTCATTCAAGGCGGCGGCTTCAATGTAAACGGCAACGCCAACTACAATGGCGCAGATCTAATTGATGCTGGCGACGACAATATCGTTGTTGTCAACTTCAACTACCGAGTCGGACCGTACGGATTCCTGGCCAGCCAAGAAATAGTTGCCAACGAAAGCCTAAGCTTAAACAATGGGCTGAAGGACCAAAGACACGCTCTGAAATGGGTGCAGAAACACATCCAGGAGTTTGGTGGCGACCCAGGCCACGTTACAGTCGGCGGTGCCAGTGCTGGTGGAGGGTCAGTCGTTCTTCAACTGACAGCGTATGGCGGCCGAGATGACAAACTATTCCACGCAGCTGTCGCCGAATCCCCCGCTTCCCCTCCCCTCCGCGACGTCGGGAACAGCCAGTGGCAGTACGATGCTCTACTAAAGGAGACGGGTTGTGCAGACCTCGCATGCATGACATCCATGGACGCCGTCAGCTTTCAAAAGGCGGTTCGAACTTTGAAGAAACCTTTCCCCGGTGCCAAGAGCCCTCCGATCTACTTTTGGAACCCAACGTTGGATTACGACTTCATCGCCGACTATACTTACAACGAGCTCAAAAGCGGTCACTTTGTCAAGGTGCCCACTATCTTCGGTGACACAACGCACGAGGGTATCAACTTCACGCCCAAAAACATCATGTCACTTCCCCGCGCGCAGCAGTTCATACAGGATCAGTTTCCAAGCGTCAATTGGCGCCAAATCCGCCAGGCTTGGAAAACACCCGCCAACATGGTCCAAGATGCTCGCTGGAGAACCTTGGCATCCGATGTCTACGGGCACATTCGCTACAACTGCCCCTCCCTCAACATCTCTTCTACCTACGCCTCCAACAACACATACCCAACATGGCAATACCGATGGAATGTCGGCACGGCATCGCACGTCGGCGAACTATTACCTATCTGGAACAACGCAAGCTCCGCCGCTGGTGTATTCATACAGGCTTATTGGGCAAGTTTCATCAGAAGCTACGATCCGAACAAATACGCAGCAGAATACCTCTTAGCCAAGGGTGAGGAGCTGGAGAGTCCTCAATGGGATGAAGTTACCGGCCTTGATGGAAAGAGGTTGGAGTTCGATGACAACAACAAAGTCAGTATGGAGGAGATTCCGGAGGAGGAATGGAAGCAGTGTGGCGTTATCGTTGATATGGGTTTATATTTGAAACAGTAAGCTGCCCATGCATGAGGCATATGCCAGGTTCTATAGCGGACGCTAACAATCGCAGGCCGGCGTATGGTGCCACATCGGCGGGTAATCAGGGTCGACCTCTTGCATCGTCCTATTTGGCCATCGCGGTTACCCTCCTGGGTCTTTTCCAATGGGTATACACCTGAATGGCGACGCATCATTGGTACAACACCAACCAAATCACCACACTTGTAGCGGGGTGCCTCGCGCAATTACAAGGATATCTCACCCAGGACATGAAGTCTTGAGGTAATCAGAAGAATTCCCTCCAGCGACGTCGACGTCGTTGACGACAGCTGCAAGGCAGTTGCTGCCCAGGAAGGAGCAATCAGTCTGGGCTAGCAAAACGCAGCCTTGAATCAAAAAGATTACGGTAGAAGAGCTTTCGCATGAATGTGTAAAAAGGAAAGTGCGAGACACATCACAGGATGTCGGCGAAAAATGAAAGGGAGTAAGAATATAGGATTGAAGAATACGAGAAGAAGAGGGAAGGCAGCAGGTTGGAGTCAGACGGTGAACCAGGTGGAGATCCTTCTGGCAAGCGCCATTGTGGTATCAGAAATTTTGAAAGCCTAAAAAACAGATGAAAAGAGCAATGAAAACTACTTCCATTACGTCAAAGTTCTATCAGTGAATCGTCGTCGGTCGCTCCTGCCTCTGGTGTTGCATCGAGCGACTTCTATCATTGTGCAAGTCACCAGCCGTTCACCTCGTCACTGATAACACAAACAGATTTCATTTCACCAAACAATTGTGAAGGCAGTCCTGAATTACACAATGCGCACCTTGTGGGCTACTTTGTTTTCACAATGAGGCTCTGTGCTCCATAAAGCGTTTGTTCCGACTAAGTCTGCATCTGCCTCAGCTTCATGCAGCACACGATGAACTTTTCGCGACATTTGGCTTCGCAGAACATGATTGACGCTCGGCGATCTGTGCAGGCACCGCAGCTTCCCGAGCTGCCACCGCAGATTTCCTTGCGTGTCCCTCATGGTCGTCAGTCGGTCGCGGGTTCCCTAGACGGCGACTCACTGCGCGCCTCTGCTGCAACGCTGCAAGAGCCATTTCACCAACCCGACTTCCAGTACCTGTCGATGGATAACGGTAGTGTTGGTTCAGACACGATGGCGAATAACAAACAGCAGAATCAACAAGCCGTCATTGGCGCACCTGCCAGCGGTCGCAGCTCCTTCATACAGGACGCTCCCGCTCGGCAGCCTGCAAAGAAGGCGCGCTACTACAGCCATGCGCTTTCTGATGAGGACAAGCAGGCCCTCAGTACGGGTGAGAAGAACCACAACTTGAAAGAGTGGACGCCGAAAGACCTGGTCAACCATCACGAGGCGCGAAGGAACCTCGTCCCGCATGGGATGGACAAGCTGGACAGGAAGAATGCGCTCGCGGGCATCGAAAAAGATAAGCAGGATAGTCAGCGCGCTCTTTCCAAGTTGAAGGACAAGGTACGTCGGTTTTCGAAGCTGCCGCGGATCAAGGTGACAGCTAACGATGGAAATGATGGAAAGAACGACGACGAGCCTACTTACACACAACCTCACCATGGCTCGAAGTCAATGTATGACCTCCGCTCCTCAAGCGCACCGGCACCACAGCTTTCGCCCGTTTCCATCTCCCCTCTCGCCCTAGCCGACCATCCTCCGCTAGACACGCGCACGGCACATACCCGTGCTGCAAGCAGCGGCGATTACTTCTCGCGCCCATCTCGTCCCATTTCATCGCATCCTTCTTCTGGCCACACGTCTGGTACATCGAGCCGTGTACGCAGCCCACTGTCGCAGGAAGTGCAGCCATTCCAGCACAATCCGCAGGTTACGTTTGACTCTTTCCTCGCGCCCCATAGGTTGGGTAAGGGCGAGGCGTATCGAGACTCTGATAACGCGAAGAAGCCGAAGACGCCGAAGGGTTCGCCGAAGGATTCACCTGCGGGTAGTCCTAAGCCATCGAAGAGACGTCTGAGCAAGATGCCGTCTATGCCGAGTCTGCGGAAGCGCAGCCCACAGCCTGATGCTTCTGAGGGTGAGTAGCCAGTCCTCGGCACTGTGTTCAACAGTGAAGGAGGGGATATGCACCTTGCGAGAGCTTTTTGTTTAAGTTGAGCAGATTGTGAAGCTATCACATGGGATTATCGTCCCTCCAAGGTAATGGCGTTCGGTTCTTAGGGGCAAACTGATTTGAGAAACGTAATGAATCTGGAATGAAACAGAAGTCTCATATATGCTTGTGCTCCTTTTGATGTGGGTGAGACATAGATTCGTCAAGAAGTATCCATGGAGTGACTGAACGCGATGAAGTTTGAAGACCAATGCATCTCCGCAGTTGACGAGAGCCCCCTGCCTGTCGTAGTCTTCCTCCATCAGCCCTTCCCTTCCCCTCCCTTCTACAATCATATCGAAAGGAATGATCAACAAACTCACTCTCAAAAGATGCACCTCCTAGTCCTAACCCTCACCTTCCAACTAACTCGAACAGCAGGTGATACCAACAACAACGTGAAACTTCCACACGCTCTACATCTACATCTATTACCCAATATTTTCTCACTCTCGGAACACGTACACGCCGTCAGCGCATCACTCAGATCCAACATCACAAGTACAATTCGCTTCGAAACCATGCCGAATAACTCCAACCTCAACTCCATCTCGGACTCCAAGCGCAGTACAACCACCACCACCACCAGCATCTCACCTCCCACCAACCACGTACCTTCTCAAAACGACGAAATGAACAGTACCAATCCAACGACGACGACATCGACGACGTCGAGTCTTTCACTCCACACTCCTGTATCGCCGGCAAACGGCGCTGAGACCTCTCGCAACTCTCGCACTCGCACTTGTACTTGTCCAGAAGATATTCATCCATCTGAATCTGAGATTGCCTCTGGATCTGAGTCTGCTGGAATTAATAACTCCTCCAACAATAACAATGACAATAAGAACGACGACGACAACAACGATGATGGAAAGTCGAAAAACTGTAACAGGGCGGTTACGTTTGAGAGGTTTGTTGCGGAGGGGCAGTTTGGGGAACTTGATGGCAGTAGTGGTGATGGATATAGGGAGGGGAAAGGGAAAGAGGATAAGAGAAGGCTGGGTAGGGTTGGCTGGGGTGTGAAGAGTGTTGTAAAGGGTGTTGTAGGGAGGTTGGGTAGAGGGGTGAGAAAGAAAGTTGGGGTGGGGAAATAAGACCAGGGTTGGTGAGGGAGTTTAGGGTGGTTAGGAGATTGGGTGATTAGTTGGATTGAAAACCGTGTCGACGTTGAGGAAGTGTCGCTCATACGATGCCATGGGTAGGATATGAGCGCTGCGCTGCGCTACGTATCGTAGATATAACAGACTACTAGTTTTGGATAACAGACATCTCTCCCACACCCCACAGCATAGCACACCACACCGCCTTGCGAATGAATTAATACATATTTCATTTCATTTCATTTCGTTTCCTATCCTACCCTATCCTACTAATACCATATCATACCTGTAGCTCATTTTCAAGCAAGCGAACATGCAGCATACGCCGTGTCCATGTTCTCCTCGCAAGTATCCTATCCAATGCTTGTCCAGTAAAAACGCCTGAGTCCAGTCCCTAACCATACCCAAACCAGCCGTTGTTTTGAAAGTCCGTTTGACTTGGGAGTGTACAAAGTGTATCCAATCCAACCGAGATTGTACAAAGATATGTGGGAGGAAGAGAAAGATACAACAAACACAAGGGGGGGTGGGGGGCAGCGCTTGAACGCCAGACCCCCTTTCCTACCCGCGGGAATAGACAGACAGACAAATAGACAGGACGAGTAGAACTCCACAGTGCGCCCAAAGAGAACAACGTTCGTCCAATCTCCGCTCACTCAGACAGTCGGAGGTAGAACAACAAAGCCATTTACAACTCTCAAGCACCCACCCCCGGCACACTCAGCCCCCCACCAGCAGCAGCAGCAAGATTCAAACTGAACCCCCCACCACCACCACCACCCCCATTCCCCCTCGACCTGGGCCCGACAAAACCCTGTCTCTGCCTCCCCGTGCGTCCCCTCCCCAGCCAATTATACTTCAACTCTTTATTCAGCCTGCCAATCTTATCCTGCGCCTCATCGCCCGACTGCAGACTAACCAGCACGCTAACACACTGCAGCATGCGGCCGACTGTCTCGGTGACTTTGGCAGAGTCCATGGGTTGCTGGCGGAGGGAGGCGGGGATGTTGTTTGAGTGCGGGTGGAGATGGTGGATGGTGGGCGCGTGTTGCGAGGGGTTAGAGGAGAAGGAGCCGGCGGAGGTGTTTGATGTAGCTCGAGAGCGGGTGGAGGCGAAGGTCGACGAGGTCATGGAGGTGGTGCTTTCGAGGTAGCCGCCGCTGCTCTGGCTGGCGGAGTTGAGACTGCCGAGTTGGAGGTCGTTTGCGGATCCGGCTGTGCCTGGGCGGATGTTGTCGTTTGGTAGCGGAGAAGGAGATTCGAGGCCTGCGTTTAGATTCTCAAGGCTTAGTCGTGAGAAGATTGCCATGAGGGCTTCGTAGCGGGGGAGGATGACGATGTCGCGGAACATGAGGAGGGTGATGCGGCGGACTTCGAGTTCTCCGAGGATGGGTATGTTTTTGTTGTCCGGGCTCTTGGTGTTCATTTCATCTGGCAGCATGACGCCCCAGAACTCTGCTGCTTGCGCCGATGTCATGATGCCGGAGCCTCGGAATTCGAGATCTAGGGGAAGAAACACTGCTTGTAGGAACGGAAGAATGGTGGTGAATACAACAAGCCACATTTCTACCAAATGTGGGATGAGTCGGTCGTCAGGTACGTGTCGTAAAGTCTGATCAAGCGAGCCAAATCCGGTTTGGAGGAGCTCGTTCAAGTCTTCAATGAGAATGATGGGAGATCGCTTGTGTATACAACGCTTGATGTGCACAGTAACCAAGGCGTTGAAATCCTCAACAGGCGGTCGTGGGTCCTCGCCTTCAAAGATCAATAATACTCGCGCTTTCAGCAACGGCCATGCATCGTCGGGTGACAGGCCGTTGATACCAAATGAGCTTCCAAGGTGATACATTTCAGTTGTGTGTGATATTGTTTGTCCAGTTGGCGCGAGGTTCGGTGTTGTGGCTATACTGCTTGCTAGTGACGGCCATTCTGACCGTTCGGTGCTAAATGACTGATTCCGTTCTCGATATGGCGGATCGAGTTGTGCGTCTAGATACGCGGCAGCTTTCTCCTCCTTCTTGGCGCGTCTAAGATGACGACCACCGTGTCTGAGATCTAGACCAGTCACCGAGCCAGCGAATGTGTTCGAATGACCTGGGGATGATGGCGCAGCAAAAGAATACAGCGGTTGCGGCGCACTCGGATCCGTTGGTCTTGAATTGCTGTTCGCCGAAGACAGTGGAAGAGCATATTCATCTTTGTCCTTTAGTTTATGCTTCTGCCGCGATAAAAAGTGGTGCTTGTGCTTCTCCTCCTTCCTCTCCGGGGGCAAAAAGGAGTCACTCCGAGGCGGCACCAATGTCGAAGTGGATGCATTCGCAGAAGAATACATGGAAGCGGTACTACTGCTAATGCCTGAATCCACCAAACTCGTCGTCGACTGATTCATCATGATGCGATTCAATGCCTGCGAACTATGAATACCAATTCCAATCTTGCCCGGTGATGGTAGTGCGGGATATTTGTTGTCCGTCCTGTTGTCCACCTTGATGCTCTTCGGTTTCGACGAGAACAGCTTCATCTTGCTCTTTCCCTCCTTCGGCCTCTGTAGCTGTAGTGGCTCCTGGTTTGACGCTGGCTTGGGAGATCCATGCCCGACGGGTGGCAGGCCTTCTATGCCCGGCGAATGCATCGGACTCCTCGGAAAGGCAACATTCGCTGCCGTTGTGGCTGCCATCCTGCCTCCCATGACCCCATTCTGGTACGTCATGCCATTCGTCTTGAACGTAACGGTCGCTTGTCCCGGCATTGGTGGGCTCATGGGCTGTCCTCTTCCTGTGGGCGCAGCGTCACCGGGGGCGGGTATTGTGGTGGAGCGCTTCCTGTTGTGCTGCGAGTTCTGGGCATAAGCTGCCTGGGCTGCAATCTGCGAGGCAGTGAGCTGGGTGGGCGCGGCCATATTACCGTCGCCGCGTGCGCTCGACAAGCTGGGCTCGAAGTAACCCTGCGATCTCTGTCTCGGGCGGTGGCCTAGCTGGGCGCCAATGCTACTCTGACTCTGGGTTGCATCGCGGACAATGGCTGGGCGCGAGTAGTTCTGGGGCGGCGCGGGGCCTGCAGCGGTTGTGGGGGATTTGGCAGGCAAGGGAGACCGGCGTTGTTGTTGCAGCGTCACCTGGCTCCCGTCCGAGTCCGAGTCCGAGTCATCGAGCGAGGATTCCGGGCGGCGAATACTGGGCGTGAGTGGAGGAGGAGGAGAGGCGGAGGACATTGTGGGCCGTGGCACTGCAGGACGGGTCGTGGTACCGCGGAGAGCAGCTATGCGACGGGGTGGCTGTTAAGGACGCAGGGTCAAGGTACAAGAGCATGCGAGCGACACACGGCGTTATGCGGGCGGTGGGGGGTTGATAGAAGGAATAGAGGCGTCTATATTGTTGGGTCCATGGCCGGCATGGAGTGAAGAGCGGAAACACGAGGAGATACAGACATTGGAGAGGTGCGGCGACGGCTGACGTTCACTGAAGCGTCGTCGTGCCATGAAGCGTGCATCGATCGACGCCTAGTGGCGGTGCTCAAGCTATTCACCCCCGCCAGGTTCCACCCTCGCCGTTTCACACCTCTCAAATCACACACTGAAACAATTACCATCGAACGAGTGGCCGAAAATAGACACAGTCCGACAACGATGCCCTCTCTCACAGCGACATACACGGCCCCCACCTCCTCGGCGCAAACCTTCTCCTCCGAGCTGCCCGCCATCCCGTCCACCGCCCCGACCGCAGAACGCGTCGCATACCTCGCTGAGCTTCAGGCCTCGCTACGGACCCTTCAAAGCGATGTCAACACCTTCTTGACGCAGAAGATGGCCGACGACAAGGCTGCGGATGACGCAAAGGCAGAGGAGACTTATGGAGAGGAAGTAGTTGACGAGGATTGAATTATGCACCAGGCAGTGTTCCTACAAATTACAGCGGCTATCATCCTACACGACCGAGCCAACCTCCATACTATCCAGCCTACACGCAACCGCCGCCTACGACTACCGCCAGCCAACACCCCCACTCGTCCTCCGCCCAACACTCCCCCTCATACACCCACTATGCACCACGCTGTTGTCCGGGTACACTCTGATCGCACTCCCCCCAAACCTTTTATGACAAACTGCGCAATGTCGATCCTCATCAATCACCACCCTTCTGTTCAAGCCGCCCGGCACGCGGCGCCCGAATTTATCCTTCTTGCTTTCGCCTAACAGGACAGCAGCCTCGACCGCCACCTTCTCCACCCCCCGGAGTTTGGCAACAATTCGCTCTTCGTTCAACATGGAATTCGCATTCCGAATACGCCCAAAGAAGTAACTCTCCAGATCCTTGACTGGTAGAGTCGCGGGTATGAGATCGAGTGTTGTCGACGCAGGGAGGCGGGCGCCGTGTTTACTCAGCAAATCAAGCGCTGGTGGCCAGTTGGGTTGATTGGGAGGTGGAGGCGCAAGGTACAAGGCTAAGAGGACGTGGTAGATGGACGGTTCTGCCTCTGAGGAGGGCTGCGGCGCTGTAATGTAGACTTGGTTGCAGTATCTGTAGGGTTAGTATATCTGTGGCAAGGGGATGAGAGAGACGCTTACTCTTCCGCTTTCTGGTAGTCTTTCATCTGGAAGACGTAGATATGCAATGCCTGCTTGTGCTGCCCCATCTTGCTTAACACAATAGCCCGTGTTTCGTAATAGTCGGGATCTTGTGCATGTATTAGTACACCCTAGAGCATATAGATCATGTATATACGTACCATTCGACGGCAACTGCTGAAACACACGGTACTTGTTGTACTGCACACTCGTCCTCAAAAACACCTCCAACCTCTCCTTCCACTCCGCTTTCTCCTTCTCATCAACGAACTCTCCGCTCCTCAACCTCTCAAGGAACAAATCAACAAGCCTCTGGTGGAAATCCGGCTCGGTTTCATTCAACTCCTCGATGATATGCTCCAGGTACTTGACCGCGAGCTTGAGATCAATCCGCTGGAGGAACTCGAGCACTTCGGGCCTCGGCAGCGTTTCGGCATTCTCCGTGTCCGCTAGGAAAACGTCCATGCCTAGTGTTGGATCCATATGCAGCGGCCATTCGGCGAATTCGAGAATCAGGTCGATCATCTCGGGTGGTAGTTGTTGGAGGTAGCCGACGGTACGCTGTGGGCCTTGCAGTGCGGGCGAGACTTCTTCGTCTGCCTCGTTCTTGCCGAATTTCTCTAGCAGCTCCAACGCTTGTCGATGTAGTCTTTTGCCGTGCAGGAAGTCGATGAGATCTGCATAGCGGCCCGTTTCGTATAGCTTCTCCTGTACGACATCTGGCTCGCAGAAGTTTGGGAGGCGGAACAAGGAGCCAGCGAGACTGGGGCTGGCGATCATATAAGCCCGAAAGAGCGTAGTATCTACAAGCTGTGCTACATCCAAGAGCTTTGCTTTCCAATCATCAGGACTCTGCGGCGATGTGTCCTCTAAGAAGTAGTGGAAAGGCGGTTTGTAGTCCTCGGTTTGACTTTCGCTCGTGGCAGGGAGAGGCTCCTTCAGATTTCCGTCCTCACCGAGGTAGCGCTTGATCTGAACACGACATTGGGCAAGGAATGATTGTAGCGCCCGTACAGAATCCTTAAAGTCCTTTTCTGCAAGTTGCTTGTCGGGCTGTGCTGATTCTGTCGGCTTTCGCTTGATGCTTGATGTCTCAGCCGCATCGTCTTTGGCCGAAGAGGTGCGGATGGAGGCAGCGTCTGAGTCTGTCTTTTTATGTCCGCCGCCGACTAGTCTGCCCATCATCGATCGGCCAATCGTGGGAGCAGAGGCAGGGGCAGGTGTGCTCTCCTTGCTCTCACTCGCAGTCTTGTCACCATTCGTCTCTTCCTCGTCGACTACGCTCCCATCACCCTTCACACTCTCCTCTGCCACTAGGTGGCCAGCGATAGATCGAGGGTACAGCATAATGACCCGCTCCGGCGGGGCTTTGGCGCCCGTGAAAAGGTCCATCGCTTCGTGGTACTTCTTTTGGTCAAAGAGCGCTTGTGCCTTGAGCATCTGGATATCTCGTACTCGGCCTTCCTTATCAAGTAGTAGAGTGTCTTCAAGCATATTGAGTAGGCTCAAAGCCTCGTCATAGCGCCCGTTTGCAACAAGTTCATCAATCTGTGTCTCGTAGCTCTGTGCTCCCATCCTCCATATGCATCTGTCGCTCGCCACCAAGAAGCCTTTGCCAGCATGAGCCAAGCTGATGTTCGGTTGCGGTACGTGAAGGAAGGTAACGTTCGGCAGAGATATCGACTGCAGCAAGTTGAGTGTGTCCGGATTCCTGACTTCCAAACTCCCTTTCGACGGCGGCTGCAGCGCAAGCATGTATGGGTAGGAGTAGGCGATGGTCTCGGGAGCCGAGGGCCAGGGCACTTGTCGCTTCTCGATCGCGTTTCCGTCTGTATCGATGAACAAGCTGTTCACGTCCTTGGCAAGCAGCAACTCTCCCTCTCCGAGTCGTGTCGCAAGCGGCTTAGGAACCCAGCTGCCCATGCCCATATAGCCCATGCCGGACGATGATACAGCGCCGAAGCGTGCGCCCCCTTGGCCGCCAGCCTCTCCCAGCGCGCCTGGCTTCACAATGTCTTGAACCTCCTGGTTCTCGATGTTGACCAGGACGAAACCAGGGTCCATGCCGGCAACAATCTTCGTCCCCGTCGCCCATGTCAAGCTCTTGACAGAAGCAATAAGCGAGATTTCTATGGCGTCGCCAGTGATTTCCATATCCTGCCAGGTCCATAGTATGATCTTCCTCTTGACCGCAACCGCCAGTCTGCTTACGATCGAGGGTATTCCCGTAGTCGGGTCCTTCACTATGTTGCTAGCCGCCGCGAAAGCTGTAGCGCCTCTTGTCTTCTCCAATTTTTCCTGCAGGGCATATGTTTGCAGGTCGTGAATTGAAACATGACCATCCGACAACGAGACAAGGATGTTGGCTTCTTTGATGATGGCTAGCTGCTGTATCGGGCGACGCGAGAACTTGTCCTCTTCGCGGAGGAGATCTGCGGGCTTGGGCTTGGGCTTGGGCGTGGGAGGTTCGGGCTGGTCGCCGTTTTGGTCGCCATTTTGCTTCTGGTCGGACTCGGTGTCTTCGATCTGTTCGTTGATGCGGTAGATGCGTAGAGATCCAGTATTAAGTCCTACAAGCACGCGGTCGCCTGCTGCCGTTAGTATCCCCTTCCGCGAGCTGGGGAGAGCTGCATACCGTAGGCAAGGATCGACTCGATCTTGGACTTGTCGCGCTGTTTGAGCTCGACAATGGGTCGAGCGGTGAAGGCGGACAGCATGATAGGCGTCACTGTGTGGGTAAGTTCATTTGAATATGTGTTCGTCGCTATGCGACCATGGTTTTGCGCAACGAGAGCTCCATGAGTGTTGATGAATGGTGGGAGCTCGGCGGAGATGCATCGTCATTGCCGCGGCCACCTAGAGCTTGGGCTAGCGCAAAGCAGCCACGTGCAACCATATCCGCTTCAGAGCAGACATCCTCGTGTTGAAGTCTCATGTCACCACTCGTGGGAACATATTCTTCAATGGTATGGTATGTATTGATAATCTATCTAGGGGTGCCCTGCCCGATTAATAGGCCTGTAGAGCAAACAAACACAAAGAGAGAGTGTTGCTGTCTTAGCGAGCGTGTGAAGTGAAGTAACTCCAAGAAGGGCGAGGAGCATAGGCTGGAGGAGGATCGTTCAATTTGCTATCGATGGCCCTTCCGAAATTTACAATCTGAGCCAGGCCATCTCTCCCCCATTTTTACACCCACAAACGAGCCACTCGAGTGGGTTCCGTTTACTCCAAACAGGACCATTGAGCACCACCACCATCCTCGAAAACGAACGTCCTTGCTAGTCCCGGGCGCAAGCGCCACGGGATCACGTCGAAGCGGCGCGAGTGCGCAAAACCAACCCTTCATCCAGGGGACGAGGATTCTTCAACCGTCCGTACAAAACAGCACAAAAATGTCAACTTTCAACTCAACATGATCTCCATCTCTTCCAATATGGCCCTCCAAAGATCGGAAGATAGGAAAACAGGAGGAAAGCATAACGCTTGTTACCAATCAGCACACATCTTCTCCGTCTCCCCCCAGCAACAGCCGCATCGGGTGCAAAGCATACAAAGCCAGAAGGGCCGGTGAGTTAACGGGATCGGAGAGAGAAGTGGCGAATGAGCGAGTCATATCCACATATTGCCGGTTCATGTCAGCACACATCACTACGGGTCCATTGCATCCCTCTAGCCATTATGACACATTGAGGTCAAGTCGAGCGCGCCAAGCGGGCAAGCCACGGCGAGGCGGGGTCGAAGTGATGCAGCGTCAAAGTGCGAATGGGTAGAGGGGAAATGGAGGCGTAGGAGGGCTGGCAGCGGATTCAGGCGTAAGGGACCTCGGGAACAGACATACTCAAGGAGATATACACAACCTCATCAATGAAAGACGAAAAAAACATTCGTAGAGCGACTTTGAAACAAATCTTGCGAGAAAAGAAATGTAAGAGATTGACTTGGTAGGAAAGTTGTCTACAGTGCTTCGCTCTCACTCAAAAAGACGATGAGGGGATATCAATCCAACGCACGCCCGCAAGGCAGAGCAATGACACATAAAAAATAAACACAGGTATTACATGGGGGTATTTAACAAGAGAATGTAAAATGAAACACCAGACACATGGCCACGGAGAAGCAAGCTTCATCAACGCGGGCAGGTGCCATGTTCTTCTTCAGAGAGCGTAATCGCATCATCGTGAAGGAACAAAAAACTTCAAGGGATTCCACGGTTCGGTCTGAGCAATTACGGCTCATCACGAGTCGGGTATTGACAGTAACCCATTGCCGTTTGCCGGGAGACTCAGAAGGCAAGCCAAAAGGTCAGGTGGCAAGCGACGGGTTATCGACAGAATGGATCTAGACGAACGGATTCTGCTGCTTTTCGCGGGGGTATTGAGAGTCGGAGAACGGATTTGGCCTCTCGTCGAGAGGCGATGGATCGGCGAGTTGTCCATAACTGCTTGATCGTAAATGGCCGGGTCGAGAAGATTCCGTAACCGCATGTGAGCCAACTGTGCCGACCTTTTCTGTCTGAGGTTCAACATCGTGTTCGAATGTTGAAAAGGGTCGGGGTGCTAGCGTATATGGCGCAGCTTTATTGACATTGTAGTCGTTGGCGACGTATTGCGGTGGTGCAGCAGTAGGGTAGTCGTGAGAAGGCTTGGGGTCGCTATCAATAGCAGGGTCGATGACATAGGGATTCTTTCCCATTTCTGGGTCGTCACGGCGAAAGAGATGAGTCGAAGCGTAGACGAGGCCACCGATGGCGATGAAGAGCCAAATGAGGATCAGTGCGGTGGAGAGGAGTGCTTCGCTTTGAATGCCACTCATCAATTTCTCGATAACGTGATCGACGGCTTCGGTAATCTCATCCTTCGCTTTCCCGTTTGGATTGGCAAGAAGTGCGGCAGCTGAGTCTGAGTCGCTCTTCTCAGCAAGGGCACCAAGAGAGAAGGTGTCATTTGCAACGCCCGGGAACTGAACATGTGCATGCTCTTGAACCCAGGTGAGGCCGTTCTGGAAACTAGCGATCTTCAGGCCGATCAAGCAGTTGAGTACTTCCTTGATCGGGTCGTAGAGAACAGTGCCGCCAAATGTATCGTTGAGAGTCTTGCTCATCTCACTCACAAAGCCGTTGAGGGTGTTGTTGACTGCAGTCGTGCTGCTGTTCACCCAGCCAAAAATGTCGTCATTAATCTTCGCGTCTAGCTTGCCGACGGCGCTATTGACGCCGCCAGACCAGGACATGGAAGCATTGTTTAGCGAGTTGACGACTTTCTCGGCGAAGTCAGCGACTTGATCTGTGAGTTCGGGAGTCTTGTCTTCGATAGCCTTCAACAAGAGGTATTGGCAGAAGCAAGAGAAAAGGCCAGCGATACCCAAAGAAAGTAGGAACATCATTGGGACGGAGGTGGCATAGGCCCAGGCCCAGCGTATAACAGCTTGTCGTCGAGCGGAGCCGAGGCGTTTACCGAACCACAAGCCGATACCAGAAGATGTTGGGCGGGAGGCGAGATAGACAACGTCCATCCCCTCGTGACCCTCTGCGAAAAGTGCAGCGCGTTCTTGCGTCTTCCGGTAACGGCGGGTTTCCATCCAAGCCATTGGAACGCAAACAAGAATGGCGGCAACAATGAGCACGCCGAGTGCAATCTTCCGTGCGTTGTAGGCCATCTCGATGAGATTATCGAAGAAGTCGTTGATAGAGTTGCCTTCGGAGCAGAAGTTGAGCGTCTCCTTCTGCGGCACGGGAAGAAGTTGTCGGTCGAACTCGAAAGTGTCCATGGCCTGGATGAGCTTCTTGACTTCTTCAAAAGGTGTACGGATGATGTTGTCCGTGAAGTTCTGGACTTCCGCAAAAGTCGGGATCGACTCGTTGAGCTTTTGAAGGCCTTGCTGCATCTCCGGAGGTAGTTCGAGTGCCTTTAGCTTGTTGATCTGATCGTCTAGGTTGATGCTTGGCTTGGTGAACCCGGGTAGATTAAAGTTGATCTTGTCCATGATGGAATTAATCCCGTCGGTAACAGATTTGACAGCGTTGCCCATATCGTCGGTGACCTCGTTAATGGTCTCGTTCATCTTCTTGTTGATTTCGTTGCCAATTTCGACAGCTGCGTGCAGGCTGCCACTAACGGCCAGGGTAATGAGGCAAAGGTATGTACTTGTCATCATGTGAATAACGAAGAGAACAATCTCTTCGACACCTGTTACACTCATCTCCAACATTGACATGAGGCCGCTGACTGCCTTCTCGATTCCGGAAGCAGTCATTTCATTCATGCCCTTGGACATGTAGTGGGGCATGGAAGCCATAGAGCTACCGATGTTCTCGACTTGGGTGCAAGCACTGAGGGCTTCGCGGCGGGCGGAAGTAAGGCTTGAGTCAGTGCTTGCGATAGCGAAAAGTAGTCGCACAAGGACTAGGAGTAGTAGAATCGTCCAGCGATTGATCCATATTTGTGAGAGCCTAGCTCGAAGGCCGAGGTATGGTTTGAAGTTTGGTGTCTGGTTTATTGTAGGTCGTGGTGCATCTTGCGGTGGGTAGTAGTCTCGCATCTCATGATTCTCGCCAGCGGACATAGATGGAGGCACAGTCGGGAAGGGTTGCTGTTGGTTCGCTGAGGAAGCCATGGCGGACGTGTATGGCTGTGAAGCGCGGTCTAAAGGATGTATTAGATTCGGAAGATGTTTATCAGTCGGATCGTTGAGTCAAAGATGGATGAGAGAGTCGCAGAAGGGCGGTTTGGAGCGATAGGCCAGCTAGGTCAAGAATATCTGCCAGAGATAGGTCGCGAAGTAGGAAAAGTATTAAGCGGATATGCTGAAATGGAGACAATAGACAACAATAGGAAAACCCAACGCTCCGTACAATGCAATAAAGAAAATAAAGGTGGTGAAGCAAGGTAGGTGAAGGAGAGTCATGTGGGGAAGGCCGTGAATATCTACTTCACAATGACTAATTTGAATGGGAACCACGTACCGCGAGAAAGCGAGGACCAGTTGCAGGCCGCCCGCGAGGTACCAATGGTACCTCAGAGAGAGGCCTGCACGACCTGATCGTTTCAGCAGCGCATCCAGTCCGTGAGGCTCTAGTTAGAACAGGCGATTCCGGGGGTGGTGGTGGCCCAAATAGGCGCCCTTGTCGGTGGAGTAAGCCACTCCCGACCAGTCGTTTGATTGTCAGATGGTCGGGCTGGGGAAGACGCAAAACAACGCGCTAGAACAAATTGCTTGACTGCGTGTGTTATTTTGAGCCTCTTTGTCGTCGAGTGGCTGTCGCGAATTGTCTGAGCGGGTGTCCTTTGTTCCACGGCTTGCGACTCATTGGCTGCGACTGTCGCACACGCGCGAGGAGAGCAGATCTGGCGACCTGCGCACCTCGTGACATACGCGGCCGTCGCAGAGTGCAAATGTTGTCGAGGCGCAAGGGAACACGACCTCTGAACGGCGGTCGCTGGCAGAGGAGGTGCTCAAGGCTCGGGAGATGCGCGACGCAACGGTTTTGTAGCCGCTCGCCGCACGGCTGCGTCGTGGGCTTGTGGCGCCCGTTAATGCCCTGTTTCTGCACCATGTGGAGACGTCATCCCGCCAGCACAAAGTCTTCTATTCGATGCTTGCCAAAATCTTTATCATCGCTCATATATCAAATACTGGCAAAAATACCGCCACGATCCAGACCAACTCTGTCGTACATGCATCTCGTAGGAGGAACGCCTTGAGGAGCTGGTTATGACGCTGTCCGAGCCCGATGGAAGCGAGAGGATCCAGATGTCCGATCGCGTGGCTGCGGCGTAGCGCTTGCCGTGAGGAGCTGGCCCACGCTCGATCGCTCCTGCCCAATGAACGTCCCGGCGGCTACACAACCTCTGACGCTCTCCAGGTTGCATCTCAACTTCGTCTCCTTCATGCTGAGAGTCCCATCTGCTTCCTACGTGCTATTTATGCTTTACCCGATCCCATCCACCGTGCTCCCGATGCTACTTCGGACAGCTAATGTTACCACAGGCTCAGCCCCTCGCAGTCTCGCATATGCTGCTGCCTGGTTGATATTCTGCGAAAAAGGACATGTGTTGATCACACGAGCATGAAAAGCATAGTACTACCAGCAACACCATCCTGAATACCCTCAACCCTCCCACATCCAGGGTCTCATCACATGAGTGAGTAGCCTGGGAAATATGTCAGCCGTCCGACCGCCTGGCAAGCCACTCTAGATATTGCTTCGAAGCAGAACAGCGACCAAACCAAGTCAACACCCTATAGAAGGACGCACCCTAGCGTGCAGTTTAGTTTTGCAACAAGATTGACTTACTCATCGATCTACCTTACGGGTGTAGACCCAACCCCACCGTTCTGGCCCATTGTACTGCTTTCAACGGAATCTGGGTTAGTTATTTGGTTCACGAGTAGGACTATCCTCAAACTAGCTTTCATGCCAGACGTGCCTGCTATTTCGCGAACATGGCATCCTCTGTGACTGCTGCGGACCAAAGCACGCGCAATAGCATGTTCCGCGCAGTACGTGTACCTATCTACTCACCATCATCAACCACATCAATTTCCACATTCTTTCGCACCCTCCGGACACTCGCTCCCTTCTAGGCAGCGCTGGCCGCTGCCTGTCATTCTTTCTTCAATTATCCACTTCGGGGGTTATCAAGCCCGTGGTGAAGAGCAGCGCCCTGGAGCCTCTGTACCTCAGCTTTTCTGGTCTGTTCTCGAAGTGTTCCGAGCGTGCACTGCGTCATTCGCCCGTGGCACGCCGCGCTCGGCCACGATAGCTTCACCTTGCCCCACCAGAAGGCCTTTTCCTATTTCGCCAATTCACTCTTGTTCTCGTTCGATTGTCTAAAGTTTTGCGCCGCCTCTCTTTCCGAACTGCCTCAGTCGTGTTGCTCCCGCAACCGTATCGCAAACCAACCTGGCTATATCACCCGCTATTTGACAGCGCCTGCGACAGGGTTTATATCACACGCGCGAGCTCCAGATTTTTGGCACGTTTAAGGTCCCCCTTCGCGTCCAGTTTGGCGAGCATTCAACCGTATAGATCGCCTAGACTGTCCTGTATCAACCATCTTACCTACACCGCACCGCTCAGACACCGCTAGACTACACTAGGCCGACACTCACTTCGAACCTGTGACCATTGGTTCAGGCTGCAGTTGACAGGTACAATAGCCCGATTCCTCACGGACTCTCTTCTTCCCTCCCCATCTCTATTCGACTCTAGGCAGGCCTGTCGCGGACTCTTACTGACTAAGGCAGCATTCCAGTTCCTAAGTGGGTGCCTCTACCCCTCCTAAACTTCAAGCGGTGGGATACTGCCTGTGCTCCAGGTACCTTTTGATACCCTCAGTATTCGTAGGTTCTCTCTTTCCATATTTGAAAAAGACTGTTCCTCACACTCACTTGAAGCAATCAGTTCTCGAACATCTAGCTCTCCGCTGTCGCGGCCCGAACTCGATCGTAGTCTCAAAGCCCTCAAAGCCCCCGCCTTTCCAACGCTAAATCATCAGGTACGTGGTCAATGCCTCCTATTAAGAAGTCTTTGCCGATGCACGGGTGCGGTGACCGAACCAGCGAGGCTCTCATTGGCCGACCGAGGGATCTTGAAGACACGCATGCCGTCTATATTACTTGCTACACCACATATCAGCCCGTCCGGAACATGTTACGGCCAGTAACGAGGCTGTGACGTTGTCACCGGTTCTTTGAAAACATCGACTAAACATTCACTGATCCAAACAGGCAAGCCAGAATCGAACTGCTCGGATTTTGCGTCTTCGTGCGGCTGGGTGTTAACATTTTCACCGCTCCCGTTTCCCCCTCAGTCTGGGCTCCATTACGCGAAAAGCCCACTCCGTTGCCCATCACCCTTACCAACCGGGTCAACATTTCAGCTATATCTCATACGCTCCTAAATAACATCGCCGCGAACCTGGGGTGACCTTTCGGAACTCCGCACAGGCACGCCGCCTATCCGACCTGTTCACTACATCAATATCCATACTCAATTGGAAGTACATTCTATGGCTAATAACGACAAGATTGCAGGTGGAGAAGCAGACGGGGGAATTGGTATCGATAACCTGCTTGACGTGTTCGCCAATAAAGCTGTATCGTCACCTTCCAACAGCAGTGGCGACACACTTCACGAAGATGCAAGTTCCGATGGCCGCTCTAATGGCGACGGCACGCTCTCTCTCAGCAGCCCTCTTAGCCCTACCGACCTCAACTTGAATAACCTTACAATCGACGGTGGTGGCTCTCGCTTCCTCAAAGGCGGTACCGACCGCTACAGTAGCCCGTTCCGTCGGGTCGCAAAACCTCACCACGATTCCAGCCCTTACGGTTCTGCTCCCCGTGAGTTTATTCGCCGGGATAGTACTACCCGCTCAGCATCTCCCTACACCGGAAGAACTGGAGCTGCGGGATACCGTAACTCTCGCACTTGGATGTCTCCCGACCAGCAAGCCCATCAGGAATTTTTGGTGATACGCAACGCCATGCGCCGTCTGTTCAAGAACTCGGAAGTCTCGAAGTGGAAGGTCTCTGACTACATCGCTCATCGTGAAGCCATGGTTGCTTCTCAGGCCAGCAGGCTTGCCAGCCAGGTCAAGGCGAAAGAAGAAGCCCGTGCCAACTCGGTTATTCCTCCTGATGTCCAGCACAACCTGAGGAGGTGGGGTCTTCAAGGCAACTTCGATGAGCACGGCAACCTCGGGCGTGTCCTTGGGGAGCGTACTATTTGGTGCGAAGATTGGCTGAACGGCAAGGACGAGGTCGCACCTTGGCCCTCTCTAGCAGAGATGAAGTGGGAGGGCGATGATCGAGCCAAGACTGGCGTCGGGCGTTTTCTGCCCCTTCCTCGCGAAGAAGGCCCAGCGACTTTGCAGTGGAGCCAACTTCCAGTCGTCGAGCAGTACCCCATTGATCAGGTTGCCCGTATCCCGACTATGGAAGACATCTATCTTCCGGTTGATGACCAGATTGAATCGGACCACGAGTATCTCTGGAGCAAAGATCTGGAAAAAGAAATAGACGCCTTCTTACGGTCCTAGAAACATCTCGAAGGACCATCGAGGCATGTTCTCGTCAACACCTACCTCATCTTGGTCCCCAACGACAAACTCCGGGTCGGCTCTATGACCTTTTAAAAGTTCCCACGGCTACGCATCGATTTGGCTTTGCTTTCAACCTTTCCAATGTGACCATTAGCTACAACAACTGTCACGGACCGCACAAGGGAGTCAAGTCGATCGCAATACCCTTTTGGACACCGGGAAGATATGAGTTGTATTTGATATGTTTGGCGATAGCCTTCCCTGGATCCATTTACGACTTCCATGTGATGAAGTTCCCGGCGCGGAACAGTTTTGCTCACAGCCTTGCGATCGACCAAGTTCCTAGCACTTGCACACAGCCTCACGAATTCTCGATTCTCTCTTTCTTTGGCGTATATTGGATACTCCATGACATGGCGCTCTCATAACGTCCTGCGTATGCTGCAGCTCTTGCGCTGCACCAATCCAGCTGGTTAGGATATGTGAAAGTTGTTCTTCGATACCTTTTCAATGCGGGCATTCATGATTTCCTCAATTCATAACGACAAAATGGAGACTTACTGGGAGGCGGCGTGGTTCACATTACTGCAACTGGATGCATTGGTTTCTCTCATGATCATGGATGGCTTTCTGATTCTCTGCTTCTCGGTACTCTCCTACAAAAAAAGTGCTTCCAATTTTCGAGGTCTTTTGCGCACACTTATGGGAATCGTGATGATATCCCCGCCTTTGTTCCTTGTCATCCACCTCCATTAGAACCTAACACTAGTGATTACTCTCTCTGAGTCATCCCCTTCCTCCACCCTCTTCGAGGCACCATTCGGAACAGACGCACCCCAATTAACCTCCTCAACCGAGCCGGAACCCGCTCTCATCACTGCAACTCAGGTTCCACTCATGTATACCGAATTAAACTCCTTCTCTGTCCCAAACAAACCGCTCATCCAACCCCGCCTTTTGTTGGAATCGATAGGTAAATTGTGTATCAGAGCTAATGGAGTTGCAGTGTCGTATTTTAGGACTATTAGCCGGTCGGTACGGTGATGATTACGACGGCGGTTGACAACGCGGCAGCTTTTGGATCGGGCATTTTATCAGACATTTTGCTGAAGCGAGGGTGGATGTGCTTTCGAGTGAGGCCTTGATCTCAAACTTAATGTTCGCTGTGACTGCACGTTTAGACGAGCAGAAGAAGAAGAAGTGAAATGACGAAGGTAGATAAATGTCAGTACCGCATTGAAACGGAGGAATACTCGAGCTTATATGCCTTCCACGTATCTGCTGTACAACAAGACAACCTGACCCAGCACGCCGTCTAGTGTTGCAACCGTAACCATAAATTTACCCTGAAGAGGTGGGCATAACCACGCCGCAATCGATGTTCCTGAGCATATTCTCCGGATTCGGTTGCTTCATGCGAGGCCACCAGCGTCACTAGCGCGCACCCTGAAGATGCTGATCCTTCCGCTACGCTCGAAAGCGAGCGTAAGGCGATCGTCCGGTCATCATATACGAAGGCAAGACCCGCACCATGTCATCGTTCGGCCGTATACCGAATGGAAACGTGGGGTTGCGCGCATCTCCTGCTTCCTTGTCGCGCGTCCGTCCTTCATTAACGGCCCTCTTCCTCTTCTTCTTCTTCTTCTTCCTCCTCCTTCTGCAACTAGTTGCCAACAACAGCAGCACCCCCGTTTGCCCTTGTTGTGGTTGCAGCGTCCTGCAAATCCTTCACCATATGCACAACCCTAATCCCCTCTCCATTCGGACACGCAACAACATCCTCCCTCCCACTCCTCACATACCCACATCTCTCATACAGCGCAACCCCGCTCAACGTAGCGCCCATCTCCAGCCTCGCAAAACCCTCCGTCTCACCCTCTTTGCCCTCGCTAGCTCGCGCTTCACAATACCGCATCATCATCGTTCCTAGGCCGCGGCGCGCCCAGTCCGGATGCGTGAAGATGGCTCGAATGCTCGCGCGATCAACGGCTGGGTCGCGCTTTTCTGGCATGCGTAACGGCGATGGTGCCGCGTCGCCGCCGTAGAGCGTTTTCCGAAACGACCACCCGCCACAGGCGCAGATCGTCTCGGGTTGGGCGTTGGGATGCAGGATGAAATATGTCCTGGTGAATATATAATCAGACATTTTGATAGCTTGGTAGGATGGGTTTCGGGGTCTCGTGATTACTCAACTCGACGTAAGGGAACATACTGGTCGCGAATGAGCACCGAATCGGGCCCGAAGAGATACCCTATTGACCCATCCAGCTCGGCTTGTGAGTAGTAGCCCTTTCCTAACGCGCGTAATGACTCTTCAATCATCTTTTGAAGTGCGGGGATGTCTTCTCTTGTAGCAGTTCGGAAGGCGAAGCTTTGTGTTGCTTCTTGGGCTTTTGCGTCTGCGATGGGGTCGCTCATCGTTTTGGTCGATGTAGAGGGTATGTAAAATGGGAAGGCACTATTTTCGAGTTGAGTTATCTAACTTTTTGGTTCTGGGAATTTGATTGTGTTCTTTCTAATATAGATGTGACTGGGACTTTATCTTGGTAGACACATCCAGCCCCACAATTGACCGATAAGACCGTCAACCTGCGACCTGCGAGAGTCTCGCTTCCCTTCCCGCCCCGTCGGGAAGCGTGTCTTCGACTATCAACCCGCAATTTGATCAGCGAAACGGTTTTAAGTTTGTACAAATGTATTTCACGTACGCCCTTTTATTCCATGCGACGCGCATCATTGCCGCTACCTTTGCCAAATGCAACGTCATACTATCCTCGTATCCATCGTCGACGCCTACCTAGGTATGCAGAGGGAGCATTTTAACACTACCTAGATCAAGCGCCCTTCGAATTTCCTCATTCGGCAGAGACCTAGAGGCTAGGTTACATAACTTCATCGTAGTCGATCAGCCGCTTTTAGCTACCAATACAATTGCTGTGACAGATAGCCGTAGTAGTATAGTTACTATCTGACCTTTTAATGCCTCGACCCTACTTTCGTAGACCTAGTTCCGCATGTAGGACAAATGGGTTGAAAATACACGATTTTAGAGGTTATGCGGAAGAGATCTTATGTATCATCCGCAAATGCGGCTGCAACTTTTCTAATCTTGCATGCTATAGCTCTAATTTTGTAACGTCTATACATTTTTTTCGTCATCGTAAGACCCATCGCCCACCAAACCAGCAAGGCACGCTCCCCATCCAGAATACCGTCTATCAAACTTCGCTCGACGTCTCAGAACCGTTCTTGTTCCTTCTCAACCCCATACCGCTATAGAACTTCCGCTCCTCAAAGATCTTGATATCCTCCACATTGGTTCTACCCTCTTTCCTGGCTTGATTAGCCAGGCGCCTAACCCTCATAACATCGTACTCCGTGTTCCGTGTAAGCCACCACGTGTGTAAATTGCTGACCCAGGCTGCTATCAAAAAGGATGCTGCAATAGCGAAGGAATTCTTGTACCCGTTGTACGCCCACTTAGATTGGAAGAGCTGGGGCCCAACGACACCGCCGAGCTGCGCGATACCAGATTGCAATCCGAGCGTGAATGCAGTGCCTGTGCTGCCCACCAACGTAGCACTGCGCCAGGCCCAGAACGGGGAGAAGTAGGATTGGTAGAATAGATTGCCCAAGACGCAAGCAATGTAGATGCCAACACGGGAGTTGATGGTGAAGAAAAGCACGAAGCAAATCACCATGCCGGACATGATGAACATGATGTATGCCGGGCGCACGATCCAAGCGCGTTCCTGGAACCAGGCTGAGAAGAGGAGACCAGCGACTACTGCGGCGAAGGGAGGGATGAGAAGGAGCTGATTGCGCGGGAGGCCAACGAAGCCGAGGTTTGTGATAATTGTTGGTAGATACCAAGTCAATGCGTAGCCGCTGGGAAGTTTATCAGTGTTTGGGTACAAGCATGAGAAATTTGGTGGACGTACCCTAGGTTTACCAGAGTTTGACTGACCATGAAACTCCAAATCAACCACTGGCTCAGCACGCCCTTGATCTCTTTACTCGAGAAGTTCGGATCACTCGTCATCGGCGCGTTCTCTGGTAGCCGTGTTTCGATGAACTCTTGTTCGCGCTCGGTAAACCACCTCTTCGATCTCGGGCTCTTCGGGAAGTCCGGGAGGTAGTACCATACAGCGCCAGAGAACAAGATGGTAGCGAGGCCCTCGAGAATGTAGACCCAGCGCCACGCGGAGAGCCCAGAGATACCGTCCATGTACGAAATGCCATAGGCGAGTAGTGCGCTGACCATGCCGGAGACGGCGCTCCAGCAGAAGAAGTAGGCAATGACACGACCCATCTCATCGGGGCGATACCAGGCTTGGAATTGAGCCAGAAGACCGGGGAACATGCCAGCTTCGAACATGCCAAGCAAGAATCGCATGGCTAACAGATCGCCCTTTTTCTGGGCCGCAGCATGGCACATAGTAATGATACCCCAAGTGAGGAAGATTCGAGCTTGCCAGTTGTGCGGAGAGAACTTTTTGAAAAGAAGAGCGCTGGGGGCTTCGAAAATGATATACGAAATCTGGACAACGGATTAACGATTGATGCTTCCATGCTTCATTTCTCACTCACGCCGAAGATCGAGCCAACCCAATTGTACTCATTGGAAGTCATTTTGAGCTCCGTCATTATATTAGATGGTTTGCCAGCGTGCAAAACCTTGACGTTTGTCGCATTGTTTACATCAATCTGGCGACGTGTCAGTAGACATCTTCCACAGAGACAAAGAGCCCGCCCGGACTTACTTGCTTGATAAGATACATGAGACCCGTTAATAGAAAGAAAACTTTGTGAACTTTTCTCATAATGCGCTTCTCTTCCTCCGCCGTGAAGGTCGCTAGGAACGCTGCTTTAGCCTCCGGATCATCTCTCAGATTGACAATATCTGCTCGAGCAACATGAGCGCTAGCCTTTTGACGATTCTCAACAGCGGCATCGTAATTGATATCGATGTTAGAAGTGACGTCGCCAATGGCTGTAGTCACCTCGGGTGCCTTGGAGTTCGACATGGTTCCGGTACAAAGCTGCTGATTTGCGACCTGTAAAGTCCGAAAGCAAGGTCCAGGATAGCACTTATGTATCTCTACCGCGGTCTCGGATACATGCTATGCATACGCCTTCATCCGACACCTTGTAGCCGAGGACGTTATCAGTGGAGTAAACGCCACGCCAATATGACGATTAAATAGCTTGCATTGCAAATCATGGCTCGTAAACCGCCAAATCGAGGCGAGATCGGAGCACAGCGCGTATGTTCGGAATTAACGTTGTGGAGTTGAGCGTCGCAGATGTTGAGGTTCGCACATGCAGGATGCAATGGCGCAATCGTGCAAAAGTTCGCGACATCGAAACCCTGGACCACGTCAACTTCAGCAACTCAAGTACAGCCACACAGGGGTCTAGGCTGCCGGTATTCCCGATGACGGCGCAAAAATGCATGTGCACTGGGATCGCGAGGGCGCCTCCACGTGGGTATCGCGGCAAACTCGATAGTTCTGTGTAGAACGAGGATGCATGGAAGTCGCAAGATGCACCTTGCATGGTGTCAGCTCGACATCGAAGAGTTGACCTAGGTCTTGTCATATAGACATAAGGCATTTGCAACACGAATCGCACTTTGTACTTACTTGTGAAATTGTACTCAACTTCGAGACTTCTGTGCCGCATCCACATCTGCTGCCTTACGCTGATCGCCAAACATGCCTGCCAACGCTCGTCCAATCAACAGGAAACCAAAACAGAAAAAGAAGCTTCTTCTCAATGCTTTTGATATGTTTACCCCTAGCCATCTGTCCTTTGGCCAATGGGCAAACCCTAGAGATCGCAGTAAGGATAAGCGACGAGACCTCAGCTACTGGACTGATCTGGCCAAGATCTTGGAGAAAGGGGGTTTTGTAGGATACTTTCTTGCTGATACGTATGGTCCGTATGATGTCCTGAAGGGTAGTGCGGAGCCTGCGTTCCGAACTGGTGCACAATGGCCGATGGCAGATCCTGTCATAGTACGTCCTGAGCTGTTTGTCGCTCGTAACCCTTACCTCATGCAGTCGTGTACACAAGTTCCGCGCTTACAACGCCACCCTGTAGCCTATATCTGCTATGGCGGCCGTAACGAAGCACCTTAGCTTTGCAGCGACGACATCGACTTCGTATGAGCAGCCATATGTTGTTGCGAAACGTTTCGCAACGCTCGACCATTTGACCGGTGGGCGCTTTGGATGGAACATTGTAACTAGCTGGAAACCAGCAGCTTCGAAAGCGGTTAGTGGCTGGTTGCTTTGTAGGTGCACTAGGAAGCTGATGTTGTGATAAGGTCGGATTGCCGTACGTTGATCATGACAAGCGGTATGATAATGCCGATGAGTATCTCCGAATCCTTTACAAGTACAGTACCTGTCCTTCCTGATGGTATACACATTTCTCACAAAAGCGCAGGCTCTGGGAAGGATCCTGGGCAGACGATGCGCTGAAAGAAGACGCGGAAAAAAGAATCTACACCGACCCTTCTAAGATCCGGACTATTAAGCATGAAGGTAAATGGACCGTCGACGCACCCTTTCTCGTTGACCCGTCACCGCAACGCACGCCAGTCCTCTTTCAAGCGGGAACGTCAGCTGCTGGAATTAAATTTGGTTCTACACACGCTGAAGCTATCTTTGTCGCTGGACTCTCTCCACACGTTGTGGCACCACGCGTGAAAGCGATTCGCGAGGGTGCTGCGGCTGCAGGACGAGATCCACAGTCCGTTAAGATATTCGCTATGGTAACGCCCATCATTGGTAAGGACGAGGAAGACGCTGAGAGAAAGCATCGTGAAGCGCTTGAATACGCATCTGAAGAAGGCGGGCTTACACAGTGGTGCGCTTCCACAGGCGTTGACGTATCGAAGTTTGATCCCGATCACCTACTCACGGAGGAGGACTTACCGCTCGGGCAATGGCAGCGGCTTCAGCAAAGCTCTGCATACAACTTGCAGTACTCAGGAACCGACGTCCCACCCCTCACAGTACGGAACTTGGGAAAGCTAGTCGCCATAGGCGGAACGGGGGCGATGCCAAAGGGCTCACCCTCGCAAGTTGCCGACATATTCGAGGAATGGGTGTCTGTTGCAGACGTGGATGGTTTTAACATTGGATACGTCGTCTCACCCGGCAGCTTCGAGGATGTGGCCGAGCTTCTTGCACCCGAACTGAGACGAAGGGGCATATTGGAAGACCCCATTGAAGAAGGCGCGTCTGTGTTGACGTATCGGGAACGAATATATGGGAAGGGGCAGAAGGGGTTACGCAGTGACCATCCCGGGTTCCAGTACAAGTACGATACATATGAGAAGACAGTGGCCGAAGATGAAGCACTGAGGAAGGGAAGCACTGGTGTGAAAAAGAGGGACTCCCCATTAGATGAAGTTGAGCCCCAGCCTGTGACATCAGAACCGAAGGCAGGCGGAAGAGGGAAGAGGAGGAAGGCACGACGATAGATGTCAGTTATCGATAAGCTCTCGGCTAAACTTGCTGCTTCATCTTTATGCTCTTTGCCCCGCTTCTATCTATCAATTAAAACTCGATATTGTCACTGTTCCACCGATGCGCAGTGTTCCGTAGTGAAATTGCGTACCGCTGGTCTGTCTCCATTATCCTTCTGAGTTGCTTGTTTGTCTCTTGACCTACGTTGGAGTGCGCTGAAGATGGGATGTCAGCTGGTCATACCGGGTGCATATAATCGCCTCTTTTAGGGCTCTCATATTGAACGAAACCAAATGATAGCTGAGGTCTTTCCGGCACTTATCTCTAACATGCCAACCATCTGATTTATTTGTCTTTTGGCCCACCTTCGCCCCACCACTTGACTGTCCTCTAGCCAGTAGTTTTGCTTGTCATATTCTACGTTGTGTCCAGCGCTCCTTGAACACGTGTCTAGGATCCCGGAAGGGTGCACGATTGTAGGGCTTTCCTGGTGAGGTACTGCCTGGCAGCGCTCAAGTCATCTCTTGATTTGGCCACTCACATGAGCCTCCGTTACACCCTCATGCAGTTGACTAGGAATGGCCTCGACGGTGTCCGTTTGCTAGAAGATCGCCCCAAGTGCTCACTACGGTGCTAAGCAGGCAGACGCGAGACCGGTGATGCACTCTGCAGGCGCTCTAAGTGGGATAGCTCCCTGGCAGACGTCGGCTTGTCTTGGTTGGCCTGCACTTGCGCTTCAAGACGCTATACCAGCTTACCTACTATTTATCACTTCACAGTCCAACATCTTCAGATCGCTCAGTCCAAGCAACCAGCCAACTCAGCCATGTCTTCTCCCTCAGACTCAGAAGCCGCTCGCCACACAGCAGAAGCCCGCGCTGCCGTCACCGCATCTCTGTCCTCGGTTGGCGCCTCCCTCGACAACGAGATGCGTACACGCACCGCAGACTTACATGCCAACTCGGCCGCGATATCAAAGCAGGAGAAGGAGCTTGCTAAGCAGACAGTGGCACTGGCCAAACAGACTGCGGAGTGGGATAAGCTGCTGCAGGGAGGTACGAAGAAGCTGAACGAAGTGGGGGATATACAAAACTGGGCGGAGATGATTGAGAGGGATTTGCTGGTATTGGAGGAAACTGTCAGGTTGGTAGAGGGAAAGGAAGGAGAGGAGACAGCTAGCGGGACTGGAGGGTGGTAGTCCTCGCACTGTAGTCACGGAGATGGCTAACATGTATTCTGGAGGCCGTACCGGGTAGTTAGCATCTTCTCGAGCTTCGAAGTCTCTGCTTCATAATCACAAGACGTTCGGCTGTGTTCAAAGCGTTTCGTATAGTGCTTGTGCGTGCTGGCGACGTGAAGAAGGTTTGATCGTGTGGTAATTGATGCGCACTCATAGATTGCTGTACGCTCTGCGATGATACGCCCATGTAGGAGATTCTAAGGCAGCCTCCGAATATGGTCAATATCTGGTCGTGGCTGCGGGAGAGTCCACGAGAGCGCGTCTATTTCGTGATGGACGGCTATGCCTGGTGCGGCGCATGGACGTGGACCAAGCGTCTCCATCATCGCGGAAACTGCTCGTGGTGCTTGCAGCTGGAGAGCTCCGCCAACAACTTCACCTCCACTCCACGCCCGACACATAGAGGCCTTTCACCATTGTCTTTAGCATTAGTCATCCTGCTAGAGACTTGTCGCCAGCTGGAAAAGATCCACGCCTGCACCGTGGTTTCTGACAGCGCTTTAACTACCTACGCCTCTCCACCGAACCTTCCTCCGCATTACCTGACGCACACCTTACTGCGCCTGCGTCTGCCTGTGCTCGCACCGGTGACGCCCAAATATACGGGAAAGTTCTACGACCTGTAAACGGCGCAGGCCCTCTTACAGCTTTAGAGCTTTCGGTACAGGCAATCGCAGCCTCCCCAGGGACGCACCTTTACCACTACCGAAACTTCGACGAGCCACCCCGTATTCTCTACACTACCCAGACTTGCTAGATAGACATTTCAACAGGGCTTGCATGTGAGAAAGGCTCGCTTTCCGAGCGCCCGGCGCAACCATGAAAATCAAGAAGCAGGCTACTTCACGGCATGAGTCCACTCTGGTAAGCAGCGTCCTCCATATTACACCTGGCATGACCCCCACTAACAGGTCCAGTCGTCGATGATAGCCGACTTTGTCAAGGCGACCGAATCGATTCCGCTATACCAGCTACCCGCCCACCTCGCCTCATTCCCCAAGCACTGGCCCTTTCCCCGCGGTGACGCATACCACTGGATACCAGTGCTGAACCGCTTTGACCGCATCCTCGAGCTGTTCAACCAGGAATACGGGCTAGTAGATGGACCACAAACACAAGCTTTCCAACGCCGAATACTACTAAAGGGCGATGCCGAAGAGGGGAGCACAAGCTCAGAGCAAGCCACCACAGACGCCGTCTTGGATACCCTGCACGTATCACAGGATGGCGACCGGGAGCTGATCGAGCTGATCCTGAGCTTCACGCGGACGCTCTTAGAGAACTGCGGTAACCGCAGCCTGTACTCCAGCAGTGAGCGCCTGGACAAGCTGCTCAATACCACCTCCACCTCGCTGCTCAAGGCGACGCTTCGCCTGGGCCACCGTCTTGCCCAGCGCTATCATGCAGCGCGCATGCGCCTCGCTCCGGCCACTCTGCATCCGTCTCTGCTTTCCAGCCACTACAATATCAACCTCGACAAGATCCAGAAGCTGTCTGCTCCCTTCTCGAAGGGCCCCACAGCCGCAGCGCCTTTATTTGCCACGCCGTCTGGGAAAGGCAAGGACAAGGCATTTGGAGATAGACAGAGCAGCACAGACAAGTTCAGTCCCTCCGACTTGGTCGGTATGTACACTCTGTCGGAATCCTCACTGAAGCAGGAGTTTGGTGGCGTGCTCATCTCGTACTACGAGCCGACACCCACCCCAGAAGAGGGCACCAGCAAGCCGGCATCCGCGGACGCACCTGCTACCCCAACCCCAGTACGACGAACGTCAAGCATGGGCCCAAATCGAACACCGCGACCAGCGCAGCCTGCACCTGCTGCTGATTCGCCAAGCACCCCAGTCTTCACACCCGGACAACCCAGCAGTCGAGCATCTGGCCCCAAGACCTTCGAATTGTCAGCGGACAAGGTGTTCAACAGCGATATGCATGAACTTCTCAAGCAAGGTCTTGAAGACCTGCCCGAGAGCGCGCACTACGAGTTTCTGCATAAGCTTCGGATTGCGAAGATGCTCACCAGGGGAAGCGTAGGACGAGACGATGCAGTCGCTGTCCGTCTGCTAGCCATCTCGAACTTGGGCTACGTACACGGCGAGAAGGAATTTCATGCAAGACTGGGCCAGCAAGACGCAGACGAGCCGCGTCGTCTCCAGCTCGCTTATCAGCTGTCCGAATTGGTGCATCCGCCCGGTAACGGCGAGAGTGGCATATCCATGGAGCTCCAAACATTTACCCTGAATGCTCTCGAAGCTCTTGCGAAGCACAAGTCCAAGTCTCCCGATATTTGTACGGCTCTCAGTGTGAATGTCAACCATGGTGTTCTTTTCTACATTGTTCGCAAGCTCGTAGCGGGACTCGGTGTAGAGAACGGTAACCCAGATGATGTGGAGGAGGATGAGTGGCGCGACGCTCTCTTCTCTCTTCTAAATACGCTACCGACATCTCAAGCTCGGACTGGTGAAGGCATGGTGTCTGCAGGGCTTCTCGAAATCCTTGTAGAGGTCCTCAAGCTTCGCACGGAGAGGGCAGAACGCAATCATCCTAAGATCCTCAATTTTCTGGATACCTTCGTGTACAACTTGCGAGATGCCTTCTCCGCCCTTGTTAGCGCCAAAGGTCTTGAGATCATCGCTGACCTGATGGCATATGAGGTCGACATCTCGAAGAAGCTCGCCGAAGAGGACAAAGGCATGCCCAAAGAGTACAAGACGCAGCTCACTGATTATCAAATTCCCTTCTACCATCAACAGAGTCTTCGATGGCTGTTCAAATTCCTGAATCACATGATGTCGCATACCGGAGGTAATTTCGATCGCCTGATGCGGAACCTGATCGACTCGCCACAGTTGCTGAGTGGTTTGCGTATCGTTCTCTCTAATGCGAAGATCTATGGCTCAACGGTCTGGAGTATGGCTGTTACAATCCTCACCAGCTTCATTCATAATGAACCTACGAGCTACCAAGTCATCGCTGAAGCGGGCCTTAGTGAGGCCTTCTTGGAGACGGTAGCTGGAGAGCCAGCTTCGGAATCTACGGCAGCAGCTAACGACCCTGAGAATATTTCAACGCCAGCTGTTCGAACCCATGCACCTCGAGAAGTTGGGAAGCCTCTTGCTGAAGGTATTCTTCCTGTGGCCGAGGCTATCTCGACTTTGCCACCCGCCTTCGGGGCAATTTGTTTAGCTGAGGCCGGTATGAAGCTTTTCCAGTCTTCGACTGCTCTCAAACGCTTCTTCGAGATCTTCGAGAGTCCTGCTCACATAAAAGCCCTCGACGCTGACACGGAGATGCCTACCTTGATCGGTAACTCTTTCGATGAGCTGGTTCGCCATCACCCCCCGTTAAAGGCGCGTGTTCTTTCGTGCCTCAGCGAACTGATAGCACGTGTTGTCCAACTGTGCGCGGACAAGGCCGAGAAGGAGGGTGTCGGCGCTAAGCTCTGGACAGAGGATGCCGCTGGGAAGCTAACAGTTGCTGGCGGTCGTCGCGCGCTTCTTGGGCCACAGACGCACAATAGTATCGACCGGCCTTCTGAGTCTGTGGGCACGGATGTCGAGATGCAGGATGCAGATGATCAGCCAACAAATCAAACTTCCGACGAGGTCGTCTCGATTGACCAAGTGACCGAAACCGAGGACAGCGCTAAGGGACCAACAACGGGCCAATATATCCGAGTCCTATGTCGCTTTCTATCCGGATTCTTCTCAAATCATGCCATGTGCGCCGCGTACATTGAACTCGATGGCGTCGAGTCAATTCTGGACATCTCGAGTCTTGCCTGCCTTGACCCAAAAGCAAGTGAGAGTCGCACTATGTGTGAGGAGTTTGGTCGTGTTGTTCAAGTTCTCGTTGAGCAAAAGCCACATATCGCGGTGCCGTCTTTGATTAAGCGAACGCAGCAAGCCTTGGAGCGTCTCAAGCCCCTACTAAACCACACCGGCAACGAAGCTTTCTTCGCTTCCTTCACTAGCACTGGCGCTTCTCAAGACAGTGAGACTTTACAACGCGGAACCGAATACGTCAAGGCACTAGTTTCCGCACATACGCTTGTTGGGGCTATGACCTACACATTTCAGAGCCAGATGTATAGTACACGTTCGGCTCATAACGTTTCTAGTCAAGTGAACCTCGCCGACATGTACGCACGCCTCGTTGACAGCCTTGGGAAGCTCCATCGAAGCTGTGTCTGGGAAGAGATCCTGTTGCAGAGGAACATGCCTACGGAGTGGGAGAAGAAAACTAGAGTCATTAGCTCCGGCTTTGGAAACGACGAAGCTGATCATGTTTTCCGCATTGGCAACAGCGATCGACCATCGGATGCCGTTGAAGGTTCCACCAGTGTGGGTGCAGCAGCAGCTCAAGGCCCGACCCCGGAATTCACAGCTCCGAGCCAAGACAGCGCACAGTTCAAGAACACGCAAACTCTGCGAAACCTGCTGAGCAAGATACCCACTGAGATTGCCCCATTCTTCCAGTCACTTGGCAAACTTCTTTTGTTCCGCCGCAGTCTCGAGGCATATCAGAGGCAATGTGCTACCGTTGTCGCAGACCAGCTGGCTCAAGCAGTTGTCGACCAACTTCAGTTGGAGGGACCTAAAGAGTCAGAATCTGCCGAAGATCGCTACGCCTATTGGATCGTCGTCCTTACGTCTCTGTCCCAACTTATGATCGAGGCGAATTTGGACCGACCTCAGGCCTTGACTTTATTGCTTGTTTCCTTCAGAAATCTGGGCGGCTTTGAGGTGCTCGCAAACATCCTCAGCAAGTTTTATGACTGTGCTCTCGAAATTACGCAAAAGAAGTCTGAAGATACCAACGAGGAGTCAAAGCGACTCTTGAACCTGTCACTTGGGGGCATCAAGATCATTCTTGCTTTCTACGCTCAGATTATCAACTTCAAAGTCATTGGCGAATCACAGCAAACATCGTCTATGCAAACGCGTCCGGACCGCGATCGCGAGCGTTCTGACTATTTCTCTACCGCCCAGTTCCTTGTCGAGCTGCGCTACGCGGTCATCAAGCCTGTAAAGACCATTTGGAACTCCGATCTCCTCGATAAGGCAACTACTTCGATTGTGAAGACTTCCATCAACATTCTCAAGTCTGTACTTGAATGTGACGGTGAGCACGGAGCTTACAAGAGCGTCGACAAGATTCCGAAGCGCAGCAAACCGATCATCAAGCCGTGGACACCGCGAAATGGGGATCATATGCAGCGTTTGAAAGAGGCTGGTTATGCTGAGAGCCTTGCTGAGGAAGCGCTCTATCGATGTTGCGACAATTTTAACATGGCGCGTGAGTACTGCCAAAATCAAGCTCGCCCACATGCTTCTAGAAATCCGATACCGCAGTATGAGATCGAGGCGCGCGGCCCACCATCTGCATCACCAAGCCGAGCGGAAGTGGTTGTGCCCGAGCCTGCCGACACTGCCAGTTTTACTACCAGTGACGAGAGTCATGACGAGGAAGAATCGGAGGCGCCAGACACACAGTCAGTTGAGATGGAGGACGCCAGTGCAACGGAAGAGACCGAGGAGCCTGTATTAGATACTCCTATACCTGACGCTCAGAGCACTCGACCCGCTCAGCCCGTCATCACGCCGCATGACGCTCTAGCTTACCAAAAGCGGATGGGCGCCGGCAACTTGACGGAACTCGTTGCATTGGATGAGCTCGACGAAATACGGTCCACGCTTCGCCACAATCTAGTTGATCGCTCGCTCGACATACTCAACTCCCATGAAGATGTCACATTTGAGCTAGCAGATCTGGTCTCCGCAGCAGTTTCGAAAGCTCCTGAGCCAGGCCCCATGCGAACAGAGATTGGCGCAACTCTTGTTCAGTCTCTAATCTCATTGCAGAGCGAAGATGACTTCCGTTCCCAGAGCAAAAAGATTGCGGCTTCTGCGCACCTCCTAGCGCTAGTGCTCCAAGAGAAGGACTTCTACGATGTCATCGTGGAAGAGCTGAAAGACAACTTCGCGACCCTGTTAGGCTTCATCAAGATCTTCCCAGACCAGTCTGCCGAGGACTCATCGCCATGGATAGGACAGGTTCTCCTCATCATCGAGCGATTACTCGCCGAAGATCAACTTCCACACCAGATTCAGTGGACCCCACCCACGGAAGAGTCACGGGAAGAGACCTCCATCGACCAGCTACCGGAACCTATCGTGGGCGCGGATGAGAAGAATCAACTTTTCGATGCTATTATTGAAATGCTGCCACGCATTAGCAAAGACGAATCGTTAGCCCTCTCAGTAACACGCGTCTTGGTCATGCTCACCCGCACGCGCAAAATTGCTATGCGTCTCGCGGAGAAACGCAACATACAACGTTTGTTCCTGATGGTTAAGCAGCTTGCTGGCATTACCAACGAAGGTCTACGGAGCGCCTTCATGATTGTTCTCCGCCATATGATCGAAGATGAGGCAATGATACGGCAAATTATGCGCACCGAGATCCAGCAAATGTTTGAGTCACGTGATCGTAGGCAGACGGACACTACTGGCTATACCCGTCAGATGTATGCACTCGCTATCCGTGCACCAGAGATTTTCGTGGAGGTCACCAATGAGAAGCTACAACTGGCTCGTTTTGATCCAAATCAGCGACCACAAACTCTAATTCTCAAAAAGAATGAGTTCCCCACAACGGACGTAGCGGATGCCGCTGGACCTTTAGATGCCCCTGCGGAAGAAGATCAACCGAAAGAATCTAGTGAAGCCCCGAAGCAACCGTTCCTTGAGCGCACGAAGACTTCCGATCTAAAGGTTCCAGTCGTCGAGAACCCCGATGGAGTAATTCACTACCTGCTCTGTGAGCTGCTAGCTTATAAGGAGATCGACGACAAGCCTGAACTATCCAAGCCCGTGGAGACCGCACCAGAAGCACAAGCAACCCCCTCAACGACTTCCGATTCTCCTCCGCCGCCGGCTAGTGCACCATCGGAGCCGAGCAAGGTAGAGAAGCCAGTGTTCAAGGCCGAAGCGCACCCAATTTACGTTTATCGCTGCTTCATTCTCAAGTGTCTCGCTGAGCTCCTGCAGAGCTACAATCGCACGAAGATTGAGTTCATCAACTTCTCGAGGAAGGCAGACCCATATACGGTAACCCCTTCAAAGCCTCGCTCGGGCGTACTGAACTACATGCTCAATAACTTAGTTCCGATTGGCAGCCTGAATCATGAAGGCGATCTCGTATTCAAGAAGAAACTTGCGACATCGAACTGTGCGATTGACGTCATAGTCTCCTTATGCAACAAGACCGGAGAACATGCCATCTCGAAGACTGATGCCAATCAGCTATCACCGTATGCCGAGACTGAAGCTGATTTACTTTTCGTGCGCAAATTCGTCCTGGAACATGCGCTAAAGGCTTTCAAAGATGCCAACGCATCAGATGAGCCTCTCGACATGAAGTACTCACGACTGTTAAACATCGCCGATATCTTCTCCCGGATGGTGTCCCAGCGCCCTAACGGAGAGATGCTAACTCAAAACGCGGACTTGACACCGAATCTTAAGCAGATGGCCAAGATCATGTACGAGAAGAACTTCATCACCATCTTGACGACGGCTATCTCTGATATCGACCTCAACTTCCCCAACGCTAAGCGCGTCGTCAAGTACATATTGAAGCCGCTTAAGTGGCTGTGTTACGTGGCTATGGACCTGAGCATGCACTACGACACTTCCTCAACACCGGACTCAGCCGAAGAGTACGAGATTTCCACAGCGTCCGACGATGATCTCGTAGACAACACGCGCGAAGAGACTCCAGACCTGTTTCGCAACTCAACGTTGGGCATGTTCGAGCGTCCCCATGAGTCGGAGTCAGAAGAAGACTCGGAGGACGAGGATGGAGAGGAAATTATGTACGATGATCCCTATGCAGACGACATGGAGTATGATGAGGCCGACATCGGTGACGATGATGTCATCTCCGACGAAGATGAGGAGATCCTTGAGATGGACATTGACGGTATGGGCCCGATCGAAGGCTTGCCTGGGGATGTTGATGTCGAAATCGAGCTCGATGATCATGGAGAAGGTATAGGATCTGAGGATGAGTCCGAAACAACTGAGGACGATGAGGATGAAGATGATGATGAAGATGAAGACGATGACATGGATGAGGATGGTGACGACGACGATATGGACGGAGAGGATGTTATGAATGCATTGGAGGACCTGGAAGAAGTCACGGGTGACGACGAGAATGCCAGCTTAGCCGACGATCACGAAGACGATTGGAGTGATGAGCAAGGCGATTTTCCAGGGGGTGTCAATGGTGAAGGCAACATGCCTCCTGGTGCTCTTGGCTTTGTCCTCCATCCCCCTCAGCAACTACTGGATCAGATTCGACCGGGTGGAGATCTGGATGACTTTTTAGACGATGACATGGCTGAAGAGGGTACGTTTATGAATCTGGAACTCTGCTACTTGACTGATATTTCTAGATGAAGACGAGGAGGAAGAGGAGTTTGACGAAGATATCCATTATGATCCTGGAATGGAAGAAGATGACGACGGCCTACCTGATATGGGGTGGGGTGGTGGATGGGAGGATCCCACGCCTCCCGCTGTGCGTCATACCCACCGTCTTAGCCCATGGATGTTCCCTGCCGGTCCAGGTGACCGCATCCTTGTTCCCGCGTATCGATCGCATCGCCCAGGAGCTGGGCCACGAGTGACAGATGATGGTATCAACCCTCTACTTCAACGAGGCGGTCGCTCTTCTGGTCGAGATAACCCTGTCAGAAACGAGGGCATGAGTGATTGGGTCCATGCTATCGAAGGACGAGGCCCAAGGGTGTTCAACGCTGATAGCCCTGTTTCTTTTATCAGCAACTTGTTAAACGCGATGAGTTCAGGCAGCGGTCCGACTATACACACACATGGAGGCGCTTTACACCTTTCTTTCAACAATATGCCCATGGGCGTTCCTCCTCCATTCGACTCTGGATTCCGCCGCGAGATGGCCCGCGCTCGAGAGTCGCACATGTCTCGCTCTGCTCGGGAAGATCCACACTCCGCAGTCACCTTCCTGAAGGCATATTCCAGCCAGCGCTGGCAAGAAGAGGCTAGGATACTATACGGTCCCAACGCGATTGAGAAGAGCCAGCGTGTCATCAACTCGATCCTCAAGCTCATGGTTCCTCCAGCGGTGGAGGCAGCCAAGAAGCGGCAAGAGGAGCGAGAAGCTGAAGCTGCCCGCAAGCTCAAGGAGGAACAAGAAAAGCAAGAAAAGAAAGAGCGTGAAGAGCGTGAAGAGCGGGAGGCCAAGGAGAAGGAAGACCACGAGCGACAAGTACGCGAAGCTAACGAGACAGCCGAAGCCTCCAGCCGAGCTAGTGAGCAGAACACGGAGGGTGAAGCCACAAAGGAGACCGCCATCGCATCTGAAGGACAAGCAATGGAAGGCGTTGAAGAAAACCAACAGCCCTCGTCTGAGCCTGCTGCCGAGCCTGCCCCTGCACAGCCGCCTGCGCCTCGAATCATGACTACAATTCGGGGTCGTGAATATGACATCACGGACTTGGGTATTGATACCGAGTATCTGGATGCTTTACCAGAAGAGCTGCGTGAAGAGGTTCTTATGCAGCAGGTTTCGGAGCGACGGCAAGAGCAACGACAGCAACTGCAAGCACAACAGCAGCAATCGCAGGCCCAGGCCCAGACACAGGAAGCACAAGCCGCTGGCCAATCTGGCGACCAACCAACGGATATCAACGAAGAGTTCTTGGCCGCATTGCCACCTGAGATTCGCGAGGAGTTGCTTGCACAGGAAGCACAGGAGCGCCGTCGCCGTGAGCGCGAAGAGAACCGTCGCCGAAATCAAGGTGGCGTTGTTCCGCAAGCAGAAGACATGGACGCTGCGAGTTTCCTCGCGTCTTTGGACCCTAACCTGCGGGCTGCAGTGCTCATGGATACTGATGAAGATACCTTACGACAACTTCCGCCTGAAATCTCCGCAGAAGCCAGAGCATATGGTGGTGATCGCCGACTAAATCAGTTCAACGAGTACGGTTATCGACGTGGCGATCGTCGCGGCCAAGCAGAGGACCCGTCACAGAAGAAGAAAGCTCGTCCGTGCGTACAGATGCTCGACAAAGCGGGTGTAGCGACTCTGTTGAGGCTTATGTTCATTCCTCAACAAGGCAGCGCTAAAGCAAGCCTCAGCTCGATTCTCCGGTATGTGTGCGAAAACCGTCAGAACCGTGCCGAGGTCATCAGCATTCTGCTCTCGATTCTTCAAGACGGCAGCGCCGATGTCAACGCGGTTGAGCGAAGTTTCGCACAGCTGTCAATTCGAGCGAAGCAGCCCCAACAGCACGCAGATAAGACCCCGAAGATTTCGCGAAAGAACGGCGCACTTTCTATCAACGCCGACGTGTCACCACTGATGGTAGTTCAGCAGTGTCTTAACACGCTCACTCAGCTGACCGAGAAAAACCCTGCTGTATGGTCGTTCTTCCTCACGGAACATGAGACCGGCGTTGGCTTCAAGAACCGCGCCAACCGCAAGGGCAAAGCGAAAGAGAGCAAGGCGACGAGGTATCCCGTCAACGCTCTGCTCACGCTTTTGGACCGAAAGCTCATTGTCGAGAGCTCTTCCATTATGGAGCAACTAACTACGCTACTACGCGTCATCACAGTACCGTTGCAGGTCTTAAAGAAGGAGAAGGAGAAGGCCGCGGAAGAGGCTCAGAAGGCGACTGAAGATACTACAGAGGGCCAGAGTGCAGAAAGTCACACCGTGGCGACTCGTGGAGATGCTCCAGTTCAAGGCCAGGATACGGAGATGACAACTGTTCCCGAAGCAGTGGCCCAGACAGAGACTGTCCCACCTGAAGATGAAAGCGGCAGTTCAACCAAGCCTGAAGAACCAAAATCCGAGGATGATAAGGGCAAGAAGCTCAAGTCTCTTACACCGCCCGATATCCCCGAGGCCAATCTTCGTCTCGTTGCTAAGATCCTAGCTGCTCGCGAATGTAATAGCAAGGTTTTCCAAGAGACCCTCTCGGTCATTAGCAACTTGTCACCCATACCAGGAGCGAAAGAAGTATTCGGTCAAGAGTTGCTCGGCATTGCGAAAGAGCTGGCCAGATCAACACTCCAGGATCTTGCTAGCCTGACCGTTCAGGTGTCGAATGCAGAATCCCCTACCGATGTTCAAAGCATTGCGCTCGCCAAATTCTCGCCCGCAAGCTCTGACCAAACGAAGCTTTTGAGGGCTCTCACTGCGCTTGACTATCTCTTCGACCCGTCACGAGATCACAAGGATAAGCCAGAAGCCGCTGCAGAAGCGCTCGAGCCTGCCCAGAAGGAAGACATTCTTCTCACGCTTTATGAAGACACCGCTTTTGCGCCACTGTGGAACAAGCTCAGCGAATGCCTTACCGTTATTCGCCAGCGAGGAAACATGCTTAACATTGCTACCACCTTGCTCCCGCTCATCGAGTCTCTTATGGTAGTGTGCAAGAACACCACTCTCAAGGAACTGCCATTGTCGAAGTTACTTCCAAAAGAGTTCGCCCTCTCGAGCCCGCCACCTGAGAACAAGATGGAGAATCTGTTCTTCAACTTCACTGAAGACCACCGGAAGATCCTGAATGACCTTGTTCGCCAGAACCCTAAGCTCATGAGCGGCACGTTTTCTCTACTAGTGAAGAACTCGAAGGTTCTGGAGTTTGACAACAAACGCAACTACTTCAATCGCAAACTCCACTCCCGGAATGGCGATCGCCAACCACATCCACCGCTCCAGCTATCCGTTCGCCGAGATCAAGTCTTCTTGGACTCCTTCAAATCACTATACTTCAAGTCTGCTGATGAGATGAAATATGGCAAGCTGAGCATCCGCTTCCATGGTGAAGAGGGCGTAGATGCAGGTGGTGTTACTCGGGAGTGGTTCCAGGTCATCTCTCGCCAGATGTTCAATGCAGACTACGCTCTGTTCGTTCCTGTCGCCTCTGATCGTACCACCTTCCACCCCAACCGATTGAGCTCTATCAACCCCGAGCATCTAATGTTCTTCAAGTTCATCGGACGAATCATTGGCAAGGCACTCTATGAAGGCCGCGTTCTTGACTGCCATTTCAGTCGAGCGGTCTACAAACAGATTATGGGCAAGCAGGTGAACCTCAAGGACATGGAGACGCTCGACCTCGAGTATTACAAGTCTCTCGAATGGATGCTCAACAACGATATCACCGATATCATCACTGAAACCTTTTCGGTTGAGGTCGAGGCATTTGGCGAGATGCAAGTTGTAGACCTCATCGAGAACGGCCACAACATTCCCGTCACTGAGGACAACAAGCATGAGTACATCCGCCTTATAACCGAGCACCGCCTCACTGGCGCCGTGCAAGAACAACTCGAACACTTCCTTAAAGGCTTCCACGATATCGTTCCAGCAGAACTCGTCTCCATCTTCTCTGAGCAAGAACTCGAACTCTTGATCTCTGGGCTTCCTGATATCAACGTTGACGACTGGAAGAACAACACTGAGTACCACAACTATACCGCTGCGTCGCCGCAGATTCAGTGGTTCTGGCGTGCTGTTCGAACGTTCGAGAAGGAAGAGCAGGCGAAGCTGTTGCAGTTTGTCACGGGTACGAGTAAGGTGCCACTCAACGGCTTCAAGGAGCTCGAAGGGATGAACGGCTTCTCTAAATTCAACATTCATCGCGATTATGGCAGCAAAGATCGTCTACCTTCTAGTCATACTTGCTTCAACCGTAAGTCACCCACTCTCCCTTTAGACATCTTTTGACCACCACTAACACTAACACAGAGCTTGATCTCCCCGAGTACGAGTCTTACGAGGACCTCCGCAAGGCGCTGTACACGGCCATGACGGCTGGCGGCGAGTACTTCGGCTTCGCTTAAGCGCCTCGGCCGACCGCGACCAAGACTGGCCCTATCTCTTGATTCCGACTTCTTTTACATATTACAATAGTTTGCATTGCAGGCGCTGCTGGGGACAACATAATCTGGCTGGCGAAGGGGCGCAGGGCGAAGGCATTTGGCGAGGCTCAGATGGCGATGATCAATGGTTCGTTTCGTGTATGAATACAAAAATAGCAATGGATTACGGGGGGTGGTGGAATGAAGGGGGTTTCAGCGCCTTCGGAACATGGGCTGGGGATAACACGGCCGATGATGGCCTACTACGGCAGTCTTTGCGGACGGAAGACTGGGAGTGCAGGCCTATGTCTTCTGAAAGTAAGGCTTTTGCACGTGCTAGGTTATTTGGGAGGGTAGGCGGATGATGATGAAGCTTCCTTTCCGAGTCATTATTTGGTGGCAGACTTTTTTGGTAGTAGATAGTTTGAATGGGCTTTTCTTTGCTCAGGTGTGTGTCTATCTATTGTGTCTGTGACCGCCTCATGTGTTACCGAGACGTTGCAAATCATGAATACCATCAGCCCTACTATATGTCGTTATACCAACCTCTTCTTCAAACGCCGTGGTGTCGCACACGGCCATCATCTTCAAGCGCCGTCGAATCACCAACACTTTCGTCTACACCAGCCAGCATTACGCCGAACCCATCTCCAAGCGCGTCTGCCTCACCCTCTAGTGTCACCGCGCCCTCCGACTACGTGAACAATGGCGGCTTTGAGGCCATTGCAACTGCTGGATGGTGGACCTACACAGCACAGAAGCTAATTTACTCTACGTCGTCCACGGCCGCACATTTCAGAACAAATGGCCTCCTCGCTACTGGCATAAGCAGCAGTAGAACAGCAATGGTGACTCTCAGCCAAGCGGTCGCAATCCCAGTCAGAACACAAGTCAATGTCAATGCGTGGGTCAAGTCTTTACGTGGATCCAACGACTGCCTCTTTAAGATCTCATATGAAGGCGTACTGTTGACAACAGTCAGGCCTAGTGGTTCCACTACTAATGCGTGGCAGCAGATTGGTACTACCATGATTCCTTATACTGTAACGGGTACTACTAGCCAAAACGTCGTTATCGACGCTTCTTGCTTGGCAGTTAATGGAATAAGGTTGTTCCAGCTCGACGACATCTCTATCGTTCCAGTTAGGGGTCCGCTTGGTGAAATTATCTGTAGCAGCACGACTACATCGACTATAATCTTTTGAGTATGGATGCGTCACTTAGCTTAGTATTTAACATGTACAACTTTGACATCCCAAACACCTAACTATTGCCATCTCCGACTATGTTGGCCGCCCCACGCACGTCTTACCACGACAACCATACTTCACGCGCATTTCCTTAATCATTTAATTGACTACTATGAAGTGACGTAGTGCACTAAATCCTAGGAAATGGACTCTCGTTTCTTAGAACGTTATTAAGCTTATGCTACATATGTATTGTCGCATACTAGGATGCAGAAGGGTAGGGAGAATAGGATATAACCTATAATTAGGTAGGCAATTAGATAATATTAAAGTACTATATTATAAAGAGGTGTTAGTAGTAATCCTTTATTAAAACTAGACCTCTATATATATTTACTAAGTCTCTTAATTATATATACTTTTACTATACTATATCTTCCTCCCTAACTATAAGCTTAGCCCCCTTAAGCTCTCTAAGATCTTATTACTATAGAATAGTACCTTACCTTAAAATACTACCTAATACTATTTACTATCCTCTACTTTTATACTATACCTTATTTACTCTTACTTTACTAAAATTACTTATTTAAAACTACTTTATTAATAGCTATTAATCTAGCTAATCTACTATATATATTCTTACCTCTTTAATATTCTACCTCTTACTTACTAGTATAATTATTTACTACTACCCTATTAGCTATAAGTTTTATCTTATAGTATAGGAAGCTTAGGCTCTATAAGTAGTAGCACTTATAATAAGTAGTATATAAACTATTACTACCCTTAATCCTCTATCTTTCCTATACCTTATTCCTTAACTTCTTTATAATCTCTTCTTAATTAACTCTTAACTATTATTATTATTATTATTATAGCTACTATTAACTATTATATAGGTAGTACTACTACTAGCTCTAGTTCTAGTAGTAGTAGTAGTAAAAGGCCTCCTCCTAGTAAGGGTAATATAACTTTAGTGCTCTTTAACTATACTATTAAGAAATTAGCTAAGGAGTATATCTTAGAGTAGTATAAGTATTCCTAATAGGCTTTTATTTACTAACTTTACTAATATTTAAAAAGTAAGGCGCTATACTAACTATATAGTTACCTAAGACCTACTTACCCTCTTTACCTACTTCCTTTTTACCCTTTAAGAGTATAGAGTAGCTCTTAGCCTATTATTCTACTATCTTACTATCTATAGTTATAATACTAAGTTAGATTTTACTATTAACTTCTTCCTAAATAATACTTATAACCTTACTATTACTTAACTTTTTAGTATAGGCACTAAAGTAAAGCTAGTAGCTTATAGCTATTATAATACTAACCTTACTACTATCCTTTAGTAAGCTACTACTTCTTTAGTATTTCCTTTAAGAGATAATTATTATACTTAATACTAAAACTCTAATAGCTATTTCTAGCTTAACTTTAAGGGTTACTATAGCTAGTCCTATATTAATAGCTAGCTCTTTAACTATAGTACCTATAATAAATACTAGATAAATAATAATTATGCCTCTTATAACTTCTATTATAAGTACTTTTCTTTTTTATTATACTAATAGTCTTACTAACTCTTTTACTTTAGGTTACCCTACTATTAATACTACTATGCCCTCTCTTATAGATATTACTAATACTATTCTTTACTCTTTAAGTACTCTTTATATACCTTCTTTACTTACCTCTCTAACCTCTTTACACTCTCCTTAGACTCCTAGTAGTAATATTATTACTTTAATAATCTTTAGTAAGAATAATAAAAAGGATAGTAATAAGTTCTTCTTTTTTTAGGATACTATACTAGGCTCTCCCTATATATAGTCTAAGGGTAAGGGTAAGAAGAAGTAGGTACTCTATAGCTTTTTTAAGTTCTCTTTAGTAATAACTTTATAATTTCTAGTATAAAGGTATAATTCTTACTATACCTCTAGCTAATAGATAGTATAAAAGTAATTTATTTTTAGTACTTATAAGTACTATTTAGGTTAGGTAGATAGGACCTTAAGCCTCTAGTAGGTAGTTAGCTCTATAATTTCTTTTTAGTATTTATAAATACTATAGGTACTAGGCTTTTTCTTCTTTTAATAGCTACTAATACTAACTCTTCTCTCCTTATATTTCTAGCTCTTATGCCTTATTATAACCTTCCTAACTATTAAATTTAGCTACTCTAAGTTACTATTACTATCCTAAATTAGTACTCCTTACCTAGTTATTTATAGAATATTATTCTTTAAAACCCTATCTATAGCTTACTAAGGCGTATTATTTAATATTTAATTAGGGATATAGAAGCCTAAACTAACCTAGCCTTTCTAAATAGTAGGCTTACCTAAAGGTACTATAGTAGCTACTATTTATAAGGATCCTACTTACTTAACTAGTTAAGTTAGTAATTATTAATATTTAAGCTAATTTCTTAGTAGTAGGGTAATTATCTAAAACCCCTTATTTTCTAGATATAACCTTAATTGCCTTACTAAAACTTTAGCTTTAATTAAGCTTAGTATCTCCTTAAACTTCTTTAGGCAATTAGCCTATATAGTGCTTAGGAAAACTACTCTATTTAGGTTTTTAAGTTAGTAATACCCTTTATTAGGCTAGGTAGTATAGACTTTATAAAGGCCTCTCTATCTATTATTAAGTTTATAATCTAAGCTTTTATTAATAACCTTTACTAAATCCTAAGTTAATACTAAATTGCCTTCCTATAGCTCTTATAGTACTTTCTTTCTCTTATTCTATACTTCTATAGCCTCTTTCTAAAGTCTCCTTATATAATAGATAGCTTCTTCTAAGTTATTATAGTAAAATTATAGCTATATAGCTTATACTATAAGTAAATTAGTATAGCTCTTAATAGTAGACTAGGGTAAACTCTACTAAGTTAGGATAATAAGCTTTATTAAGAGTACTAGGTTCTGCCTAAGGACTAGTTATACTAGTAAATATCTAAGAGGGTAATATAATAATACTTTCTTAGCCTAGGTTATTATAGGTAAGTTATCTAGCTATAAGCCTAGTATCTTTACTAGCTTATAAATAAAGCCCTAATAGCCTCTCTTAATTAAGCCTTATACTTTTAAATTATATATAGAAGCTTAGACTTAATAAATTCTAAATAGCTCTATAAAGGCTTTAACTACTAATTTATTCTTAGTTCCTCTATTAACTAATATTTAGGTTAGGATACCTTAGTAGTAGTAAATTTCTTTAAAGATAAACTTTATAATAGCTTTAGTAGTAGTAGCCTAAATAGCGTATATTTCTAGCTAGCCTAAAAGATACTTATAAGTAATAATTAAGTAACTTTTCTCTCTAGCTTTTAGTATATATATAATATTAATTATCTACTATATCTATAGTACTTAAGAAAATATTATATTAAGCTTAGCTTCTTTTTATCTACTATATATTTACTAATAGATATTATAAGGCCTAAGCTACTTTATAACCTATTAGTATATCTTATCTTACTAATACTACTAGTTAATTATACTAAAGGTAGTCTAGATACCCTTATACCTAAGCTACTTATATATTTCTTAAATTAAAGCTACTTAGGTAGATAGCCTATTAACTACCCTTTAGGCTAGTAATACCTTTATAGCCTTTTAAAATAGATACCTATCCTTTATAAAGAACCTTATAGCTCTTTTTATCTAAGCTCTTAACTACTATCCTTATAAATAATTTAGTTATACTAGCATCTTTAGAAATATTACTATCTCTTCTAATTCTTCTTTATATTCTTTAATAAGATACTATCTATCTCCTTCCTTTAGGTTTAAAACTTTATTATACTTTACTAGAATACTATTAATAAAGGGCTTAAGGTTATCCTAATCTTTAGAAGGGGGCGCCTAGCCTTTAGGCTATAGATATCTTAATAATATATTAGGAATTATATTTTTCTTACTAGGAATATATACTATATTAAAGTCCTATTAAAGTATTATTATAAGCTATTAGTTTATTACTAAGCCTAGGAGGTCTAATAATAATTAGTTAAGCTAAGTAATAAAGACTTTAGCGTCTATTTTAATAATAAAATAATACCTATAAAGGTATAATTAAAACGCTTTAAGAGCCTATATAAGAGCCTTATATTCTAGCTTTATTAAGTACTATTTTAATTCTAACTTAGACTATAGTATACTATTAAATTAAATTAAATACTAATACTTATTAGGGCCTACTTATTTAAGATATACCCCTCTACTAATACTTAAAGCATCTACCTTAAGATATATTAGTCTACTAGAATAGTTAATTACTACTAGCGCTAGTAGTTAAGTAATTATACCCTTAATAAGCTTTATTACCTTCTTCTAGTCCTCTCCCTAAGTCTATCCTATATCCTTTTAGAGAAGCTTAAAGAGTAGTTTAGCTTTTAGTAAAAAGTAGAAAACCTACTAGTAATAGTATACTATAATACTAATAAATTATTAGACTTCTTTTACTATTTAGTATTTAGGCTAGTTAAGGATCTTTAAGACCTTATTATTACTAAGATACCTACTATTCTAGTTAACCTTATACCTAACTATAACTATTCTTAATACTTCTTACTATAATTTTTTTATAGAGATAGTTACTTTAGTATAAGTAATATTAATAAGTACTTAGTTAACCTACTAGGTATACTTAAAAATATATTACTATACTCTATTAAAAACTTCCTTATTCTAGTAGGTAGTTCTTAGGCTAGCTATACTAATATTATTAATAAAAGGTGCTATATTAGGGAAGTAGTCTTCTAGGATCTTTATAATAGTCTAAATAAATACTACTACTAAATTTATTATACCCTATAGTAAAGTATACTATTATATAAGCCTAATTAGCGTTTAGAAAGCTATTATATCCTAGCTAGAAGTATATAATCTAATCTAGTTATAGCCTAAGAAGAGATTAAAATAAGAGTAGACTACTCTTCTTATAAACTACTTAGAGAATTTATCTACTAAAGAAGGGATATATATATTTTATTTAGTAACTATATTATATTATTATATATTATTAATTAATTAGTAATCCTCCTCCTTAGTAAGATTCTTAACCTTTAGTATAAGGAAATATAGATTCTAATACTACCTATTACCTTATTTAAGAGTTCCTTATACTTTACGCGTCCTAATTATACTAATAACTATTAGTTCTAGCTTTTTAGGATACTAAAATCCTTTTACCTACTAGGCTTTATATAGTATAGTTTAAATCTTATATAGTAGTTAAATATCCTTATATATTATAGTTATATTAGTAAAATTCTAGGCTAGCGTATCTTCTTACTAAAATATTAGTCCTTAGAGTAGTTAAATCTTATTTAGTAATAGGTCTTTGCCTAAATTTATCTTTACTAGTTACTTAGGTATTAGCTAAGCGCCTCTTAGGAAACTAGTAGTTCTTTTCCTAAAGATATAATTAAAAAGGCTAAGGTTTAGTCCTTTTAATATAGCTCTTATAGCCTAATAGGTTATTACTCTCTCTTTCTAGTCCTTATATCTAAATTCTATTAGTATATCCTTATAAGGCTTATTAATAGGCTATATTTTATCTTTTACCTTTTTATAGAGGGTATTTACCTCTCTTAAGTATAATTAAACTCTCCCTTACTAAAGCTACTAATATTTTAACTCTTTAAAAGACTCTTAGAAATCTCCCTCCTTATACTCTTTACCTATAACCTTAAATTAAAATAAATCTTAATACTTAGTTATAAAACTATAAAGTTAACTTCCTAAGTAATCTTCTATTAAGTATACTTCCCTAGTAAGTATACTCTCTACTCTTTTCCTTCCTCTTCTATTAATACTAAATTAGCTATTAGTGCTAGATTATAGCCTATAAAAGATACTTCCTATTAGCTATTAAGAGACTTAATATAATATATTATATAACTATAAGTATTAAACTATATTTAAAGCCTTATAGTTAAGTACTATAGTATCCTAAGAAAGATTACCCTCCTAAGTCTTTATATAATCTAAAAAGTTATTAGTATTAGAATACTACTAACTATAATTAGTACTTAGTATACTATCCCTATAAAAGGATCTATACTACTATTAGTAGTAATTATACTATACTAAAGCACCCTTAGGAGGTCTAATTAATCTAGCTTAGTAATATAGATATTTAATACTTATATAGTTATAAGTTTTATAATATTTAACTATAAACTAGTATTAATTAGCGCTTAGCCTATACTACTATATAAGGAGATCTAGTAAGTAAGAAGCTAGCCCTTAAGTCTATATTAGTAATACTACTATTTAATATAGATTTAAGCCTTAGATAGAATAAGTAATTACTCTTTAATATAGCTATCTTCTTTATCTTCTACCTTATAGTACTAGAAGTTATAAACTTTATTTACCTCTTCTACTTACTTTAATAAAAGTTACTATCTCTAACTAAGCCTTAGGTAAAGCTAGTTTAATATATCCTTAGTAATTACTTTACTAAAACCTATCTTACTCTTAATTATAAAGGTCTTACTAGACTCTAATTATATTCTTTATTTAAATAATCTCTTAAGGCTAGTCTCTATAGACTTATCTTATTTAATATTTAGGCTCTCTCTTAAGCTATATATAGAGTCCTAAAAGTAAACTAAGGGCCTCTTAGTATCCTTAAGTGCTTATTAAATAACTACTATAATCTTAGGTATAGCTATTAAATCTACCTAATATAAGCCCTAAACCTCCTAATTAAGTATTACCTAGGTAATAATAGTAGCTAAAGTATTATAAGCTAAGCTTATAAGGTTTACTATAGTTAGTATACCTAATTACTAAGCCTTCTTTAGGGCCTTTATAGTAGAGGTAGGCTAGGTATTAGGCCTTATAGTAGTACTCTAACTATCTTTTATTTATAATAATACCCTAGTAGTTACCCTAAGAGGTTCTTATAGAGAATCTAACTAGGTATCCTCTATTTCCTTATTATAGATCTCTATAATTAGGTAGTATCTTAATAAATTACCTTCTAAGTTACTTTTAATAAATAGTAGAATCTAGTTATATAAATTACTACTCTTTATCTTTAGAGTAGTAGGCTTCTTACTATCTATATAGCTATCTTTTTAATACTTTTCTACTATAGGCTTTTAAGCTCCCTTATTTCTAGTTTTTATTATATTTAATCTTAGTTTAGTATTATATACTTCTCTTATCTATAAAATAGTCTTAAGAAATATAGCTACCTCTTAAAGAGCTATTATCTACTAAGCTAATAAACCTCTCTCTTTATCTACCTTAATAATAAAGCTTTCTCTACTAGCACTTAGGTAAGTAACCTTAACTAGCCTTCTATCTACTTTAAACTAGCTAGGTAAAACTATCTTAATTAGTTACTTTAATTACTTATTAGTAACCTAAAATTATTCTTTTAGTAAGTTAAGGACTTACTCTAAAACTTTACTACTAAAAGGTTTTAGGGTAAATCTTATACCTAAGAAGACTCCTTATTTATTATTTAGATAAGGTCTAAAGTAGTACTTAGTTTAGTTCTAACTATTTAATATTAGCTCCTACCTTATATAGAACTAGTAATTCTCCTTTAGTAAGCTAAGATTAAGGTAATTAGTAATTATATATCCCTCTCTACTATAGTATCTATATTTTAACTTTACTTACTCTTAGCCTCTTACTATAATAATATCTGCCTAAGGATTTATTATAGGTAGATAGGCTAATTAGAAGCTTCTATTATTTCTCTTAAGAGGTCTTATAACTTATTACTTAGGCTATAGTATAAGTTACTTAAATACCTTTATATAGTTTTTAAAGTTCCCTAGTATTTACTATAATACTAGATTACTATTTATAAAGAAGGTAAACTCTTTAATAGTTAGTAATAGCCTATTAAACTACCTAATTAGATTAGATACTACTAGGTCTACCTTAGGCATAATAAGTTTTACTAGTACTAGTAAATTAATAATACTAGGCACTACTACCTTTAGAGCTCTAATCCCTATTATAGAAAGTAGCTCCTCTAGAATTTTAGTATCCTTTTAGGCTAGTAACTTACTTACTATACTATAATTAGTATTTAGGGTATTTAGCCTTTCTTCTTACTTTTAGTATTCCTATATAAAGGTATAGATCTTCTTAATATTAAAAGTATTAATATTATCTAACTTTAGGTAATCCTTCTTTAGTATATAGTATATTACTTACTCTATATCTTTATAAGTAAGTCCCTAAAAGAAGAAGTACCCTCTCTTAATTACTATAACCTAGCCTTAGAGCTATATAGCTATAAAATATATTATAAAGTTCTAATAATACTTAGTAATTTTTACTAAGGGCTAGTAATACTAAACTTCTACTATATAGTTTTTAATAAATACTTAAGTACTATACTTTTAATTCTTATCTAAATTTATATATAGCTTATAGAGTTCCTTCTAGAAACTAGCCTAATCTACTATCTTATTACTATAGCTTAGGAGCTTATAAATAAATATCTTATACTTCTAACTATAAAAATAAGGGAGCTACTACTTATAAATACTATCTCCTTATAATACTTAGTTAGCTTTAAAGTTATACTCCTCTAGAAAGTTAGAGATATTCTACCCTTTAAACTTAGGCGTATTAGTATTAGTAGGCTTAAATTTACCCCTATACTTACTTAAGTAGATCTTAGAGAAGATCTCTTAAAAAGACTATAATAAGGTCTTAGTATTTATTATATTATTTATCTAGAATAATTAACTCTCCTTAAGTTATAAGTTTTAATAATAGATTATAGTCTTAAAAGCTTAAATATTATTTCTAATCTTAATTATATAAATCTTAGTTTTTTACTAATAGCCTTTTATTTAGGACTACCTTATATCCTTATAGTAGTAGTATCTCTTACCTCCTACTAAGTAAAGTTCCTCTTTTATACTATATACTAATTACTACCTTAGTAATAAGCCTCTTTAGTAAAAAGTATTAACTAATACTTATTTAAGTACTAGTTAAGTAAGTAAATACCCTCTAGCTTCTCTTATAAAGTATAGTTATATATATATTACTATAGGCCTTTTATAAATAACTTATATTACTTTTATTATATAGAAAAGCCTTTATAAGAGGTAACCTCCTTAGCTACTTACTTAATAAGTTTTTAGGGTTAAACTAAGTCCCTAATTACTTCTTACTATAAGTTTCCTCCTTAGAAACCTAGGACTTTAATTAAAAATCTTTCTCTTTTTATACTTATATTAATAGACTATTATATTCCCCCTAGTTAGGTTACTAAAAATATTATATACTAGGATATAGAAAGGTAAGGAGAATAGGATATAACTTATAATTAGGTAAGTAATTAGATAATATTAAAGTACTATATTATAAGGAGGTATTAGTAGTAATCCTCTATTAAAACTAGACCTCTATATATATTTGCTAAGTCTCCTAATTACGTGCGCTTCTACTATACTATAGTATGTGGAAGCGTGGTTTCATTGCTTTCTGATATCTAAAAAAGCATTTTGACTTCCTCGCTGCCTTGGTTTCTTCCACTAACTATTGATATCCGGATGAGAGACATTACCTGATCGCGGTCCGTAGAAGATGAGATTATGAAAGAGAAATGAGTGCAACTGTGTTGCAATTCGATCTGAACCTCTCGGGGCAGAAGAAGCGTCTAATTTGAGAAAAGGAAAGGATATGGACTGGAGATGCAAGAGCGTCTTGCGGGAGCAGCCTTGATCGAAAGCTGCTCATCACATCATTCGATTTCATATGACTTCGCCAATGAAGTCGTACGTGCCTTCTGATCATGTCGAGAGCCATGTAGCGGAACATCATGGCTTAGCCTTCTTCGTAGCCTGGTCTGAGGAGTCATCTTCTAGTACCCGTTTTAAGTCTGCCCTGACGTTGCTCGGTTTTGACTTGGCAATGAAGATCTGCGGATCGTGCTTCTGGCTAGTAAGCCAAGTTTGCGCATACGGGAATCCATCCTTGAAGAGTTCATTGTGGGAGATGGTGCCTAAAAAGTTAGTGAGCACTCTAATGGGGAGTAAAACGGGTACTCACTCCAGCCTTCTGGCGTCTTTGACTGGGAGAACATAGCGGAAACCCGCAGGGGGGAAATAGAAGTATCCACTAGAACGCTGTTAGCTTGTTGCGTATGAGTACATAGCGATTATCTGACCCGACTTTATAGCCTGAAAGTGCTTGATTGCAAGTGATGGATCGGATGGTGCCTTTGGGCCAGGAATCATGCCATAGATCGCATCTTCGTTGTCTCGGGACACCATAGCATAATACTTTAAATTCTGATCAAGCTCCGTGAAGGCCACATACTCGCCATCCACGACTGATATCTTTGAGGGGCACGAACACTTCCGAGCTAGAGACAATATTAGTATTCTAGAAGTGAAACTAACGAAACTTTACTTACTGCAAGTAGGACTATACACAAGTTTTTCGTTCCACCTCTTCGAAGGCGAAGCTGTGCATTTCGTCGAATGCAATGTGACTTTGACAGGCTTTCGCGCCTTGTTGCAAGGTTCCACTGATGTCCAAGAGATGTACAGTGCGTTACGCTTCTCATTAGTCTCGAGGGTGACTGCTCGTGGCATCTGTTGGATCTTCGCTCTAGCTGTGCTCCTGAGCATAGACACCTTATTCGGTGGTAGTGAAGCAAGACCTTGCGAACTCAACTGGCCGAGCATAGCATCGTAGATAGAGAGGATAGCGTGGTCACAAGTGAAGACGTAACCAGAGGCAGTGATTTCACTGGTGCTGTCCTCGCAATACGCAAAGGCGTGTGCTTTTTCATGCGTGAAGCAAGATTCTTCGACTTTAAATTCGTCGTTGAATTGGACTTCTTCTTCGTCTTCAGAATCCTCATCGGTCAGGACATCATTTCTTTGGTAGTAAACGTCAATTCCGAGATCCTTGGCACTCACGATTGTTAACCTAGCTGAGAAGCCAGTCACGTCTATAGCCATCAGTGCTTTTAGCCCGAATAGGACGCTGTCGGAAAAAGGATTGCTGGGCAACGTCACAGGCTTCGCATTCTTGAAGAGACGTCGTTGTTCCTCTCGTGGGGTGTTGCAGAGCTCGCGGTTCCTAAAAATCTTCCACAGATTGTTGTTCAGCGCGACCGGATGTTTCTTCAATCTTTCATGGATGATCTCAGCGTCCTGATGCCTATGTTAGTGCCTGGCTCGAAAAAGATCAAACATATCACCTACATATGAGTCTTCTCCGGCTTCATAATAGAAGTTGGTTTTGCCATTTACATTCTCCTTTAGCATCATGCTCCACACCTTGCTTGCAATTTCGCGCGATATATGATCCTCGACATCAAACACGTCGGCGGACTTGTGGAGATGATTTCGTAGTAGATCGGTATATTTGGCAAGATAGGTTGTATCACCCTCATTTTGCTTGAGAAGGACATTCTTCCAGATTTCGAAAATCTGAGAAGATTCAGCTGCTGCATCCGCAGTGCTGTCGCGATCTCTGCCTGTCTTAACGTTCAGAAGGTTGTATCCGAATGTGAAGCTCCGCCCCGACTTGCTTCCACCCGGCAATTGTAGGCCATGCAGATACAACTTATTGGCATAGGAAGGGTCCAAAATCAGGTCACCAGCGCTCGTGCGAACAATCTGAGTTGGTGGAGATATGTCGATGGTTATCTTGAGCCACTCCTGGAATACGGCGAGTGGTATCTTCGCAGTCGTAGTCACGTCGCCTTTCAAAGAGCGGCAGCGGCGCGATTCGCCAATGATGATGGAAACATCCTCCCAGGCGCGCCCTTTCGCCTCTCTCGGTAATCCGTTATCATCTCGCTCTGCCGCCTCCTCTTTCAACTCGCTCAGCTCCGATCTTGGTATTCGCTGAATGCGACAGTTCAACTTCTTATCCATGTTCCAGCCAAAAGTCCACTTGCATCCCGTGCTGTAGATTGTAAAACCATAGTTGTGTGGATGGCGACGATTGACCAGTGCAGAAAGCTTCAATCCCTCTCCATGCTGACCAAGCTGACCAGAATCATCTGCCTTAGTAGTACCACCAATTCCAAGATGTCGCCGCTGTAGTGAAGCATTGAAATTCGTGATTTCAAGTGTACCTAATTTCTTTGAGTCGTACTTAAAGCGCATGTAGCCGATCAATTTGTCCTTTCCAGGCGGGTGATACACAGGGTAAAATAACTCGCAGCTGCGCGAGACGCATTCGACTTTGAAATCTTTCTCGGATAGTTTGAATGATCGCATGATGCCATCCTTCCTGTATAGTGTGAGCTTTATCAGGCTCACGATTGCGGTTTAACATACCAGTTCTGATAATTCTCACGAAAGCCTTCTGCAGGGCCCCAGGCTGGCTGGTAGGTGGTATCGATGTTGATAATCTCAGTGGTGCTCTGACCAATATCCTCAAGATCGTTGCCATAGTCTCTCGCCCTGCGACCATTATCGGTGTAGTCGACGTCCTCATGAGTATCTGCGGCCATGTTTTCTTGCTCGACGCTGCGGATAGTTGAATTTCCAAGATCAAAAGCTAGATTGCTTCGAAGATCTGGTTTGTATAAGCAAAGGTAGCTATCGATGGTAGAGTAAAGATGCTATGTTGTGAGCCAGAGCTGAACAACCGTGGGTGAGGCTGCGATCGTCAGTATATGTGAGGGTGAAGTTGAAAAGGGCGCAACCGTATGCTGTTGATGAATACATTTCTCCCTCACCTCGGATTGACTACACTCAATATGAGCGAAGCGGGTAGAAAATAATAGTGAGAGTCGCATTTGTAAGTAGATACCCTCGGTATTGAGGGAGCAGGACTGCTCCATGGAACCACTCCTTCGCCTGTAGACAAGGTCTTAAACATCGCAATCACTATGATTTCGAGGTGCGGACAATCTTCGAGTATGTCCTTGTGTTCATATTATGTTCAGATCATTTCGTCAGGCCCGTTCCATGTCATTTGCAATGACTGCTCAAATATCAGATAAGGCAGACTGGGTTTCAAGTTTTTATAGTCCCGAAGGCTTAGAATAACCGCCAGACTAATAAGACTTTTCGGTTGCGTAGTAGACATGGAGGTGTTCACGATGGCTTAGTGGATAGATGTGTCTGCTAAGCCTGAACATGGTTGTTTGGTTTGCCTTGACTGTACCTCTTGGGTTATCAATGAAAACATACCAGCTCACCTAGACCGGTGTGGCAATGTCGTAAATAAGACGAGTCGACACTGTCGCTAAAGCACGCTACCCTCATTATAGGTCCTCTCATCTTCTCGAGGTCTTCTTTGTCCAGCCAAATGGCCCACGAAGGGCTTCGGGCATTGTGCATTTACTACTACTATGCAAAAGTGGAGCGCGCAGGTGTCTTTAAATTCCTGTGTTCACTATCAAGGCACAAGAGCGTGCAACGTCTAGTCCGTGTTGGCGCACAATGGCGCACAAGTCGACTTCACTTACTGTACCCTGTTGCTGGGCTCAAGCTAGACCGTTTTGAGCGCGTCACTCCCGCCTTTACACCGACCAGACGTAGGTCCTCCGTCGACTATAACCTTGAGTTGTACCCTGACCTCGACTTCCAATCAACTTGCGACGATTCAACTCCACCTGGTCAACTGCAGAATGACAACCCTTTCCGCAGTGCGTGCAACACTAAAATTGTCTAAATCTGAACATGCCGCCTTCTTGACCCAACTTATCGACGACAAAAAGGTTGGGCCCTACAAACAGAAGTCCAAGTCGAATACGAGGCGAAGGTTCGGCAAGCTCGAAAGCGACTATCCTCAGCTTGACAAGGAACTGTCACCTTTCGACCCCAGCATATTCCTTTTTGCTCATGAGCTACAAGAAATATGTGTGCGCGATCTTCCAGAGACGCGTGGCTATTTTGGCAATCGGCCGGTCTACTTTGCACCGTCTAGTACTGCAGAAGACGGGGCAAACCCTAACGAGGAGGACGCTAGCATGAATTTCATCAAGAACCTGAGCAATGAGCTCCGCTCGAACAACTTGGACGACGCGAACGACGAAGATTCCGAACCTACTAGTGGCCCTATAGTCTTTCAGAGTGAAACCCTGGAGGAAATGTGCGACAATGAAGGGTGGGTAGCGCCAGACAACTGTCTTCATGCTTCGATGACAACATGCACCATCTTACCTAAAAACACCCTGTTGCCGGTGCAGCACAGCAACGAAGGTACCACCATCACCACGCTACTATCGGGCTCGGTAGTTTGGGTTATCTGGCCGCCTACGCGCAGCAACCTCCACCTGATGCATTTGTCGTACGATCAATTCGGCGACAGTGTCAAGATGAAACTTGCTCCGAGTCTCGACGGCGGTATCATCCTCGAACAAGCTGAAAATGAAGCACTGCGCATTCCGCCCTTTTGTCCAGTGATGAGCTTCGCGAGAAAGACATCCGTACTCGCTACCTATTGCACCGTCACAGTAAAAAACTACATCTCCATGCTACCGAAACTTGACCTCCTCCAATCGTGGTTTAAAACCGAGATCGACGGCGAGCGAAAGCAGAGCGAGTTCAATGCCGCGACGCTCAAATGGTTGGATCGACTGCTCAACGGCGAGACCACCCACGAAACGGAGGAACTCGACGCGACGTTCAAGCTCAGCGACACCAAGGATGGATTGCTGTCCCATCTTCTATTCAACTGGGACCATGTGAAGGACAAAGTAGCGGCAACGATGGGACCGGCGGATGCCAAAGTTGTGAAGGACATCTGGACTACTTTTCTCATCAATTCGGTGGGTAGGGAGTGCCGGATTTGCGGCAAGACCATTCGGAACAAGCAGAAGCTCATGCGCAAGCACTTTGTGGACCAGCATTGGCCGGAGGAGAAGACAACGGACAGGGTGGATTCTATGGAGGTAACCGATGGTACTCAAGATGACGACGCTGAAGACGCAGCAGAGCCTGTACAAGCTATGGAAGACATGGATGACGAGGAGCAAGATGACTCGGACGATCCGATGGATTTGGAGGATTATGGTCGAGAGCTGCTGTCAGGTGTAAAGAACTGGTGAAAGGATAGAACCTGGGGCGTTTCGGAGTGTGGGTATACCTGTGACATGTAATTGACTCTTGAGTCATATCAAACCTAGCTCACGGCGCAGCTCAGTATTGAGCATGCGATTTTCATGACTGCTAGTATAGAGATTGCAATCACAGCTTAGATATGTGCTAGTCGTGTAAGGCTGAATGTGATGTATAATCATTGTGCATTTTTGTAGCCAGTTCGGAGGATGTAGACATACGTCATCAACGTCATAAGCGAGCCGTTACTACAACAGACAATCGACGGAAGCTTTCCAGCCCATATATCAAATTCAAGTCAAAATAAACCCTGCAATCACAAAGCAAGCCACCAAGAAAAATGCCGACAGCAGTAATTACAGGCGCCAACAGCGGTATCGGCAATGCGCTTGCCCACATCCTAGTTAAAGAGGTATGAACGACGTCTACACACTTTTGTTCTACATAGACTGAATCAATCATTTGCAGGGCTACAAAGTCATAGCAGCAGACATTGAAATCGGGGACCCAATCAAGAAACTAGGATGCGAAAGCATCAAACTCGACATCGCATCTCCCGAAGACATTCAGAGCTTCAAACAACAAGTAGGCGATCAGCCAATCGACATACTGCTAAACGTCGCTGGTTCGTGCCACAAGCTCTTTCCCAAAGCGCCTGAACATCTACGTTCGTCAATCGTACTAACATTCCTAGGCGTAATGGCGCCTCACGAGAGCGACACACTCAACACGGTCGACATCACAAGCTTCCAAAAGACCTTCGCAGTCAACACATTTGGCCCACTCCTACTCACCCAAGCTCTGCTCCCCAACGTCCTTCTCTCGCCGCACCCACGTATCGCAGTAATGTCCTCCCGCGTCGGTAGCATGGGCGACAACTCGTCTGGTGGCTCGTATTCCTACCGCGCGTCTAAAGCGGCGGTCAACAGCTTGTTCAAGAGCATGGCGGTGGATTTGAAGGAGAAGAATGTACCGGTGATTCTGCTGCACCCGGGGATCGTAAGTATAGGTTACTCAAGCATGTGGATATGGGCTGACCGAATGTAGGTGAAAACAAATCTCGACCAGAATTGGAAGAATGGTCGTGGACTGGATGTACAGGGTGCGGTAGAGCCGGAGGTTGCGGCTAGTGAGCTTTGGAGAGTGTTGATGGGGAAGGGTCTGGAGAATACAGGTAGATTCTATCATCGAAATGGGGAGGAGTTGCCGTGGTAGAAGAAAATAGGATAAGATCAGATGTTGTAGTTGTGTATTTATTCTCGGAAATATCTACAAGACATTGCTAAGGTGGTTTATCTCTTCCTCCACCACCTTTCATCGCTTGATGATCTAATTCTAATTCTAAGTGGATTTTGGCAGGTACAGCAATCCATCTTCAGAAACCAATTAGGCGATCTGAGAGGCCGGTGCCGATGCCGAGAAGTTAGTGTGCAAAGCGGAAGTCCAGCCGCTTGTTGCCCTTATCCTTCGTAGTCGCCAGATACGTCTCTTTCTCATCGTTACTCATGCTATTCCACAGCCGTTCCCTCTTCTTGTTCACCGAAACATAGTAAACCTTTGCTCCAATGAATAGCGCAAAGTTATATGCACATATACCAATAAGGACCTTGTTACCCCTCCTGTACAGCGGCTTGTCGTCATCTCGATAGATGCTCTGGCTGATGATATTACTCGTCTGAACAAACATGTTGTACAGTGCTGAAGCAACGGTACGTGTGCGTACGGTGCCGGCGTTGCGGGAGGTGATAGCGACAAGAATGGCGTGGACATAGGGATGACCAACAAGGAGAGTGGAGAGGGTCCAGCGCGCCCAGGGGGAAGCATATGTAGGGAGGAGTTCAACTGCGATGAGAAGGGGCATGGCCCAGACTTGCGAGAGCAGGCCGATGAGAAAGCGCTCGTTGAGCTTTTCGGAAAGCCAGGTCCAGAAGAGCAATTGGAAGATGAAGAGAGTATATGCGGGGATCTGTGGGTGTCAGCATGTTGTTCCTCGGGGGTAGAATGGGAAGCTTACTGTGAGCAGATTGGTCTCGAAAGTGCCGAAGCCTAGCGATCGAAGCTGGAGTGTAAGATAAGAAGTCATGGGCGTATTTGGGATCAACCACGACAAACCAACTAAATAGATCGGCCACATGTGGTAATCTGAGAGGCATTGCCACATCATCTTGGGGGTCAGGCCTTGGCGGTTGTGCATATCTCCCTTTGACGGGTCATCTCGGAGAATACGGTTCACCATGATCTTCTCTTCCCTTTCATTGAACCAGCCATCTTTTCCTCGGAAAATATTCCAGTTACTCTTCGTGGCTGTCTGAGTCGGGCTGGGTGGTAGATAGAACCACGATGCGATGCCAATGAGCCCCGTTAACATTCCCTCAAGAGCAAAGAGCCAGCGCCAGCCTTCCATGCCATTATGGCCGCGAAGGCGCAAAATACCAAATGCGAAAAAAGCTGAAATAATCTGCGTTGACTGATAGGATACCCAGAACCAGCTCAATCGTGCCGGTAGTTCCCAGCCGGTGTAGAAGTAGCTCAGATAGAGGATATTGTCAGGGATGAAGCCGCCCTCGATTAGTCCAAGAAGAGCACGGCATGCGAAGAAGGAACTACGACCGCTGAGGAAAGCTTGCATACTAGCGGCTAGACTCCAGGACACCATTTGGATGGGGATCCAGTTATCCGGTCCAAGCTTCTTGCTGATAAGCTGCGACGGGAGTTCGGCGGCCAGAAAGCTGACATAGAAGATTGTTTGGCCATAGTTGTAGTCGTTGGTATTCATCTTGAGATCCTTCAGCATGTTATCACTTAAAGCCTGCGAGATGTTTCCGCGATCCAGCTGTAAGGCGAAAAACATCAAGCAAACCCAAGTACAGATGCGCTTATCGATCTGTCGCGCGTTAGTAGAGCCTTCAAAGCTACATCGACTCAGTACTCCGTACTTTCCGGACGACCTTCTTTTCTTCCTCTGGCTCCCACTCAAAATCCGGGTCATAGCGATGGAGGCCCTCATAACTGTCAACAGGCCTGTAATGGTCCTTTCCAAGACCTCTGGTTGCAAAGGTGAATCCTTCATGTCCTCTTGCCCTGAATCCAGACTTGTGCACTTCTGTATCGCTGTTACTCGCACTGCCAGCAGTGTCGAACTCAGATTTGCCAATGGCAGGCGGGCTGCCCGTGGGTTTGGCAGCTGTGGTGGGAGGGCTTGACATGCTGCGCCACTTATTTAAGAGGGGCTCTTGGTCGTCTTGGGATGGTCTTGGTGAGCGATGCGCCATGTCTATTTAAGTGAGGTGTGAGCCCTTAAAGATGCTCTGATCTCAATTCTCAATGTGTCGAGGTGCTTTCAAGGCGTACGTCACATTGCTAGGGCTGCAACAATGGCTTGCAAATCCCCATAACAGCCCCGCGGTACTTCCGTTGTTGTTCAATGTTTGCCATGATTACACGGTCAAGTACGGCATGGCAGTGTTGACCAGGTTCTCCACGAGCACGCAACATTATGGTGGGATGTCGAGCCGCGCATGGGAGCGCGAGTCGCGTTCCGCTGCTAGCGCGTTGATTCGCTGTATTCGGACTTGATGAGGAATTGCGTGATTGGCCGCGAAGTTAGCGACATCAACATCAGAACGCTCTTCCTATCATTGCCTCATGCGACACACCGGAAATATTCTGACGCCAGTTCGGCGGCATATTCATCATACCGGAGTACATCGCCACGGGTCGGTTGCTGTTAAGCGACTATCTGGAGCCTCGTCGCCCAGTGCCCATACGCCGACTTGGGGCCCAGCCGCGACAGGAGTGTATGGAGCAATAACTTGCATGCCTGATGCCATCTAATCTGATTCTGATTGAATCGGATATACCCCGGCGCTAGTGGTCTCTGGGCTCCCATGGAGGGGCAATATTCGAGCCGTTCACTCAGTGGTCGCAAACGTCGCTTCCAAATATGGAAGCGGGGTCGCACGCTGTAGACCCGTTGTTAAATCCGCCGTAAGACTGCATGCCGAAAATCGGATGATATCATGTCCTAGACAGATATAAGAAGCGTCTGGGGTCGATGGGGCAGCGTTGAATGATCGCCATCGACCCATATCGAAACCACTCCATAATAGAACACAATACTGAAATATGGCCCCCGCTCTCGTAGAAACAGCACCAGCTGTTCAACAGCCCGATGTCAACTACAAGTCTGGTGTTGGTCAGTACAAGGCGGCGGCATTCGGTGGTCCGAAGGTCTTCAAGAAAGAGCTTGAGCTGAGAGGTACCGACAAGCATGCTCCTGCAAGATATCCGAACTATCTGCCAACTTGGGAAAATGAGAAGGAGACAGGAAAGTAGGTATTCAGAGGCCCCTTGTAACTACTTCAACTTATTCTCGTCATAGGTACCCTCCACTCGAGCCTTTCGAGCATACCGAGCATGGCAAGGACGCAGATCCCTCTTTCCCTAACCTCTTGAAAGATGCCAAAGTCGCCGACTTGACCGCAAACATCGGCGCTGAGGTCCACGGCGTCCAACTCAGCAAGCTGACTGAGGCCGGCAAGAACGAGCTCGCGCTCTTTGTCGCCCAGAAGAAAGTAGTAGCATTCCGCGACCAAGACTTCGCAGAGCTTCCTATCAAAGACGCTCTCGCTTACGGCGGCTACTTCGGCCGCCACCACATTCACCCCACATCGGGAGCTCCAGAAGGCTATCCCCAAGTCCACCTGGTGCACCGCGGAACAGACGACACAACCGCTCGCGATTTCTTCGAGGAGCGCACAAACTCGATTACCTGGCACTCCGATGTGACGTACGAGAAGCAACCGCCTGGGACCACATTCTTGTATCTTCTTGACGGACCGGTTGCCGGCGGCGATACGCTGTTTGCCAATCAGGCGGCGGCATACAGGAGACTGAGTCCAGAGTTTCAGAAGAGGCTCCACGGGCTTAAAGCAGTTCACTCTGGTATGCATCGACCTCTCAATACTCCGGACCCACACTAACAATAATCCAGGCATTGAGCAAGCAGACAACTCCCGAAACCGCGGCGGTATCGTCCGCCGTGACCCGGTGACTTCGATTCACCCAATCGTTCGCACACACCCCGCAACTGGCGAGAAGGCACTCTTCGTGAACCCCCAGTTCACTCGTCGCATCATCGGCTTCAAGAAGGAGGAGAGCGACTTCCTCCTCAACTTCCTGTACGACCACATCGCCAAAGGCCAGGACTTCCAGGCTCGCGTTAAATGGGCGGCGAATACTGTTGTAGTCTGGGACAACCGGGTTACTGCGCATTCAGCGCTCTTGGATTGGGACGATGGTGCACGAAGGCATTTGGCCAGGATTACGCCGCAGGCTGAGGCGCCGTTCGAGACCGCGTTCGAGGAGCAGAAGGCAGCGGGCTTCGAGTACTAGACTCCCGTATACCGGGATAAGAGAATATGAACCGCATCTAAAGGTGTTGTTGGCTTCGTAGTAGTCTGCATTGACATTCTCAATCTTTGAGTGAAGCCTAACAACATTTAATGGCTTATTGGACAACGATAATTGAGCACGAAGTTACTCTGAAGTCATGGCTGGCAATGCGTAGTCCTTGTCTAAGCAATATTATGTAAGGGTACGAAAAAGACCTGCTCTGTAGAGTCCGCATGAGCACGATGTGATTGCGACGGGAGGGAGAAACGCAATAGTAAGAATGTAGTCAATATATTCTAAGAACAATGCTTTTGGTGCGAGCGGTAGGTATTATGATGAGCTAATGTCGCAGGGACAAGTGAGGTGCTGTAGAAGTACCCGCCACTGCAAATTCTGCTTGACCAATGAAGATGTCACAGTTTAACGGTCCTTTTTATGACATTAATATTGTCTTCAAACTTCATCTAGAGACGTGTCGTTGTTCTCACACATCTTGATAACTTTCCAGCTATGTTGAGCATGTGGGATTAGGTTTGAGAACTGCTTAAATTAGAGTGGCATCTATGCTACTTTATGAAAGCCTTTCCCCAAGCAAAACCTCGAAGATAAAGAGGGTTCAGATAAAGTTAAGAAATAAGGAGCCGTGAAAAAAAATTCAAAAATATAGGACTAAGCAAAGGGTTAATCAACCATGCTTTCACGGCACACCGTTCCACGCCGCTTTTGACTGAGAAGTAGAGAAACTCCACCCATCCTTCGTAATTCCATCGCTCCATGGCATCTCATCATATTGAAATCACTAAATCCCCAAATGGTACTTCCGATTTGTTCCGTAACCCAGCTACTCGTCGCTACGCTTCCTCCTAATCCACTCCATTCTGAGCGTCACGCTCAACATTCGTCATCAGTAGCCCCTCCTTCCTCAAAAGGCCTACATCTGCCCTCGCAACCCAAGTTCCGTCCGGAGTATCCGCCGCCATCTTTGGCATCTGGTCGTATGCTGCGACCATCGCATCGGCATCGCCACCATACTCCACGCGGAACCTCGTCTCACAAGTCGCGCAAAGACGAAAGCCGCACCCTTGCATCGCAGCATCTTCCTCACCGACCTCATCCATAACAACCTCCCCTTGGGAGCAGCACTTGTAGGCAGCGAGCGAGAAGCACATGGAGCACCATCGCTGTAGCTGGTATCGCATCTCCGGAGACCTTGGGTCTGCAAGCATGAGGTCGTTGGCCGCTTCGTCAAAGTCTAGTATAGTATCGTGCATGCGTTGAATTTCGTGAGCGGAGCAGCAGATGATCTGCACGCGATCCATTACGCATTCCTGGCACATGGTCGTGGGATCATTGCCGTCTTCTCGATGGCCAGCTGCGATTTCTGAGTAACCTAGACCGTTATTCCACTTCAGCACATGGACGGTCTTTTCCATGTACCCGGTAAAACTGAAGATTGGGATTTCGCAGAAGTTGCAGTCTGGGGACACCTGCTCCAAGGTGTTGAACTGAATCGGATGAGCGTAGGATGTCGTGATCTTTATCAGCACACCTTTGTGTCCCTCGGCGTCCTCCATCTCCATCTCCAATTCCGGAGTGGACTCGCGAGATGTCAACTCATCGTCGCTCTCTCCCGCCATATCCGCAAGGTCTTCTGGAGTGAAGTAGTCTGAACTCGGCACTGCGACTTCCGGCGCGTCACCCTCTGTAGGTCCTTTTACCCCACTTACCTGCTTCTTCGGAGCCTTAGGTAAGTCATAGAACGTGCAGCCAATGTTGTGTTTCTTGCAGTACTTGCACGGAGGTGTGTCGCTCTTCTTCTTGAGACTACATCTCTTTTTCTCCTGCCGACAGACGGTGCAGGCGACGTACTGTCGGTGCTCATAGATGTCGATTCTTTTAGCCCTGTATCCGTCGGGTGGCAAAGCATCGCAGATGTATTCATTCTCAGCGCAGTGGTCGCAGATTGCTTGATCAGGATCATCAGCGAAGCTGCACTCCTTACCCTGGCCGTCTTCAACGCATTGCCTACACTGGCCTTTAAGAGTGGGAGAGAGGATAGGCTCGCAGTCGCAGTCATCCTCGAGGCACTGTTGGCACGGGTATGTGCCACCGTGGATCATAGTGCATTCCTGTTCATGCTTGCGGCAGTTCCTACACCCACGTGCCGCTGGATAGCCGGTAAGGTCATCAACGTCGCCGCCCGGATCTTCAATGTACGTCTGTCTCTCTCTTGAGAGTCCAGGCGTATTCTGTCGGAAGAAATCGCGGTACTCCTGCACCTCGCGTTCCCAATCAGAATCAATCTCCGACCAGGCTTCCGGCCAGTTATCCTCATCGTTGGTATAGTTGCGTACGTTGCCGAAAGCCTCAAAGGGGAGCTTGACAATGTGCTTCATGACTGGTTCTTTGGCGCGCGCTTTGTCCTTTCCTTTCTTCTGCTGAACCGCAACAGCTTTAGCAGCCTTCATTTTATTAAGCTTCAGTGCTTTTAGCTTCTTGGCTTCCTCTGAAGGATCGAAATTCCCGGATTTGTCCGTATCGATATACGTGAAAGCTTTCTTGCGTTCAATATTCTGGCGCAGTTCGTACATAGGCTAAGATGAGGTAAGTATGAGCTAGGCGGTAGCTAAAAAGGAACGTCACGGACCTGATCGTCAGGAGGGATGACAACACTTTCTTCAGACGCGGCTGGAGAAGCTCTAGGCGGAGACAAGCTGTCCCTGTCCGATGACGCGAGGCCGAAGCCAAGGCTAAACGGACGCTCTTGTTCCTCCTGGTCGAAATTGAGGCTTGACATGCAATGACGAATGCCCTGTCCAGGAGTATTGGGCGTATTCGCATCACAATCATCTCGCCCCACAACGTATCCATCAAGCTGTTCTTCTTCATTCCTTCCCTCTGGTCCACCGAACAAGGACTGACGCGGTCTCTTCGTTGTAGGGCTCAGCTCGTCATCAATATCGCTCAAGCGCCGTGGGGACTTCTTGTTGGTGTTCGATAGAGCCATTTTAGGCTTACGGGCTTGCCAGGAGCGATCGAATGCTTCCCCAGTGTCTTCGTCATCAGAAAAGCCCTTTGGGAATGTACCATAATCCAGGTCATCGCCAGGTTCAGTAGTGTGAACGACGTCCTCCATGGATTCATGGTTATTGTGGTTGTTATCCCGGTCATATTCATTCCGGTTGTTGTCAGATTCATCGCCGTGAATGTTGTGCGCCGTAGAATTAGGGTCGCGCTGGAGGTCGCGGGGTTGAGCGGTGACACTAAGCGCGCCCTCTCCAGTGTCGGCGGCGTGCGGGGATTTGAGATCGAAATCGCAATCCGGCTTGGGTTGCATACGGTTATCCTCTGGCGTCGTCATTGCGATTGTTAATGCTTCATCGAGATGGGCGTGGATTGTTCAGGCAGAGAGCACCGCTTGAAGACCTGAGATTATGGCGATTAGAAGTTCAAAGAAGGCTGAAGAGCACAAGAGTCAGTCGAAGAGCAAATTAGTAAAGGGCTTGTACCGCTCCTAGAGTAGGAGATGGTTTAGTGAGAGATACGGCCGTAGTATGTTGTCCAGAGGAAGAGATCTGGTAACCGCATTCGAGTATGTCGTAAATTAGCGAAGTGAGAGATCCGCGCAGAGAGGGAATTGGCTGGCAGGTGAAGGCTGCGGCGGTGTTGGTTATTCGGTGTTTCGACCGAAGGTAAGAGTCGGCAGGAGGATTCACGGTATATCGAGGAAGCTCACCTAAATGCACTTGATGTTCCCTAGTGAGGCTGCGTTAAGTGTCGCTCGTCTGAACGCTAAGTCTGGCGGCCTAGTGGCGGAAGGAAATATGGAAGAATGCGGCCAGGGTCTTGAATGCGATAGGTCCTCGTTGTCTGTTCGCGGAGAGTAGCAGGCGTATTCCGTGAATGTTGCGGTCTATGAGGAGAAGATGAAGACGAATTATGGAAGGAACAGTCGGAGTAGTGTCAGAAGCGGTGTGGTGTCGGGAGATGCGGCGGAGGAGAAATTAAGGGACGTGCAGAGACAAGTGAAGAGCAGAAGAAGGGTATCTGTGTAAAAGGATTCGCTGAACGGGTAATGACAGACTGTGTATTCTGCGGCGCCGGAAGTCCATGGTCTGAATGGGGACCCAAGTTTCGGCGGAACCTTTTCCTAGCTGTGATGCAAGGTCAAACATTTCGTTGCTTAGGGACTGTTTGCAAAGCCATGGTAGAAAGAACCTAGAGTCATGCCAAAGTAGTTCTCTTATGTGGGAGCCCAAATACTTTCATCAGTGTCTTCCAGTGTCTTTGGGTTTCTTCGAGATCTGTATGTAGTTATGCATCGCAGAAAAGGGCGGTTTGAAATTATGCAGACCATGCCAGACCAAAGTATTTCGTCGAAAGTCTACTGTAGTCTCTGGTAGGGTTGGCGCCGCCGAGAAAGTTGCGTGGTGTTGTAGTTAGAGTCGGCAAGCGTTAGTCATCCATGACGCTAACACAGGCCTTGGAGGGAAAACGTCCCACGCTCCTTCTCCGAGCTCGTTCTGCCTTTCGTCGCTCCCTCATGAAGCTCAACGGCGCTTCGTTCCGCCCTTTGTGGGCACCATGGCGCGATCGATGAGGCTCTTTTTGGTCCGCCATGGAGAAACAGTTGACAATGTTGCCCAACTCTAGTACGAAAATTCACTCAAAGTTAGCTACATCTCAGTACTGACCATGTTGCAGTGCCGGCAGCAGAGACTCAGAGCTCACCAACCACGGCTACCAGCAGGCCACGCGCCTAGGCACGCACCTCCAGAGCATTGGACTGTCGTTCACGCACCTCTTCTCGTCGCACCTCCGGCGGGCTGCGAAAACAGCCGGCAAGATACGCGAAGCCCAGTTGACACGGTCAAGCGATGAAGCTCTGAAACGAGCGGTGCCCGATGTCTTGCAGCTACCAGTTCTTATGGAGCAAGACTTCGGGTCGATGGAGGGAAAGAAATGGTACGACCGTCCGCCGGAGTCGAAGTTGCCTGGCAAGGAGCCTCATAGGCAGCAGCACACGGAGACACCACGGTTCGTGGATGTGGAGTCGAAAGATGCCATGGCACTACGAGCCGACACTTTCCTTGATGAGCACCTTCTGCCGCTGTTGGACGTGTCGGCGGAGGTGGAGGAGGTAGTGGTTGCCATTGTCTCCCACGGCATCTTCCTCTCCACGCTCTGGAAACGCCTGCTTATGTGCTTTCCTGCAAAGAGTGTAACGCTCTCACCTGAGCTCCAGGCAACCACGCGCCCATCATTAGAGCACCTAGGCGGTTGGTCGAACACTGGCTATCTTGAGCTGTACATGACCAAGCATGTACTTCAGGAACCCATTCCCACCGCAAGCGTGCCTCCGGCCCTGTCGCCAGAAATGTCTTCGTCGCCCGCTGAGACGCGGGCTTCAGATGAGCGCATTGGCAAAGTCGAGCTCCCACCGATCGCTACACAAGATGCTGCGACCGACCAGCAATTAGCCTCGAAGGCACCTGCTCCTCCAGCCGCCTTAGCGCCAAAGTCCTCAGCATCGCGCATTGCTGATGGTTGGACAATCACAATCTTGACGATCAATGGTAAAGATCACCTCCAAGGACTCAAACGTACTGGCGGCGGCGTTGGGAGCTCCCGGCACGATGCCTCGCAGAAGAGCATTGAGACGTTCTTCAAGCGACGCAAGGTTGAATGAACCCAGCTTAGACCTTGACACACTTTGACACGTGCGAAACTCACGGCAGAAGGTTTACTTGGTAAGTTGTCCCGCATTCTTCATGTTTTCACTCCCTCATGCAATGATGATAAACCAATTATTCACAGACCTGTTCTGAATTCCGTGTGGACTTAAATTGTACCAACTGCTGTCTGATCCTGCATACACCTTCACATCTTTGTCCCCCACTCATTATTCAAGGCTCGGCTGACGAAAACTCGACAGGTATCTTCGAAGATTGTTCTCGGCAACGTTAGATAGCTACTAGACATTCATCAATACACTTTTACCATTCCATACTCCACCACCAGGTGTCCCAGGAAATCATAGTGTATCTGCAGTGCACCCAGAAGGTACACGGTGATCTCTTCAACAGCGACTGACCTGCCTATAGTGCAGCGAAGCTCTATTCAGTCACCGGGAAAACTTCTCCTTTGCGCTGCAGCTAAAGATCCGAACGCTCCTAGGACGTCGTGTATGTCGATCACGGATTGCTACGGCACCTAGGCCCTGGCCAATATCATACCGTGCTTTCAATGTTCCACAAGATAGAGGCGAGAAGCTCAAATCCCGCACTCCCCAAGCGAGGTCGTTGCGATACGTGATCTGTCATCTCGGCTCATTTCTTCTAGCCGCCCGTGTCCAGCATGCTCCCGCGTCGTCTAAGAAGGACCGGTGAAGACTGCGTGGATCCGTATGCTGGTCGGCAGCGTTGTGTGGGTACATGTATCCTGACGACCATGCAAGTGTCGTGCCATGATGCAGGTACAAAGCGTCGCCGTGGTGCCACGATGATTGCTCGCCTTGACTTTTGAAGTTTGTTTTGGTGACGGCCCGTGCACCACCCGCCTTCCCCGTCCATCGTTTTCACATCGCACAACTCACCGCATCCCCACCCGCATCTCGACCACCTTCCGTGCATTAAAATCGATAAACCGGCAAGTTTCAAACGTGGATCCGCCGGCGCCATGCATACACACCATGCATTCGCCGCGCTACGTCGAACGTTGTTGTGCGACAAACATGTTTTTTGTGGGGAGGCTGGGTTGAACCAACCACCAAAACGGGTGGGTCTCAACCACCCTTCCAAGTCGACCACCCCCAGCATTTGTATATAATGCCATAAGGCTGGTTTCCACGACTGGAATGCTTCCATTTCCAGCACGGATCTCGTCAAAGTCTTTCGTTTCGGTGTTCGAGCATTCCATCTGATCGATCGGTGTTGGATCTGATCGTTGCTTCCTTCGTCCAATCGGAGCACAGCGATTCCGTTCATTCTATTTCCTCTTTCGGTCGCCTTCATCATGAGGAGGACTTCTTCGGTTTTGGTGTTGGCTGCGCTGTCGGCGGGTGTTTTGGGGCATGTGGCACCCAATCCTGTAGTTGCGAATAATAGTAGTAAGTGCTCACGATCTGTTTGATGCCTTCCATGTGCTAACTTGCAGAAGCAGCCGTTCCAGTCATCGCGTACACCCAGTCGCTAAGCTACAAGCCGTACGGATCAAATACGCCCGTTTCGCTACCGACAATACCATCGTCGACAGAGGAGCCATGCGAGAGCGAAACAAGCACACCAACACCGACGCCAACTCCGGAGCCATGTGAAACCAACACTGGGCTTCCACTGCCTCCAGCGTCATCACCACTGAGCAACTACACTGCATCAAGCTCCTCATCCATCTCTGTCGGACGTGCAAGTTCTAGCTCCTCACTCCAAGTATACCCACCGCTTCCACCGACGCCAACTTCAGGACGCGCATCATCTTTGCTGCCGACCTTCGTCTACTCGCCACTACCGAACTCTACACCTGCGGCCTTGTCATCGCCTCCTGCAGCATTGACTCAAGAGTACCCGGTGACACCAATTGTGGGAACATCAGGCATCATTGTGTACCCGCCGCCTCTGCCAGCATCGACTCTGACCTCCGCCGTATCTTCGAAGGTTCCGTCACCGGCGAGCTCGTCACTTCAGGCGTATCCGCCACCACCACCTCCAGTGTCGACCCTACCCTCCGCGGTTTCTTCAAGGGCTAGCGCATATCCGCCACCGGTGAGCTCGTCGCTACAGGCATATCCACCACCACCTCCAGCATCGACACCCGGGTACTCGTCGGTACCTTCACGACCCTCAGCCACGGCTAGCGCGATCGCACCACCAGTCCCAAATTCTTCCGTGGCGCAGTCTGTACCTCCCCAGCAAACATCCATAAGCTACCCGCCATCGGCCCCAACCTCCTCCGGTGTTCTCAGTTCACCATCACCGATCCCAAGTAGTGCTGCCGTTCCCGTTCCTCCGCCTTCAAGCTCGGCCATTGCTTCGATCTCTACGCCATCTGCTGCAGTGCCGAGTGTCATTCCCGGCACATCAACTGCGTTGACTAGCGTTGTCTCTCCACCACCATCCTCAGCTGTGTCCACAGTACCGCCTGTTCAGACAGCAACGACATCGACTCCTCTTCCATCGCAGCCCTCAAGTTCTGCAACTGTACCCACAGCTTCACAAGCAACTCCTCTTCCCTCACAACTCCCGAGTTCTAAACCAGTACCCTCAGCTTCGCAAGCAACACCTTCAACACCAACCACAATCGCCACCCAATCCACCTCGACACCTGTCCAAGTTTCCAGCCCTCTACCTTCCTTCACTTCAACAGCACCACCCACCACACCGACCTCGGCCATCTCCACCGCCTCATCACAGCCATCCATATCCACCTCCGAAGCATCCAGCGCCCTCGTCGTCAACACCTCGCTACGAAGCAGCACCCTCAGCACCAGCACCACCGTCGCGCCAAGCTCAGCCGTGACCTCACAGGGCACCGGCATACCGCCTGCGCCCAGTGCGGGCGGTGCATCCAGTGGATTGAGTGGAAGGGGTAAGGAGCGCGTGTGGTGGGTTGCGTTCTTTGTTCCTTTGGCTTTCTTCGGTTTGTGAGAACCTGTGGAAGGGATTGAGGAAGGGGGGGAGATGTATATGTATTGATTTGTTTGTTTGTTTGTTTGGGTTCGGATGATTGTATATTTTATGGGTTGAGGGCGTTGGGGATGTGCATTGCTTTGGCGTTAAACGGTGGGAAGAGAATGGGATATACCAAGGATATTTGGGGGCGGGTCGGCTGGAAGGGGGAGTTATGGACGCGAGTGAGGTGAGGTGAACTAGAATAGGAAGGGATGTATGTATGTATGTATGCTGAGTATGAGACTTGACACTAGGGTGATTAAGAGTAATTTAATTACATATGATAGTTTAATATCAGGAATTGTATATGATATGATACTTCAGTTATTCTTGCGGTGTGAGTGTGAGGTTGAAGTGTGATTGAAGTGTATGTCTTCTAACATGATTTGCTGAGAGCGCAGGCGAGCTTTGAGCTGTTTCCTTATCTCGAGTAGTGCTCTGGAGGTATTGCAGATTCTGGGTGTGGTTGAAGGGTTTTGGGAGGTTTTGCTGCTTCGTACTGCAGCGCTGTGTTGAGGATACCCCGTTGGTATTTGGAAATTCATTGACTGATATGACCTTGGGCATCAAAATAAAGTGATTTTCACAGAACTCCAAATTGGAACTGGAATCGTCCGCTATGTAGTCACTTTCTATGGTTGAGTTATGGTTTTTCTGACTTTGGGTGTTGCGGCTTGTGTGCACGGACCTCTACACAAGGTGGGCATACAAGGTTGGCAACTACAAGGTTGGCAACTACGAGGTTGGCAGTTCAAGGTTGGCACACAAGGTTGGCACACAAGGTTGGTAAGCAACACAGCCAATTAACGTTTTTTCGTTTGTTCTCGCCCTCAACGCTAGAAACGATTGCGCCCTTTTGCTGCTTCAACCAGGACACGTGAAACTGCATTCATCAAAGTCATCGTCGAAGTTCCTTGAGAAGGTCAGTCATCTTACGCTAAGCGCAATGAGGCACGCTCCCTATGCTTGAGCACCTGAGCTCCCTCGCTCCCCTCTCGCGACACAACATTCCCCTCCATTCACGACACGCTTTGGCCCAAGTCCTTCTTCCTTTCAATGACGGCCAGCCTTTTTTGCGACTACACTCTTTAAGCAAAACACCACTGTAACCGCGCCGCGTCCCGTTTGACCTACCATTACGCGTATCTCGTTGCCTCGACCAGCTATCTGGAAGAGGATTGCAACGTTCCCCGAATTTCTGCGTTCAAACGCGTCTCTATCCGCACACAAGATATATTAAACACCTCAAAGGGACGCTGAAATGTCGCTTCCGCTTGAACAAAATCGACCACGTCCGTCTCAAAGCGATGAACAACCAGGATTCGGATCATTTAAGAAGATCTCGTTGAACGTTGATGCGGAATATGAAGACAAGCTACTACCTAAGGACGGCTTCGACCTTCTCCTTCACGAGATGTACCTTAGGTAAGAATATCTTGATGTCGTTATGACGAACTCGCTAACGTATCATCAGAGTTAACTTGATGCCTAAGGGTCCCAACACTCCTTCCAATCGTTCGTCCATTCTCTTCGAAATCAAGCAAGAACACAACGATGAGATTCTTCTTCTCGCCTATGACACTGCCGTCGTCGGTCCGCTGCGAAAGTATCACGGATATGTTCGGTGGATAAGGAACAAGTCTGAGGTAGACCTGGGTTGGATTGTGATGACTGCTTTCGATGTTGAGTTGAAAGAGAAGGGTATACGTTTTAGTAGGTCCGGTGAAGCCGGGCTCGACGAACATGGTGAGGTCCGCCCATGTAACCCCTTCGTCGAGGCTGTACTCGCTCTTCGTCGTATCAACGAGGTCGGCGGAAACCATTCGGTGTATTTCCTGACTTCTGGGGCGGAGTGAAAATTCGACTTTACTGGACGTCCAGTGATATCGAGTTGGTTTGCAAGATAACGCCAGCGAGCGGGCATGCAATTGAACAAGAAAGACGGATGTTCAATCCTCAGAGCCGGGAGCCATCGTCACGCACACTTGGAGACCTCACGGTTGTCATCGGTGAACGTCGCAAGGGTTGTGCCTCCAACGGCAAATGGAGGGGCCCATATGCTATGGGTGAACAGATAACGAGGGACACGTTCATGCTATGGATGGACAACGACCTCATCCGAGAACCTGATAAAGAGTGGCTTCGGCTTGGAGCAGGTCAAGTTTCGAACACGACATTCCTCCGCTCCAATGATTTGTATCTTCGCAACTTCTTCCCGTAACGGATACTATTGGTGGTATTAATACCAAATTCAGTTACCGCTTTTCCAGAGAACGAACTCCCAATGGCACATACTCTCTTATCCAGGTGAAGGGCACCCGCATGATTCACGGAATCTGGACTGAAGCTATACGAGAGTTCAATTTGAGAAGCAAGCGCATCTTGTTAAACTTTGTGCACCTTCTCTTTAAGAATTCCAATCGCTTTCCAGATGTTACTGTGGATGCGGATGACCACTGCTTTCCGGAAGATGTTGCCGAGAAAATCTTGCTTATAAGACTTTCTCAAACAAATAACAAACAATTCTATTATCCGAAATCCAGGGACAGTGAGGTGAGTGGCCGTGGTAACAATGGAATCTGTTCTGACCATAGTAATTAGCAGCAGCGTGATCGAATCAGGACGGAGTTGCATAAAGAGCCTTTTGGCATCGACGACGGACTATGGAACATGTTTCGAAAACATAAGCTCCTGCGTACGCCCGACGAGGAGTTGGAATCTACACCGGTCTGAGGACGAAGCTCTGAACCGCACTCGAGCAGCTCGTATGTTGGGAGCCCAATTCAAGAGATTTCGCCGAGTCCAAGCCCTCCATCTTCTCCCAACAGTGTTGCGTTCGGATCTTGGTATCCATCTGGTAAGTAAAGGCACTTGTCGAGCAGCCTAGCTAACTGCTACAAGAAGGCATCACTGACCAAGAGTTGCACAATGTTTTTCCCATCGATGCAGGAAGTGTAACACCCGTGCGTCACACCAGACTAGTCGACTATTCCTCGAGCCCAGATGACAGTGCAATACGTCCAGCCGAGGACATGAGTTACAGCCCTTCTGGTTCCTTGGAGCACGTTAGGTTGCCTGAGTCTTTGAGCAGCAGGCAAACTAGCTCTCTGAACGGTCCAATGTCTGCAGAAGCGGAAATCCAATCCCCCGAAGCATTGTCAATTGAACATGAAGAACCCATGCCAGAATTAGCACCTTCAAGTGCAAGAAATGTGGCGTACCGTACCCAGATATCATCAGCTTCACCTGCAGTTGACGCTTTCTGCATGAATGGCCATCCTGAAGAACCAGTTTTATCTGTGTCCAGCCAAATTACCGCAAGAATTCGGCAGGTACGCGAAGAACTGCGAGACCTTCAATCTTCGACTCGTATTTCCGAAACTCCTATCAGAGAAAGGACAGTCCCATCGCCGGAAGAGTCTGCATCACCAACCCGGGACAACCAAGATCAGCCAAGAGACAAATCTGTTAGTCCTCCAAGGATCAATGCCGAGCTTGATAAACCCCGATCTAATTCAAAGGACTCGGATATCAAGACAAATAATGACGGCAAATCCGAGTCGGACAGCAGAAGCGGGCCAACATGTGGGAACAAATCGTGCTGTGGAGGATGCAAAGAATGCATATCCGTGGATGTAATGAGGCTAGTCAGCTCAGGAAAGGTAGCACCCGAAACTGCGTCTCTTATAATCACAACTCTGTACTCTAATGCGGTACGTGACGCCAGAAAGGAGGAACAACATTCTACAAACGATTGCCGTGGACGATGTGAAGCACAGACACCTGCGGATGTCTCACAGTCCGAGAAGGCTGACAACAATCAAACCAAAAAGCCCCCAGGGAAGAATCACGAGGCCGAGACTGGACCGGAACATAAGTCAGGACAGAATGTGAAGCGTCCAGTTACGCCACCAGAGCCTACCCCGAGGAAGCGGGCTCAGAGAGCAGTTGGTAAGCTACCTCGAACGCATTTCAACTGAGTGTTGCGGATAAACAGGGATACATCTCGGGGATGTTTGCCTTTCGGAGCTTGTCTTTCATAAAAGTTTTTCGGAGTACTCTTGATTTCTACAATGTAAACCCATAATAAAGCGAGTGAATTCAATTCTCATACTGTACGCATGCCTGTGAAGTGCAGCTTTACTATTTCGATAATTATAACCCGTTTATAGACTAACTCACAGCGCAACATGTTTTATACATTGTTGTCTTCGACGATTTGCAATTCTTGTCTATATCATGTTGTAGTGGCGTTTAGTTCAGGCGGCCTGATCTTCCGGAACTCGAGACCTAGTTTCCGTAAGCGCAACGATCTTGACAGGCAAACGGATCAAATGGAACAAGTTTCCTGGAGATCTGGGGTCGAGTTGCGGAGAACGTTGGATTCGGGAGGGACGATGGGCGGGGAGATCCCGGCTGGGCTAGCGCAGCCACAAGTTCTTCCGTCAATCAGACCTCATATTCCTGAATCTTCCCATCATCTTTCTTGCCCGTCATGAACGCACGTAGCAGGTCTTTATACGCATTATTGGAGTAGCAATCGACTGCTCAACTCGATAATACGTTCTCTCGTTTTTAATGACCTCACAGCGTATTCAAACTAGTATGACGACGCATCCGTACGCATCTGGGGCTATCGAAGATGGCATCGGTTTCGCCATCCAATCAACCGGGTACCTTAATTAACTAAGCACACCGTCGGTGTACAAATTGTCCGCAGGTACGCGGATCCTAGAAGCCGGGTGCATATTGATGAAGGCCTGTCAATCCATGCAGCAGCTATAAGAGCCATGTCAATAACTTGGAGCGAGGTCATCAACCTCCGAACGCGTTTGATTTCGCGCAACCTGTGAAAATGAGATACTTTTCGTTCGGCGCCGCGATCCTCCTTGTAGGATGCTTGTTGCCACCTTCCAGCAATGCGTACGATCTCGTCCGGAAGCGGGAAGCAGCAAACGCGACATACAAAGACCCCTCCGCGTCGGTGAATGCCAGAGTGTCGGACCTCCTATCACGCATGACAATTGAAGAGAAGACAGCCCAGCTTATCCAAGGCGACATCTCCAACTGGATCAACACAACCACAAATGCCTTCAATAGTTCTGGTCTGGCATGGAACTTCGAGGCCCGCGCAGGGCAATTCTATGTGGGATACGCAATCCCCCAGGAATGGATCAGCAATGGCATTAAGATCGCCCAGGATTATCTCATACACAACACTACTCTAGGCATCCCGGCCTTGACCCAGACGGAAAGCATCCATGGACTCCTAGTCGGGAACGCTACGATTTTCAACAGCCCTATCGCGTTTGCGTGTTCATGGAATCCCGAACTCGTTCACGAGATGGCCGTTATAATAGCAAAAGAGTCCCGAGCACTTGGGATCAACCAGGTGTTCGCTCCATCAGCCGATCTAGCACGTGAGCTGCGATATGGACGAGTGGAAGAGACGTACGGCGAAGACCCATTCTTAACTGGAGAAATAGCGTATCAGTATGTTAAAGGGGTGCAGAGCCTGAATGTCAGTGCTACAGTGAAGCATTTCGCCGGTTTCAGCGCTCCAGAGCAAGGCATCAATACCGGTCCGGTCCATGGTGGAGAACGTGAACTGCGGACAACATGGCTGCCATCTTTCAAGCGTGCTATCATCGACGCGGGTGCTTGGAGCATCATGGGCGCGTACCACTCTTACGATGGGATCCCCTCAGTCGCCGATGATCATCTGCAAGAAACCATCTTGCGCGACGAGTGGGGCTATGACTTCTGGGTAACGTCCGATGCTGGAGCTACGGATCGCTTATGCTGCACTTTCAAGCTGTGTCAATGCAAGACAGCGGACAAACCTATCGACAAGGAGGCAGTGACATTGATGACACTTCCCAATGGCAATGATGTTGAGATGGGCGGCGGCTCATACAACTATGAGATAATCCCTCAGCTTATAGAGGAAGGAAAGCTAAGCATCGCGGTAGTTGATAAAGCTGTTTCACGGCAGCTTCGAGCTAAATTCGAGATGGGTCTTTTCGAGAACCCTTATCAAGATGTCCCGTCGAACGCGACAAAGTCGATCATCCACGCCGAAGAGCATGTCGAACTCGCCCGGAAGCTCGAAGCTGAGTCCATTATTCTTCTCGAGAACAAAAATAACACTTTGCCCTTATCCAAGTCCGCCAACGTTGCTATCATTGGTCCCATGGGCAATATCACAAACCTGGGCGACTACGTCGTTTACCGCTCACAATACAACCCCTCCAATGTCACACCTCTACAAGGGATCCAGAACTCATCGACTGGAACAGTCACCTTTGCCCAGGGCTGCGAACGCTGGTCCAACGACCAGTCAGGCTTCCCGGAAGCCGTTGCTGCTGCCGAAGCAGCAGATGTTGCGGTCGTCATTGTTGGCACATGGTCGCGCGACCAGGGCGAGCTTTGGCAAGGCTTGAATGCCACGACAGGCGAGCACGTTGACGTTGCCTCGTTAAACCTAGTCGGCGCTATGGGTCCACTCGTGCAAGCCATCATCGAAACCGGCAAACCTACTATCGTTGTATACTCTTCTGGCAAGCCCGTCACCGAGCCGTGGATCTCCGACAAGGCCGCTGCACTCGTCCAACAGTTCTACCCCGGCGAACAGGGTGGTAGAGCATTAGCTGATATCCTGTATGGCGACGTGAATCCCTCCGGGAAGCTGTCTGTGTCTTTCCCGTATGATGTTGGTACTCTGCCAATATACTACGATTATCTCAATTCTGGACGGTATACCGATCCTGGCGCGATCTTGCCGAACGGCACGCTGCAGTTCGGACACCAGTACGTACTCAACACACCTCAGCCGCTATATGAATTCGGCTATGGGCTCTCGTACGCAAACTTCACGTATTCAAACGTCACGTTCTCCAAGACCGAGGTCAGCGCAGACGAGGCCATTAATGCGACAGTGAGCGTCACAAACACATCTCCGGTAGATGGTAAAGAGGTAGTGCAGGTTTACGTACAGGATGTGCTGTCTAGTGTTGTCGTGCCTAATATCGAGTTGAAGGGGTTCAAGAAAGTGTTAGTGAAGGCTGGTGAAACGGTCGATGTGAGCGTTGAGCTGGACGTTGCGAAATGGGGACTGTGGAACAGGAAGATGGAATATGTGGTTGAGAAAGGCGATTTTGTTGTGCATGTTGGTAGCTCTTCGAAGGATTTGAGGGCAAACGGCACGGTGACGGTTGTCTAATTAGGTTAGCCAGGGCGTTGAAAGTCCCAGGCCGTGCCGCAGCCACTCTTCCTCTTAACCCCTCAATCCTTCATTGACCCCTCTTTTTGGTGTCTTTCCTTAATCCCACTTTTCTCTCTAGATCATTTTGCTTGTGTAAATCACGCTCGTTGTCTAGAGAAACATTATCGCCCTTTCCAGGTAGGTCGCACGCGAGGCCAGGAGTCTGATCAACAGTTGCGCTCATCCTCAGCGTCAACAGAATGCCTCCGACACTGGAGAGCGCTATTTCTCAACCGCACAATGTGGCTTCAGCGCGGTCCACGATCGTCACGAATAATGTCGATGCCAGAGGTAGCGGTTCAAATAACTCGTTGGAAGAGGAGGGGAAGGATGACTTGTATGCTGATGAAGTCACCGAGCTGGGAAATATTCGGAAGCGTTACACCGAGGGCCTCAATCTCTCTGAACGTTACGTACGATCGTGGGGCTGCAAAGAAGCCTTTCGCGAATCATACCAAAATTGGTAAGTGAGCTTGGCCATGGGATACATTAGCTAACAACTGACAGGAGAGACGGTATATTGAAATCCTTCAAGCTTGGTCTGTCACAATTTTGCCCTGTGTATACAGAAGACAAAAACGTCATTCTGGTGACTATACGTGCACCTAATACTGAAGAGCTGCTCGGCTTCATTCGTTTCCAATACGACAATGAAGGCTACTCCATTGGGGGTTTGAAGCTTGCGAACTTTGATGCCACTCTCAAATTGGACGATTTAGGAACCGGTGGGACAACCAAGGCTACGGACTCCAGGCAGACTGGAAAACATGGTGAAGGCATGAAACTCTCCGCACTTGTCTATCGCCGCAACAATTACAACTTCCGTATTGAAAGCGAGAAATTCAAGTGGCTGTTCGTCTTCAAGCGAGGCAAGCTATGTTGCTGTCTCAGCCGCATAAGCGACAAAATCCTGGACGCATTGAAGCAGAAAGTAAAGGATCAGCCTAGAACACCTATTGCGTGCCCGTGGAAAGATGTCTGCGTGATCATTGGTGCCCCCGGGGAGGGTCTTACGGCCGGGGGGTCCAAGGTCCAAGGCAACCGCATACACGTGGATGATTTCAAGGAATGGCTCAAGGTCACTCTCGATATTAATCCCCCAATGAAGATGATTCGTACAAACCAAGGTGATCTCATCCGGGACCCGATTTATCAAGAACGCATGTACCTACGTGGTTTACTTCTGCCTAGTGGCGGTACGAGTGGGAAGGGGTACTCTTACGGATACAACTTTCCCGATGGAAGCACGACCCGCGATCGAGACTCGCTGAGACGCCCGGGAGAAGAGAGCAAACGAATCGCCGCTATCTGGGCAGCAGCTATGCGAGCGGACGACTCAGAAGACTCGGACATTACTGCCGAGTACACAAGCTTATTAATCAACTCCCTCAATAGAAAGGGCGATGCGATGTTGAGCAGCGATTCAAATTGTCTCCCTGAAGACATCGCGAAGATGGTCTGGAAGAGGATGCTAATCATGAACAAAGATATACAAGGACGATCAGCTTTCTACTACTCTGCCATGGGAGGGAAAGATGTAAGCGCGCGTATTGCTTGAAACGTCGTAGCTAACCGATCGTCTTAGGAAGTCCATGTCATTGAACAGAGCCTGAATAGGAATCCCTTTCCGCTCGATCAAGAGATGTGGAAGATGCTCAGCAAGTATTCCCTTTGTAGAACTCCGGCCGAAGAGCTCCTGCATCGCTTTCAGTTTGCGCAGATTGTCGACTTACCCAAGAACAACTTCGCAGCACATGTGAACCGGATGCTGAAGTGCCTTTTACAGTCTGCACCGGCGACGAAAGACATGGAGCTTACTTTCGTGGACGGCAAAAACTTACAAATCGATGTTGGCTATTTCTCAGGCACTTGGAGGATACACGACAAGTGGTTAACATATGCGGGTGCTCACGAGAATACGTATTGTGAAGAGTCCAGTTCGGAGGAAGATGAACTTTTCTTCTGCGATCACACTGTCCTTCAGCTATGGGACATCATGATCTCCCAGCTCATGGCTTCTGGGGAGCATCCTCGCATCATGATGGATGAAGGTTGGTTGAAGAGCATGGCGAGGGGTCGCTTAGCTCAAATGCCACGATCGGTGAAGTGTGCTACGAATGATAGGAAGGGTGAGTTGACTGTCACTTGGGAGTCTGTAGACTCTCATCAGAACAAAGATAAGGAGGTGAAGGTTGCCCTACACGTGGAAGGTTGTACTGAGGGTCTCGAATCTTTGCCGGTTTGCCCACGTGATGTTCTACATTGCGTAAGTGATGACGGTGAGTGATTCTTTCTTTTCGACGTATCGTCCAAGCTAAGAAAGAATAGAGCGCCAATGCAATTGTCCAAGCCAAATATCACAGGTCGTTAGCGATGGCGTGACCTTCGAGTACCTAGACCCAGATCGAGCGTACTTTCCCAGTGTGTCACGCGACATACAAGGAGCTTTTATTGCCCTCCAGCCCAGTTCAATGAAGCCTCGCAGCACAGACTTGGCAGTAACTCCAGAGACAGCAACAAATCCTGTGTCCGGATCCGGTGAGTTGAGAACTTTCAGTGGCTTGGCTCGAGCTTTTGCTCACTCACATAGGTACAACGAGACAAGTTCCTGGAATTGATAACGGGAACAACTCTGTCAACTTTAGCAGTGAGAACGACAGCCATTACTCTCTTTACCGATTCCAAATAAGGAGCTCACCTCCACCAGCCTTACCAGGCTCAGGTGGTGCAGATGCTGATGTTGATATTACCGACGATACCAGTTCACAACTTTCCGGGGAGCTAGCTGATCAGGCCGCAAGCAGCGCCACCGTCACTCCTCGCACGGTGTCCCAAGACAGGGCTGTGCAAGTGAATAGAGCTTCACAACTTGTCGGAGAGTCATACGGTAAGCTTGCCACAATATCATGACCCAACCCAAAGTGCTGACAAGTCATAGTTCTTGGAGCGAAGGTCGAACACAGGTCCCTCGACTGGGGTGGAAGCTTTCCTGGAAGTCACGACTTCTTCCGCACCCGCAATACACCAGATGAGGACATCTTCATACTCAAGCCTAAGGATCGAACTATCAACGAGAACGGTAAACGTAAGCGAGAGTTAGACGAACCTCAAGCCGTACATCATAGATCAAAGCAACCACGTCGCGAAGACGTCGTGAACGATAGCGAAGGTTAGAGTCTCCGGCTTCTCTTGAACAAGCTCCCGAATCCACTCTATGGGTTACTGGAGATTGAAAGATGAGTTTCCAAAAGTGAAACGTGGAATTTGTGAGAGAAGTACGAGTCACGACTCCGAGTTCAGTACATGAAGGCTGAAGATGTTGATGCCCAGCATGCGTATATGATATACAGGACAGTAGGAGGGTCCGATGCTAGGATATAAAGCATCATGTGCTTCCTTGACACTATGCTCATAACTGACTGCACTGTGATCATTTATATATACAGATACGAGGAAGGTGTCGGGCCTGAGAAGTCAGTACATTCTGTATGGTTAAGCCGTTGAATGGTCCCTGTACCTTTGAGCATTCGTGAAGAGATCATAGTCTAGCGTGTAGGTTTCAACACGATGAAAAGCAGTGGAGCCCCCTTCAATTAGAAGAATAGTGAGTTGTCCTATAGTTTCCTACTTTCCTCCTTGTCGCGCCCTATGCAGGTAGCCCAATCGCGTTAGCCTACTATGAGCGGGCGCAGATCTCGCTTAGCACCGGCGAGTACGCATCTCGGAGGGGATGAACAACACTTCGGAATTTCGGATTGTCGATATCAGCAGATACGCAGTGGATCACATATATGCCATGTCCAATTGGAGCCATGGCAGCCGGCGGAAAGTGATAATCAAGCGCGTCGGGAAACATCAAAGGGCCGACCGTCGCAAAGCTTTGCTCGATAAGGAAACAACCTCCACGATATGCCCCGCGTCTAGTGGCACCGCGACCACAACGCTGGCCGAGACCGCCGCATTAGGACAGCATATCATGGAAGTAGTTGATATGGTATAAATACGCTGCGTGCATTTGCGACTTCATCGCTGGCACGACAAACCTCTCTCTATGCTTTGCGACGACAAACCTTGGATCCTGAACAACATGGCATCAAGTAAGCCCTCTTACCTCATTGTTGGCGCCGGCGTCTTCGGTGTATCAACCGCCTACCACCTTATCAAGAAGTACCCCGATCGACAAGTCACAATTGTCGACCAGGACGCTTATGACGCCGATAGCCGTGTAGCCGCCTCGTGGGACTGGAACAAAGTCGTGCGCGCTGACTACGACGACATTGTGTACTGCCAGCTTGCCCTCGAAGCCCAGGATGTGTTTAAAGAGGATCCGCTATGGCAGCCTTTCTTCCATGAGACAGGAATTTTCTGGGTTTGCCGCTCAGACTACGCCCAGGAGGTCATCGACAATTATAAGAAGCTAGGGCGCGCAGCGGATCTGCAGTCTGTCCCCATTGAGGAGGCAAAGAAGCTATTTGGGGGACTGTTTGAGGATGCGAACTACGATGGTGCTAAGAGTGTGCTTGTTAACAAGACGAGCGGGTGGGCACAGGCCGGTGATGCGCTAAGAGCTGTTACCAAGTGGTCGCTGGAGAAAGGTGTCAAGTATGTCGCCGAGAAGGTCGACAGTCTAGACTTCGATAAAAGCGGACGATGTACGGGCGTCAAGACCGAGCAGGGTAGCACCATCTCGGCTTCACACGTCATTCTTTCGACTGGTGCGTATACCGCGAAGCTGCTAGAGCAGGCTGCACAGAAGAGCGGGAACAACGATCTCCGTGCCGGCCCAAGGATCGTGGCTGGCGGCATCACCACCGGTATGACCACACTCGACGAGGAGTCCTACAAGCGGTTCAAGGACATGCCCGTTGGTGTTCAGGGCTACACCGCAGCGTACGGACCTTTCATCGGCAGCCTACCGCCCACCAAAGACCGCGAGCTGAAGTGGTGGGGCGAGAAGATCTTCAAGAACACCCACGAAGTACTTCCCGGCCGGTTTGTCTCTGCACCACCGTCATCCAAGGATTACGACCAGTGGAAGGTTCCCGGTCCACTGAAACAGGACATTGATCACGCAAACGATGTTTTCTACGGTAAGAACGGTGCGACCTGGAAGATGGAGAAGCATAGGATTTGCTGGTAAGTCGTCTGCACTTCTCGCTCTACCAATTCTCGATGCTAACATAATATTAGGGATGCATTCACGACCTCATCCGACTTCATCATCTCTCCACACGCCGCGGCTAAGGGACTCTACGTCGCTACTTGCGGCTCGTTCCATGGCTACAAGTTCTTCCCCGTACTCGGCAAGTATGTCATCAAGATGTTGGAAGACGATCTTGCGCCAGAGCTGAAGGAAAAATGGGCTTGGGATCGTGAGAGGCCTGCGCCAAGCTTGAACCCGGATTGGCCGCGGTTTGAGATGTCGGATTTGCTGGATCAGTGGCCGAAGGCTAAGTTGTAGAGCCTATTTGTTATGGTGATGAGTTTATTGGGGTGCATATGGCATGGCGTTTGAGATTTTTGGCTCATGAATGATGGATGTATTATCCTCATTTTCAGCACATACTTCATAGGAATTAAATTTCTTTGAAACTGTTACGCTGACTCCGATAACATTCCCAGCCCCGTCCCTACCCCCATCGCCCACCCTCGCCTTACACACCCTTCTCCCCAAGGTCCCGCTCAATACTCTCCGCCCAAGCTAGCGTGTCTTGCAAGTAATCTCGCCACTCTTTCACACACCTCATGTAAAACACCGTTTTCTCATGATTCAAGTATCGAAACTTTTCATTTCCCAATTGCATACTCGGCCTCTTCAGAGACCCACCGCCAAGATAAGACTGCTTTAGATCTTTCACCCTCATATGGATTCTTGATGAGATGATTTCGATTCGCTCTTTTTCGGTCGAGTCGGGGTGGAAGGGGTAGTTGAGGGCTGAGGTAGGGACTCGAATACCTTGAGCAGGAGTGCTCATATTTAGGCGTGCGTTGGGAAGAAGGGGGATGATAAAGGAACTTTAAAACGGAGGAGAGTTTGCTAAGAGATGTTTGGAGTTGACAGGTGAATTGTCAGATGATAGACAACGCAAGCATTCTAGCAAGCACATCCCACATATATAATGAGTCAGGTACTCTCTGATCATCCCCAAACTATCACAACTTTCCTTCTCGCCCCTTTCTCATCAAACGATATCCAGCTATGCCTCCCTCCGAGGACACCCAAATTCTTCATGCATTTTGCCACGACTCAGTTCGCATTATGAGAGATTTCAAGTTGGAATTTTTCGGGGGAGAAATCGATAGGGCGGAAATACAGGCCGGCAAACGCGAGAAGTATAGAAAGCTTAGCACCGCTGAAAAGGTGGCTTGTCGAGGAGTGGCGATATGGATGAGAGACTATGTGAAAGAGGTGATGAACTGGATGGACGACATCGAGGCGAATCCGTGATGGGGAGGTCGGGATGAGGCGTTTGGGGGAGGTCTTCAAAGGCGTGAATCCGGTGGGAAAAAATCAAAAGAAAATAAAAGCAGACATTGTTCATAGCTCGCCAGGGTTATCAGTAAATGGTAGAAGCGGTGTTGCAATAATGATGACGGAGTTCGCAAAGCAACCATAGTGCAGCTGCAGCACGTGACATTGTGAAATCCGACCACTTATGCTATTATGTACAAGTCTCTCTTTTCTTTTTGTATCATGTACATGTGTCTCATTTATTTTGTATTATGTACATAAGTAACCCATCGCTTCATTTCAAACTGTACGAAAGTGTCTAAGCAGTGATCTTGCTCTTGATGAAGGCCAACGCCTGCGAGCCGTATTTGTTGACATATTGCTGGTGGGCGTTCGCATCGTTACCGTTACAGCAGTAGGGATCAGCAGAATCGCAGTAACTCTGAATGATGCTGGTGCTGGCGGGTGCACATTTGAAGCCGGAGGGGCGGGCGGCAAACTGTGTACTTGTTAGCAAACTACTTGCGGAGATGGGCGAAAAGGTGCCGAAGCAAGTTGAGAAAGAACTTACGCCGCCGTTCTTGCAGGTTCCCACGTTGTAGGGAAGGCCATTGACGTTGTGTGGGTCGCCCATGAAGATGGCCGCCTTGACAGCGGCAAGGGCTGCGCCAGTGAGGGTAGAGCCTGCACCGCCGCAGAGAGCATTGTCCATGATTTGACCACCCTGAATCTGATCAGCAAATGTCATCTTGCCTATGTGATGTTTTTGATCTACCTGAGAGTATCCGATGAGGACGATCTGGGTGTCCGGGCACTTCTGGTTGTACGCCGTAACAGCCTTTACTACGGCAGCAGTACCCTGAGAAGCAGAGTTCTCATAGCTGACGCCACCGCAGTTTGACTGTCCACCGCAAGCCGGGTACACGATGGCCTCGGCTCCAGCTCCGGAGTAAGCAGCCTTGACCTGGTTCACAAGACCAGCGCCGGTTCCGAAACCATTGCTCTGAGCGACGGTCGTCTCACGAGCACCGAAGATGTAGACCTTGGGGCAGCTCTGGCGCTCAGCGAGTTCGACGGGGCCAGCGGCGACGAGGCCTGCGAAAAGGGCGGCTGCTGCGGTGACCTTCATTGTGAGGAGTCTGGCTATCGAGAACGTGATGTCGATTCGGATGTCGTGTGAAGATTGCGTGATGGTCTAGTCTGGGCAGCGACTCCATGCGTATATAAGGAAGTCTGGATACCTGGATTCAAAGCCGCGCTTTAGGCAGAATGGAAACTGCTTGGAACACATTCTATATTCATATTGTGGGGTAGAAAACACTGCTTGACTTCCTTTGGCGAATGTGTGTCCTTTCATCCGCTATTGCAATTTACTAGTAGTCCTGTGATGAAAGGTAGACCAGGATTTTTGCCGTAATCCATGCATGTTTCGTACGGATTAAAGGCTGTGGCGGTCTGGGGTACATGGAGCATCCCAGCATAAGCTGGGGAAACACGCCGAAGCGAGCGAATCGCACGGCTGAGAGTATAACAGCATCGGCTCATCGCTCGTCGAATTGATGATGTCGTCGTGGCCTCGGGCTCAGGTGTCTACTGCTTTGAACCCAAGCGATGGTGGCTAAAAGGAAGTTCTCGACAGGCCTAGGTTGCTAGTCTGGGGTAAAATGCTTAAACATATGAGTCGCAACGCTAGATAGTTACACATTTCACCGAGCACGTCCGATGTGCCGCCGAAGATGTTTTGAGAGAAGGGGAGCAGCGAGAAGAGAAACGACAGTGATATTCCTATATTGGACATGACGGCCAGTATTTTTCAGCCCAGAGCTAATTTAAAAGCTATTTAGCAGGATATCCATGCAACTGAGCAAGTTGAAGGGAGAATTAATTCAAGCGACTTGCAGGGAGCCGCATGGACAATGAAACAATGTTGTGGGGTCCATCATCCTGTCATGTTTCGACTAGCGGCCAGTGGTCTACTTATCAATGCCGAGACATCTAGGGAAACAAATGTGGTCTTCAGGTAGGTAGAGATCGATGGGTGGTATATGCATTATGATCTTTACGTCATCGACGCGATTGGTTCGCGCTATGATTAGGACTTCCTCAACCACCCTGAGCCTTCGCTTCCCTTCATCGTCACTTTCAAGCCTAAAGGTTCGTCTGTCCATTCTGCATGTTTTTGAGCTTCTTTAGTTCCTCCGGATGCGCGGCGTAGTATCAATCGGCGTAGGCTGCGAGACCTGGTGCAAGAGTGCGTTAGCCCACCATGTCTCGCTAGCCGTATAGCAACGACAATACAGCCATCCACCCGTTGAGACCGTAACCGGAGAGTCGTTCAGCGAGATGCGCACTTACTGTCGGCCATTTTGTCGCAGTTCACGACTTTGCCATTCATCACGCAGCGCTGGTAGGGCGCAGCCGCGGCAGTAGCGGCAAGAGCGCTAGCAAGGACGAGGGAAAACTTCATTTCGGGTTGCGATTAATGAGAGACGGTGAGATAAAGCGAGTGGTGTTGTTTGCCGTTCGTGAGAGTCTGACGCTACATTTGAGCAGATATCGATCAGGCCCCCCACGATTGATGGATGTGGATACTAGCCAAGTTCAGCCGCATTGGCCTGCTGCCTAGCTGTACCTGCATCAGACATCGCCGCCATCTTCAGATACCTTACTAGGCTACTGCTACACATAGATGCTACCGCGTTGATACTTATTGGTGCCAGTTCCATAACTCACGCGATTTGAGAACCGCTCACGAATGTTTTTGGTGTCTAATGGCGATTGCAACCACAACCGTCTAGCGCAGTATGTCGTTATCGGATGACGATATGGATACTGACCCTGACGATGGCCCACCCTGGGCTTCCGATCCTTACGACGACGACTGGCCAATTCCAGAATACAGTTCTCACACGCACCAGGAAATCGTCCAGAGCTGGATCAGACTATGCGATGAGCACCACGGCCCACAATGTCACGCAAAGAAAACAGACTCAACAGTCTGGCCACTCTGGCTTATTGATGTTACAGAAGGCTGTATTGTACATGGTGATAGAGCAGCGCGGTACCTTACACTCAGCTACGTTTGGGGCGGCGTACACACGCTGCAGGCAACTGCAGGCAACATACAGGAACTGCAGCGGCCAGGGAGTCTTCTTCAGAAAGAAAACATTCTGCCAAAAACAATACGCCAAGCTATCGAGTTTACCCAACTTATCGGAGAACGGTACATTTGGATAGATCAGCTATGCATACCCCAGGACGATGACTTGGCCAAACGGTCTGAAATTGACCATATGGCCGAGCTGTATGCAAACTCCTACCTGACTCTCGTTGCGGCTACAGGAGGCTCTGCAGCATCTGGTCTAGGCAATACTCTCGACCTTTGGTCTACCACGATAAGGCGACGGAAGTATGAGCATCCCGATAAGCACTACTTCCACGACTGGACGTTGGATCATTGTAGCTGGAGTTCGCGAGGGTGGACTTTTCAGGAAAATATATTTGCACGGCGAGCGATTTACTTCCTGGAGCATCCAGTGGACTCCAAGAAGCATGACGGACTCAATTGGGAGTGCGAACACGCCTGGTGGATGGATCTTCAAGGACCAATGACCCGTAAGACGAACCGGAGACTGGAACCACGTAATGGTCGGTTTGAAGGCCTCCGTCATTCATCTTGGCCAAATCTGTACGAGTACTCGCATTTAGCATCTTCTTTTGCGCAGCGAAATTTTACTTATACATCGGATGTTGTTCCAGCGTTTACAGGGTTCGCTAGTATGCTTGCTAAGAGTTTTCGGGGCGGGCTTTTGTACGGTCTACCAGTCCTATTCTTCGACGTGTCTCTGCTATGGCTGGCTCCTCCATCTTCGATACAGCGAGTTGTAGATCCGCTTCTAAGGAAACAAGCCCGCCTCCCCAGTTGGTCCTGGATGTCGTGGCAAGGAAGGCTCGATCTCGACCTCTGGCACGCCACGTGTCAGTACATGGAACAGTATTCAACAGCAAGCCTAGTCGTTCGTCCACTCGTCAAATGGTACTTCCTCACCTATGATAATGTCCCTGTCGCCATAGAGAGCGATTACCAGAAGTACCAACACCTTCTTGGTGCTGCTGAAGGGCAGATGCCTGATGGGTGGAGTCGCATAATACGAGAGGCCTTTACGCCGCCAAAAACGCATATCTATCTGTCCGCCACTCCTAGGTCGTATGTTTATACCCATTCAGTTGACACTACGATACGTTTTCGATACCCAATTCCGCTTGTAGATTCTGCTCAAATTCAAGTACCGCAGCCAACCTCAACCCTCATCACGTGCCGTACTGAACGCGCATGGTTTTCCTCGTCTACCGAACGACTACCCTATAGCAGCTATACATCTCTCGTCGATGCTATGGGTGTTTGGTCTGGGATTCTCATGTTTGCCGACGACATGCTCAAAACCAACAAATCAACATCGACCACCGTCAATAACGATAGATGCGAACTAATCTCAATCTCCACGGGAAGTGTCTGTCAGAACCAAATCAGCGAATTCAGACGATGGTTTGAAGAAGAGCGGCATCCTACACGTCCAAATACTGGTGAGCTGTACGAGTTCTATAACGTTCTCTGGATCGAATGGGTAGATGGGATTGCGTATAGGAAGGCTCTTGGGAGAGTACACAAAGCTGCTTGGGAGGTAGCTGAGCGAGAGCTCATTGATGTCATTCTAGGCTAAACGACACACTGCTCCAACAATGAGTTTTAGGTTACGGACATTTCTTCTTCTGGAACAGTAACGACTTTCAGTCCGAACAGGTGCGGCACCGTTTTTATCCCGTTGTGCACAAGCGACGTTCTCAGTACGCTACCCTAAGCATCGCTTTGGACTGTCCGTCGATCACTGTGCCAGAACATCGAAACGATATAAGCTGATTGTATGCAACATAGTATGATTTGTGGAGAAAGGATTGATATTAACCTGCCAATAGAAATGGGTGGAACTTGAATTACAGGGCGCGCGGCGCGCGGGGCGGAAGGTGAGGTGAGATCCTTGAGGGTTATGCATGCATGAGGCTTTATCGAGTACGGTGGTGGGGTATGGATGACAACAGTCTTAAGGGAGTGCATTCTCGACATTCACGTTTGCCCACTCATTTTCCTCGTCGCTGCTGTCGTCGGTAATCATGGCTTCAATAAAGAGTTCTTTTATTGGCTTCGCCCAAGCAGATACTCTACAGCTGGTTCGAACGAGTGCTATAGCCGGTATCTGCTTTCATATCGCCATCGCTAGAGCCAGTGTCGAGTTCGAACAGTACATGTTTCCATGTCTTGCTCTTGCAAGCATCCTACACATCAGCGGAATCTTTTTTCCTGTCATAACCGGCAGTCAAAGCATTTCAGCTGCCATCTTCCAGACCTTCCTCTTATGGTCTAGCTTCAGCGTCGGACTCGTTGCAAGTCTCTCGATCTATCGGCTTTTCCTACATCGATGTCAAAAGTTCCCTGGTCCGCTGGCGGCAAAGCTCACACGCTTCTACTCGGCTTACTTGAATGCAAAAGACGTTCAGTTCTACCAGGAGTTGGGCAAGCTGCATGATAAATATGGAGATTATGTCCGAATGGGTATGTTGTGGTATGCTGAAGGAAAGGCGTTCGTCTCTTAAGAAGTACAGGTCCACGCGAGCTTAGTATCCTTGACGCAGCCGCCATTCCGGTTATCTTCGGACCGAACTCGAAATGTGCCAAATCCACTTTCTATGATGTAAACGGCCTTGACCCAGATAAGGCCTCGCTTAATGGCATACGGGAACCCGCAAAGTATCGGCTTCGAAGGCGTGCTTGGGAGCGCGGCTTGTCCAATAAATGTATAGGCTTATACTGTTATCTTTAGTTTCAACATCAAAAGCTAATGGCACCTAGCTGTGAGCGCCTACCAGCCCCGTATCAAGGCCCAGACAGATGTGCTTCTTGAACAACTTCGGGTTCGTGCTGGACAGCCAATTGATGCAACACAATGGTCTATGTGTAAGTAGGTTTTAATGTACGAACTGCACCTGACACTGACCTCGTACCTCAATTCGTAGTTTTCGCCTTCGATGTAATGGGCGATCTTGCCTTCGGCAAACCCTTCACCAACATGGCGACGGGCCAGGAGCACCCGGCTATCCGTGCGATGCACAAGCACGTCGGGATGGCGGGGACTGTGCTCGCGATCCCGTGGCTTCCCTTGCTTATCAAGGCTACCGGATTGAATATTGGATACGCCGAGTTCTATACCATCTGCGGGGGTATTTTGAAAGAGAAAGAGCAGGTGAGTAGGGCCCTTCACACACTGTTGAATGGATAATACTCACCACTTCTTAGACGTTTGACAGCGGCAAGGAGCCATCAGATCTTGTTGCGTGGCTGTTGAAAGCGATGAAGGATGGGGATGCAACAGGCTCACCAACAAAAGAGGCTTTGGTGCATGATATGCGGGATGCGGTTCTTGCCGGAAGGTACTTATGAGCCCGAACAACTTGAGTAGTCTCCATGCTAATATTGATATTCGCTAGCGACACGAATGCAAATACACTCGCAAATACACTCTTCTTCCTCACAAAACATACAGAGGTACAGCAAAAGCTACGAGACCTGCTCGAAGCCACCGTCCCAGAAGGCTATAACTCCATGGATATGACAAATCCTAAACTTATCCCATACCTCGACGGCATCATCAATGAAACGCTACGCCTAAAATCCCCAGTTATCCAAGGCTTGCCACGAGAGACACCAGCCCAAGGTATACAGATCGGTGACAAGTACATACCTGGCCACGTCAATGTCACTATCCCAACCACGCTGATTCAGCGAGACGCCCGTTGGTGGAAGGAACCGAATGACTTCATCCCAGAGCGATGGACGGAGAGGAGAGAGGAAATGGGGACTGATAGTGGACCTTGGATGCCATTTCAGCTTGGTATGTATGGACCCGTATGGGGCAAGTGATATTGGCTAACGATGATCAGGTATGCACACGTGTGCGGGAAAGAACCTCGCGTACCTCACCATGCGAATTGCGATATCTGCTATCGTGCAAAACTTTGACGTCACGTTTGCGCCCGGAGAAACTGGTGAAAAGTTTGATGGAGACTATCTTAGCTCGTTGGTGATGACGCTACGACCGTTGCAGTTGGTGTTTACGCCGAGATCGTGTGCCCGAGGCAAATAGTGGCCTCTACGTCCCATGACGCATTGTTTAAGAAGGAGGGCGGAATAAGAGCTAAAGAACTGTTGTGACACTCGCTCAGCTGCTGATACTGCAATGTTGAAATATTTGATGGGGTGTTTGGTTTCTGACATTGCAAGTTGATTCATCGGAATAATTCAGAATACCCTATCTCTCCCCTCCCTCATGACCCACATCCAGTACAATTTGATTTCACACCTTATTCCAAACCCTTCACGGCACACCACTAATAAGCTCAACTTTCAGTCTTCACAACCCCGTCCTTGTTGCGCCATACCCCAGCGACACACATCCACTTAATCATAACATCCTTCCCCCCACCATCTTCCACATTCCTTGCAATAATCTTCCTTGCCGCCCGTCTCTGGGTTGCCTTCGCAGTAGGGGCTCAGAGAAGTCCTTTTGAACCACGGTGGTGATTATGATGTGATTGTCTTTGTAGAGGTGTTGTTCTGAACTTCTGGACGTGGATATGAAGCTGATACGTTAGTAATGTGGTAGCTGGTAGGTGAGTTGATCGGGTGCAGTTACTTGGATCTTGGCTTGCTAGCAGATTCAGATGCTCTCGGAGACGATTTCTCGAAGTTAGGTTCTCGAAGATGGGTTCTTGAAGATGGGTTCTTGAAGATGGGTTCTTGAAGATGATTATAAGAGAGGGTTGTGGAAGTGTGGGCGACTTTTATACCTACGTTCTCGATGAATCATACCTGTTCGAATCATACTCGTTGAACCATGCCCGTTGAATTATATCTATTGATCCATACTCGCTGGATCATATCCTCGCAGATTCATACTCCCGCGGAATCACACCTTGTTGAATCATACATCTCTCATAATCCTCCAGACGGTCACACCTACTGGCCGGTCTCAACCATCTTCCTTGCTTCAACCATTACGCTTTTTAAAGATGCGAGTACCGGGGCTGCAAGCACGAGACTCCAGGTCCCCCATCACCACCACACAGTATCTTTCGCTCCAGTTTCGCATTTCCCTACGCATGCCCGACCTCACCTGACAATGGCTGTCCTTCTCTTGTCTCTGAAGAATCCTCATCTATATCGATTCCGAATCTCTCTTTGCCATCATAGCCAATACTCCATCCCATTTTATACTTGTCATTCTTGAACAACGCCTCAAACTCTCGATCTTTCATCCACTGCGCTTGTAACGGCAATCTTGCCAGCATTTTTGAGCCAGCGACAAGACTAGCCTGTGCCGCAATGCTACACGGGTTCTTTGGCAGAACCTTTGATAGGCGTAATGTGCATACCAAAAAGAGTGCGCAAATTGCCATACACGCGAGTAGGCCTTGTAGGATGCGGGTCGAAACTACATTCTGCTGCAGACGAACAGTATAAACAGTCGCTGTACCTTTTAAAATGGGGGTTTCGGTGGCCAACGTAGTGTTTCGACCCTGCAAAGTGATTGTTTGTGCGACAACCAGACCGTACACGTTTTGGATCCGTGCATATAGCTCGTCAAATTTATCGCGCTGCACAAGCTGTGTGTCAAGGACCTTAGAGTCAGGACGGCGAAGGAAGCTGCTGAAGGGACCATCGAAGGGCGGGTCCGGTGGCAACAATGACGAATTTGATCCGGCAGACTTGTCTTTAAAAATGAGTGGCAGCAATAGCTGTGATTTGAGTCCAGTGGCTATTGTCCTCTCCGTCTTTTCGCGTATCGATAGGGATTGAATTTTCCAACTCGGCAACGATAGTCGCACTGTTGCCTGTGCTTCCTGGACCGCACTCCAACATTGCACGATATTGAGGTCCGTTATTCGATTCCCCATCCAAGTGCCGTACATACCCCACGATGTCGGGCATGCAAGAGAGTCGTCCACTACGGAACTGTCCCACTTGCCGAATGGGCCATCTACCAAATCGTACATTGATGTCACAGGTTGATCCAGGTACCAGGCTCCTGTACAGTTTGCCATTATACCTGGCCAGTTGAGATCTACGTTCGGAGCGCCCCTTGGTGAATAGATCACATTCACTGTCTCTGGGGACACTAGACTGCAATTTAGTGTTCCTTTTCGTACAGGAGTCTGTACTTCGACAGATGTAATGTTCAAAGCATCAGGTTTTGGAAGCGACAAGGACATCCTAGGAACAATATAAGGACCGAAGGATCCGATCGAACTGTCAAGAATCCCGTAAGCGGCTAGACGAGACGCACGCGCGGTGGACTCGTTGCTGAGGCGAAATACTTGAGTGGTATTCGAAAACTCATCCAGTCGAGTAAGATTGAGAATAGATTCACGGGCCACAGGGGTCGTGACGAATAGACCAGACACAGCAACTGTTAGGAAGGATGCCATCATCACACTCAAAGCTGATGCCCCTACTGAGAACCGGCGATTTTTCATGGCTATCCAGAACGCGTCCGTCTTCCAGGTGTAGATTGTTCTGTCAAGTATGCTCGCTTTTGCGGCCGCAGACCCTCGTTTTAGTTGGACGTATGGATCGATGATGCGAAGATCAAAATCGAAACTAGAGTAGAGAAGTTTGGTCAATGCCATTATTAAGGCAGGGACGTAAGTGGTTCCAATCTGTGCCTGCTTCGTCTCGGAGATGTCAAGGAGGCCGGTATGGCGACGAGATTGTTGAAATACAATCTCAAGCGCAATAATAAGTCCTAAAGGCAATACCAGCAAGGCAAGTCGAGTGTACCACGATAGCATCAACGGCTGCCAATATCGTTGCATTGTATGCGTCGACTGAACACCAGTCGATCCATGCGCCTCTATTACAAATTCGCAACTCGTCGCCCTGGGCTCTTCCACGGCCGTCATGAACCGACTGTGATAAGTCCCTTGAAGTAGATTCTGCAAACTCCGAAGTGGCCAAGATCCGGTGGATGATAACTCATTATTTAGTTCATTGCTCCGGGAGATCGCCGAGGAAAGTCGAGCAATGGAAACGGTATCTTGTGGTATGTGGTGTTTGGGAGGTCGTAGAGACAAACCCAATGAAATCAAAATCAGAATACCAAGTATACATTCCAGGATGCGTAAAGGGCGAAGTTGCACGAAAAGCCTCTGATGATTTTGAGATAACCTGATGTTGAGGTCGTGGCTCGGTGTAGTTGAGTTGGCGACGAGTAAGTACTGTTTTGCAAGTTGAACAGCGAGGCCTCGATATACAGTGTCGGCTCCCCGGGCCAGGAGCTCGAAATTCGACGCGTCATCGATAGATGTTGAATTCTGAGACTGTAGCAGTAGCCGCACGAAAGGCCGGAAGCTATATTTCCGCGTATTGTTGCCATAGATTTCTGTTCCTTCGCGATTGAATGGTAACCAGTCCACGGAAGTTCTCATAGCATTGGATATTTGAGCAGCAGTCAGCTTATACGCTGCTTGCAAAGGTATGCTGTCATTCATGGAGGAAATCCTGCCCAGATGATCGATAGTGATTGTACTTTGTTGGATGATGATGGATGGCTTGCAAAAAAGAGTGGTGCTGTTCGTCAATATTGGGCCGGGATCCTTGTAGAGACTGACGATTACGATACGATCGCGGTCCGTCGTCGCATCGTTTCCGTCACATCGTTCAAGAAAGGCGTCGCCATACCATGAGCCATAATCAAACTTGTCTTGAGGACCCAAGTTTGCTTCCGAGGCACTGGTCACCATCAAAGTCCTGTTGTTGGTGGGGAAAGATGGGATTCGACAGTCTTGAGTTTCCGCAGACATTGTAACCCAGTCGTTGCGGCAACTGGTCCCAGTAGGACATTGTAGCTGTACTTCCCTGTCCATTTGGGCCAGTTCACATTCAAGCTTTCCCGTAAGCGATCTAACATCCGCAGTCAGGCTATATGTATCTGCGAGTATTGAATCAGTAGTTGGAAAGTCTGAACCAGGTTGGAGAGCGTACTGTCGATGCTTCTCGAAGGTTTGAACATTTCAACAGCGAAATCTGCATTTGTACCCTGAGGGTAATCGATCTGCTTGAGCAACAAGCCGGTATAAAGTGACCCTGCGACATCGTCGACGTCGGTCATATTGAATGTGTCCAAGTCGAACTGCTCAATCATGTCCGCCTGTGCTGGGACTGGGATATTGCTGAACTGAGGGGCAAAAAGACCGGTCGAAAGGACAATGACGATTTTGAGAAGAATCGAGCCACTAAGGGCCGCAGAAGCAGACCAATGGCGATGTTTAAGTGACGCTAGAAAAGACGCTACCGGGTGCGGTGAAATGTAGTCGAGGAAAAGGGTTGTCGATGACAGCTGGGGCTTTTCTGCTAGCTCTTTCCAAGGTTGCATCTGTCGGGTTCGATAATCTACTTGCGTCCAGAAAGCAGCAATAAGAGTGAACACTGATGATTCCCAATTAGCTTACTTCCGGTGTGACTTGCGACAACTGTACCTGCTGTAGGACCGTAGGTCCAAACGTAATGAAGGCTTGACCCGACAGGGCCAAAGCCATGCCTGTCGGTTGAGATCTTCAAAACTATCTCAAGGCTTACGATCAAAGCTAGAAGTACGATGCTAATGGTCTGGAGTACCCAGCGCTGGAGCATGAGCGGGGTCCATGGCTTGAACGTTGGTTCATAATGGGTGCTTTCCGCTTCATCTGAGTCAACAGGCGCATGATGGAGAAATGACTGCTCAGAGGAGTGTGAGGCTAGGTCGTTTAGATGAGTAGGCTTGTGGGATAAGGCTGTTAGCGGAAATGCTGCAAATTTGGAACGCATCGAGAGTCCACGGAATAGCCACTGCAACAATCGAGACAAGTCGTCTGAAAGACCCCAAGGTTCCCTGAAGAGTGTCGAGTTGTCGGTTCGAAGTGTATGTCTTTTGAAAGTGACAAGGCTGCCAAGCGTGGCGCGGTTCGATTCTCACGTTTATAGCCGGGGGCCAAAAGTCAACCGAGCTGTATATCGTAAGCATTAACACAAAACTCTCCTTGGCAAGACTTGCGCAGCAAAGATACCTGGGTAATTTGAGCGGTGCGCTGTTGTACGCGCGCTTACAGGATACAAGCACCAATAAAAAATGGTATTGCAGCCCACACCCACCCGCCACGGCAGCTGCACATGCGGTGTAGGTTCATCGAAAGTTTCGCGCAAACTATCGCATTGCTTATGACGCAGGTATACAACGTAGAGCATGAAGTAGCCGAAACGTTCAGGATAATACCAGTGGGTGAGAAGTAAGGATTATAGGTAGGGGTAGGACAGATTTGTCAAGACACGATAGTCCAGTCCAAGGCGCATCGGTGATGTTTGAGATTAAGGGATCTTGACGAGGCAGGACTTGTTTCAAGAGATCAAGCTCTCCAAGCAGTGATAAGCAGTAACAGTTGAGATATTTGAAGATAAAACGAAGTACGGTTTCGCCGTTCTTGTCTGTTGAGGGTGTAATGGAGGCTGTGTAAAGTAAGCTCACGCATTTGTATGCAACAAAAAGTCGACGTTGATGCATCGAAGTCATTATCATACACAGCGAGAACAGCTCATTCACAGGCTCAGGCGCAAAGATACGTTCATTATCATACAAGAGAATAATTTCTACGGGCTAGCTAGGTAGCTGGGTGGGCTTATGGTCGCGGCCATGGCACTTTCCTTACCGCGCAACATGAAGCAACTAGGCTACTTATAGGATAGCGGAGGTAGGACTCGCGATGTCATATCTTTTCGCTTTTGCCGATCTCACTCATCCAGGTCTCTCACCTCCCTTTCTTTTTTTTTATCTAACTCTCTTTATTCCCTCCTTTATAATCCTTAATTATAATAACTTAGAAAACTATAGATAGTATAGTTATTAATATAAAGGCTTCATCTACTAATATAGCTAAGTAACTGCTAACCCCTATATCCTTATCTAATGATATAAACGCTGAGGTACTATCTACTATAACTGAATTGGGAGATACATCCAAGCGGAAACGCACAGCGACTCCTGATGAGCCTGTAACTCCCTCTAGGTCGACCAAGAAGAGCAAAACCGCCAGAACCCCTGCTAAAACCCCTGCACAACTGGAAGAAGTGGCTGCTAAGAAGGCCGCATCAGTCAAGAAGAAAGCCGACGAAGCCGCCAATAAAGCTGCGAGGGCAGCAAAGAAGAAGGAAGCGGCAGACGCCAAGAAAGCCGAAGCCCAGCGAAAGAAACAGGTTGCGCAATGGAAAGTTGACTGGAAAAACTGGGTCAAGAACCATGACCGCAGGAACGATGAGTTTCTGTCATTTGAACAGGAATGTCTCATTGCCACGGATTGTAAAAAGTACTTCGGCATCCAAAGGCATGAACTGAATTGCCTCCCACATGACAACAAGCCAAATCCAAACGGATTTTTCATCCAATGAGGCTCTCCAGATACGATGAAGTCGTGGAATTCGCATACAAGAAGGAAGCTATTCTAGCCGGAGTATCTCATGACGACGAGGAGGTTTTGAGCGCACGGGGAAAGGAGCTCTGGCAGGCGAAGAAAGGGTAAGTCAATTGCTTCAAATGGTCGATGTTGTTTAAAGACTAAGCTATGTGTCATAGACGAGTTCCTGAATATTTGCGATTAGGGCCGGAATTAACAGTCCAGTTAAAGCACGCCAACCACAGAGAAGGCAGTATGATTCGAACTCAGATGGATACAGTTCGGAAGGTTATGATCCGTGCGAGAACAACATGCCAAATATTGAATGGCTTATGACCCATCGAGAGTCGGAGTGGTAGTGATCGAGTAGAGGCTATTGGCGCCCTTCAGGCCGACCTAGTTTGTGGCTTTTCCTCTTTTGTATATCACGTTTGAAGCATTCATTACGGTCTTTACCGCTCGTGCATGTCCCACATTTCTTTTGTGTCGCCCTTCCTTCCTGCAGACTTTTGCCTTGCTTTGGCAACCATGACTTCTTCTGAAACCTGCCTACACCCCGGGTGCAGGGCAAGCCAACTCTCCTCTCAGCCCCACACCTGGGCGTGATATTATAGGACTAGAGGCGAAGACGGGGCTTCAGAACGCCTCCTCTCAACCCTGATCTCCTTTCCAAATGCTTCAATTCCCTCCAGCCTCTCGACAACGCCATTTATCAACGGCCATCGTCCTTCGCCTCCACACGCATCCACCCCATACAGTCGCGCCTGCAGCACCTGTGGCACCAGACACACATCCGCCAGAGTTACGTGATCTCCAGCGCTGTAGAACCCACCATATCTCTTCAGCATCGTTTCATATGTGTTAAATCCATCCACGAGCGCCGCAGTGACGAAAGCGACCTCGTCATCTTTCGAATCGCGAATATCATGTATACGCCCTGCAGTTTCCTTCTTCGCAAGCGGATACATATCCTGCGTGATGACGGCCATCAACTCCCTCACCCTAGCTCTTTGCTCTAGTGCCCATAATGGTGAGAGAAGGGGGAACTTGTCTGGCAAGGCTTCCTCAAAGTACTCCAAAATGGCGGTCGAATGTGTCAACACAAATCTCGTCACGTGTCCCGATGGCGCTTTCTTTTCCACGACGAGCGTAGGCAGATTGGCACTGGGATTGATGGCACGGTAGGCTTCAGTGTGGTGTGCATCGGTGTCTAGGTTGACGTTGTGGATGATGACATTGGTGATGGCTTTTAGAGATAAGGCGATACGGATACGTCGCGCGCATGAGGAGCGAGGGAAGATGTAGAGGCGATATAAGATCTCTGGAACGCTTTGAGGTTGTGCCATTGCCAGATTCGGGCTCATCTACGGGCCCATGAAAGGCTCTACCGGTGTGTGTCTGAATCCACGAGATGTGAAAAGAGGCGGTTGGGCTCCCCAGTCAGCTTGCAGGGTTATGCAACCGAAATAATCGGAGTGCATGTGACAAGACCATGATTCGAGCATTGCGAAAAAAGCCTCTTGAGATGAAAGCGTTCTCTCAGTCTGATATGCTAGATCAATTAATCGTGTTGTAATGTATTCAAAGAAGGAACGGACCCGATGAATAGCACCAGCCAAGCCACTAGTCCCCTTCCACTTCTAGCTCATCACCAACCCTAAACAGCAACAGCTCCCTCTCTCTTTATGAACACAGCTTCAACACACTTCTGAGCTTTCTGGAAATTGACGAAAAAGATGCTCCCGCCAGTTGACCCTGTTGTATTGCAGCGCAACCCAAACTTCGAGGTTCTATACAAAGATCTCTGCTCTCGGAAGCTCAACCCTAATGGTTCAACACGGGATACGAAGAAGCAGCGCATACATGATGAGATACGAAAAGTAAGCCTTCAAACCCCTGTTATCCAATAAACACCACGAGAGGCGATTCCCCGTCCTTTCCATTTTGCCGTCTATGACTAGCAAAATTTTGTTTGTTTACAGTCCATCAAAAACATTACTCAACTAATGCCTACCGTCTCTTATACACAGCCATCACCTGACCTCACTTATTCAACTGCTACGAAAAACAAACTAATAACATCATAGAGCCTCACAACCGCCCGCACAAACCTTCTATCCTCACAAATCCTAATCACAACCCTCTCCTCCCTCCCCTCAAAAGCCGCAACATCCGACCTTCCTCCCGACCTGCACTCCGTCATAGAACAAGTAACCGCCCAACTACGCGGCCACATCCCTGATCCCGACGATCGAGAAATCCTCTCCAGCGACACCGAGCACTTCCTCGCCTCCATCACCACCATCTCAGACGCACTATCCACCCAACTAAGCACCGTAGCAGATCTACTCTGCACAATCGCCTGTCCCCAAACACCACCAGGCGCTGTATCTGTAACAGACCTTCCCTCCAAAGCCGCCGCGCTGCAAAACAGCGCAACTTACCTCCTACCCCAAGACCTCCAATCCGCACGCCAAACCCTCACATCCACACTCTCCACCCTCCTAACCACACACCTCTCCCTCCTAACAACCAGCATCCCAATCCTCGAGCAAACCCAACACGGCTCGCTCTCCCGCCACGCCAAATCCAGCGCCGAACTACTCAGCGCGCGCGCCACCGTGCTGGGTTTGCAGGCGAAGCTACATGCGGTAAGTCATGCGCCGCCTGCTGAGTTCGTCGCTGCGCTCAAGGCGTGGCGGAAGGAGCAGGGGAGTGGGGAGCGGGCGTTGAGGGAAAGGGAGGGGCTGGCGAGGCGGACGTTGGAGGTGTATGCCCGGGCGGGGGAGAGGGGGTTGAGGGATTTGGCGAGGCGGAAGGAGGGGTTGGTGAGGGAGATTGGGAGGGTGGAGGGGGAGGTGCGGGAGCTGGAAGGGAGAAGAGCTTGATATGGGGATCTGCCCAGAGGGTGTTGTGTTCTCTATCTTGATATTGGAACTAAAGTAAAAGTAAAAGTACATGGCGATTACAACGACGACGACTACTCGTATATACCCTTCGTACACACAACTTCATACCGCTCATCCACCACCTCTCCTTGTCCTTCCTCAGCACCATCACTCCAAATCTTCTTCGCGCCCATCTTGCAGATCTGCAATCTATCTACCCTGACGTCCTCGGCCCATTTGAAGTGTTTATACGCTGCGATCAACGGCCGAGCATCGAAGCGCATCCAGCTCTTTGCATCGGGGCCGTGTCCTTCATCTCTTCCCCCTTCTGCTTGACTGTGCGAATTAGAAGAGTCATGTGGTACAGACACATCACCGTCTAGTGAGCCCGCAGTCGACGCTCCGTCATCCTGCCCATGTGTATCCTCGACACCGTCGTGCTGTGCCGAACCACCAACTCCGCCATTCTGAATCCCATCCTTGAGCGCCCTGTTCTTCGTTTTTCCCCGCCTCCCACCACGCTTCGCATAGATCGTGTTGATAATCGTAGCATGCAATTTCAACGGTCTCGAGTCCGCAATCAAAAAACCTTTCTCCACGAACCTGTCCCTCACTGAAGCGGCAAACGACAGCAAACGCTGCGAAGCATCCCTCGGCTCTGCATACAGGATACTCGTCTTGTGTGGCGCCTGCATTGGGACCAGTGATTCGAGGTTGACGGTCAACGCGTCTGTGTCTGGTAGTGCGCCTGCGCCGAAACTCTCAGATATTGTGCCGTCTTCGGCGGCTTGCTCTGCGAGTATTTGCATGGAGATATCGCGGAGAAGGGCGTGGAGATTGAGATCTTGCAGATACTGTTTCGCTCCTTGTAGTTTGGAGTCATCCAGGCTCATGACTCCGAGGGTTAGATGCAAGGTTCCAAGGGGTCGGATGGCTTTGGGCGGCACGAGCTGCTCTTTTCCGAGCTCTTGTTTCAACTTTTCTAGTCCTGATTGCAGTTGTGGTCTGCTTGTATCGGTCACAATTGGGAGACAGAGGAAGTGTGTCAACGGTGGCTTTTTGGGCCCGCCCTTTCCTCTCCTCTTGCCTCCTCTTTGATCATGGCGTATAGGTGGTGGTGAAATGTCCCGTGTTGCGGACGGTGAGCTTTGCAATGTCGTTCGGATGCCGACATTGTCGCGTAGTTTCTCGCCGTCTAGGAAGTCGTTGTATTCGCCGGGTACCTTCTTTTTGCCCATAGTCGATATTGAAAAGTGAGATTGGACACTCAAGAGCCTAGTTGTTCGCAGATGCGAAGAAACGAGGGAATTAGTATGCTTTTCCAAAGCGAGGCAGGCAAGGCAGGCAAGGCAGACAAGGCTCCGAGGAGCAGGTGCGGCCGTGACAGCCGTGCGCTTGGTGATTGGTCCGAATGAAGCTCGTTTGAAGGTTGCAACAACCACCATTAAGGAAGTTCTGTGTAAGCGAGAGAAAGAGCAGCCGAATGAACGTGGGGAAGAGGATGCTTATCAGCAACCCTACAATCCTTTGGCGGACGCCTCCAGCTTCAGACTGAACGCTATAAAGCTTGGAACCACTCTGTGAAGGTCTTCAGGACATGGTATCATGGTGGAGCAGACGCCCAGCCAATGAGAGCCTTGAAAAGTGGTTTAGTCGGAATGACGTAAACAGTGATCCCGGCCCTGGTGGGGTGAGAGAGAAAGTCGCATTTATGATCAGCGCACGTAGGGCTGAAGAACATTCGATCAGACAAGACACGTGGAGACACATACGGTAATTTATGCTTTTAGAACGCTCAAGTCTATCAGTGTTGCATGAAGAAACAGAAACAGAGAAGGGCAATCCATGCCGTCCCGGCGAGCCTATGACGACATCTACACAAAACAACCCCTAGAACCGGAGATAGTGGCGTAACTGATGTCGTGTCAGAGGAAATGTTCGTGATGCTGAGAGGTGGTAGTAGGCACAGGCCGTTGAAGTCGCACGTCGATCTCTCGACGCGGCGTGCGGTCTAAAACGTGTTGCCGTGGCCCATCCTCCTCCCAGCCGTGGGTAACATATCGAGCGTCGTAATGGCTGGGTGACTGGCTCGCTAGTCGGTGTCCTTGTAGAACTCCTTCAGCACGTCCTTGACCTCGAGGAACTCTTTCTTCGCCTGCGCAATGGTCGTCTTTAACTTGTCGCAGCTCTCCTGCTCGGTGATGTCCTTTACGCCTGTTTCGTCCTTCTGCGAGCCGTAGTGCTGGATTTTCTCGCACGAGTCTTTTACTTTGGTGAGGCCGAGCGTGGCAGAGGAGCCCTTGAGGAAGTGGCCGAGCTCGCTGAGTTCCTTGAGGTAGTCGCCTTCTTTCTTCTCGCTGCGATGCATTAGCAAGCTGTTTGCGCAGCGCGGGGTAGCGGCGCATCGCACCGAGCGGGTGTGCACTCACAGACTACTGTCCATCTTCTTGAATGTGCTGTCCGCCTGGCCGAAAAAGTCGTATACAATGCTCTTGCTGAATTCGCGCTCCACCTCGTCCTCGTCCATCTCGAGGATCTGCTCAAAGGTGGCCGGGTCGACCGTGTCTTCGGCGCCGGGAATCGACATGATGTCGCCGCTCTGTCGGGAAATTTTAGTTGAGACGTCAAAGAAGGCCGGCGCGTGACGTAGGGCTCAGATAGCTGAAGCGCTGTAGACACGCGTGTGGGAGAGGGCGGTGGTGAGGGGTCTAGGCAAGCACGAGCGAGTGGAGGGGCAAACGAACCTTGTCGTCACTAGCCGACATTGCTTAGAAACTCCGAACGGGCAACCTGGTTAAAGGCAATGGCTATTCCTGCAGCTCGCTGAGATACTGCCGACACCTCCGTGTGCTGGTGTCGCAGAGATACAAAGAAAGCTGAGCGCGACGGGTATTTTTCGCGCCTAGGTAGTGGACCGTGCAATGTTCCCGACTGGGTGTCCGTTTCACTGAAGGGTCCTTGATTTGGCTTAGTGTATGACGAAAGGGTCGGCCCGCCGAGCTGTGAAGAGCCGTTGTCGGTAGAAGCGTTTCGAAAAAGAGCGCAGTGTCAGGCTGTTGGGATTAGAAGCTTAGAGGGCTAATTCTGTGACTGTGGTTTCTCGGCTGCTGTCTCCTATAAGCCGTGATTTTTAGTCCCCCTCGAGTCGGTTTAAAGCCTTGTAGCCTCCTCGGAGCCGGTTGCCGAGAGATGCAGCGGCAGCTATCCTACCTACGGTAGAATGGAACGAGGGATCGAGTCGGTGAGATAAGAAGCAGTTTCTGGCAGTGATTGTCACGGGTATGCCGCTCATATACCAGGCCGCGTTCTAGAAGGTGGAAAAAGCGCGTGTTTGCATCACCATAGAAGAGGGGCACAGGCGGTGATGAGCAAGAGAATAGGCTTGTTATATGTGGGTGGATACCTCGACGTCAATCGGCAGAAATTCTGTCGGCGTTGATCGTCTCCCCCAAGCCCAATTCTCTACCCACTACTCCACGGCCTGTCGAGCGTTGACAGCGACCCCTCGCAGCCCTTCGGGACCGGGGCAAAAGTAATGTAACATGCCCACTCGTGTCAAGTCTCTCCGGCCTGGCAGGTTACCCGCGCCATGGTACACCTATCCTCTGCGGCTGAAAGAGCTAGTCGCAGCCCTCGTTCACGGCTTTGTCCCGTCGGCAGAAGATGCAATGGGATGGGTAAGTCGGAATAAAGACTGCGACTATATGCCAAGACGTCTGGAAGCGTTCGAAAATGCTGTTTCCCACTGCTGAATGGGTCAAAGAGGGGTGTGAACGCGTCGTTTAAAAAGACACGAGGGTTGGTGTTGATCTGAACAACGACGTCACCGTCGTCACCGTGCATTCGGCTGGAGCCCTGCATCCAGGACTCGCCTAATCCGTCTAGCAGCTCCTACCTTGCGAGAAATCTACCATAGTTCACTTGGTCTACCTCTGGCTTGGGATATTAAATATATCCCAGACACCTCAAAAACCTCAGAAACTATAGACAAACACCATGATGGTCAGTTGTTTGAGCTTTGACTGACCCCGCCATACTTCCAAGAAGCTGCAAGTCTACCATCACGACAGGCGGTCGAGCGGCCATCCGACAGGCATCCTCCACACAACCCCTCCCTTTTCGGCGCAAAAAACCTGCCCTCCCTGCCCCATGCAGTCCAGCGCATAATCCTTTGCTCATCCGGGCTCCTCCGAACTGCAATAGCGTCGATACTTTCCCGTTGTTGATGTGGAGATGAAACACGGAAATGCCTACCTGGGGCATCCTGGACCACCCTTCGTGATCAATGGACCCTGCAGTTGGACTCGCAAGCGAGAAGGCTCCGCGGATCGCAGCTGCAGGGTAGACATGTGGACTGACCTGATTGCTGTATTTCGACCGGCGACGGCCTGCACACGATGTACTACTGCACAACACAGTTACCGGACAGCGGAACATTGTGCGCTGGGCTCTTGACGTGCCAAGATGGTTATAGGACCCTGGAGAAGTGAAAACGCAGTCGTGCCGAAGCTTCTCAAACGACCTGCGAGGGGAAGCGAACCTGCTCCACAAGTATGACTGTGATTACCGTGCTGCCGGTTGCGCATACTTGCTTTTGACGCATGGGACCAAAACTTGGAAAGGTGCCATAGCTTGGTTCGCGCGGTGAGGTAGGAGCTATACGGTTGTAGGAAAAGATCTGCGTGATGCCGATGGAAAGAAATTCAGCCGATATGACGAATCAATCGTGAGCGGTGGGGAATTCACGGAGTGGATGCGTGAAAGCCAAACCGTGAAAAGAAAGGGTAGGTGCAAGGATTATCGAACTTTGACAAATTATGCATGCTGATCTTGAGCCCTGAGGGATGTTGGAGAGATAGAGCCGAAAAGACCAAAGATCGAATTCAGTTATCGTCGCCGACTACGATGTACAGTCTAGCCGCTATTGCTGTCTGTATAGTACAGTGTGCCGCCATGCAATGCCCAATATCCGTGAAATTATAAAGCAGAGGTGAACAGCGCCTGGTTTGGACATTTAGCCCTTGACCTTGTAGATGGCCTCGGCGAGACGCCCAACGTTCTCGCTCGTGATACCGGCAACGGAGATACGGCCATCCTTGGTAGCGTAAACGGAGTGCTTTGAAACAGTCAGTATTTGTTCAGCGTACGGGAGCGCTCAGGTTCAGCGACTGAATATGAAATGGAGAGTACTCACCTCCTTAGCCAAAGTCTCCATCTGCTCTGGCTTCAGGCCAGTGTAGGCAAACATGCCGATCTGGGAGGTGATGTGGCTCCAGTCGTGCTTGCTTCCGAGCTTCTCGAGGTTCTCCTTGAGCAGAGCACGCATGGTGATGATGCGGTCAGCCATGCCCTTGACCTCACCGAGCCACTGCTTGTTGAGGGAAGTGTCGTTCAAGATCTCAGAAGCAATGCGTGCGCCGTGGACGGGGGGGTTGGAGTACAGTGGGCGGACGAGGATCTTGATCTGAGAGTCGACGCGCTTCTTCTCATCGGCAGACTCGCAGACGACGGAGAAGGCACCAACACGCTCGCCGTACAGACCCATGTTCTTTGCAAAGGACTGAGCAAGGACAGGGCGGAGACCCTCCTTGATGAAGTGACGGAGCGCAAAGGCGTCCTTGTTGGTGTCACCGCTGGCAAAGCCCTGGTAGGCCATGTCGAAGAAGGGGAAGTGCTCGCCCTCCTTGACAGCATCGGCAATCTTGACCCATTGCTCCTCAGTTGGGTCAACACCAGTGGGGTTGTGGGCGCAAGCGTGGAGCAGGATAATGCTGCCCTTGGGCGCGGCCTTGATATCAGCAACTAAGCCCTCAAAGTCGAGGCCAATGGTGTCCTTGTTGTAGTATCGGTATTTCTCGACCTTCAAGCCAGAGTCCTTGAAGACAGCATTGTGGTTGGCCCATGAGGGGTTGGGGATGTAGATGGTCTTCGCGCCGGGGTAGTGACGCTCGAGGAAGGCGCCACCGATGCGGAGAGCACCAGTACCGGAGATAGTCTGGGTAACGGCGATACGATCCTCGGCGAGAGGAGTCGAGTCGGAGCCGTAGGCGAGCTTCAGAGCAGCCTTGGTGAAGTTGGGCACACCAGTGATGCCAGCGTACTCCTTGTCGAGCGATGAGTCGACAATCTTCTTCTCCGCCTGCCGTACGGACGGCAGCACGTAGGGCTTGCCCTTGTCATCGCGGTATGCGCCAACACCTGCGCCGTCAGTCGCAACTTCCTTCTGGACATGTACACAGTTCACTAACCCAAGTTGATCTTCTTCGGGTTGCTGTCGGCCTTGAAGGCTTCGGTGATACCCAGAATGGCCTGAGAAGGGCGGTGAGCTGTTATTCTACAATTCACGTTGAGAAGCTGCACTTACATCCTAGACTCAAGTTAGCACTCTACGCGATCAATTGGCCTCTGCATTGCTAATTTTACTCACCGGAGGGCCCTGGGGCACCTGCGACCAAACAGAGACAGCTCGGACAGCGGTGACGGAGAGCTGCTTGCGTGCCGCCTGACGCACGGCGGTTCTTGATGAGGCGAGCATGATGAATGTCTGTGGGGTAGTGAGGTGCTTCAATTGAGAGTGTAGGAGAGAGGGGAGATGGAAGCAGAGCTTGAAGGGTCAGCGGTGAGCTGTTGTGTGGTCTGAGAGTCACAATATACCCCAGAAAGAAGCAAAACTGCCGCTCTTTTACCTCCACGTTCGCGGGAGCTCCGACTCGGGACGAGGGCGATCTGCTCCGATTCGCCAAGCCTCGCCATCCCTGGCTTCCCCGACGCCGTTGACAATTTTTATGGACAAAACGCAGCGCGTCGCGTTGGCCGTGGAGTAACGTACATCTGATTAATTAACCCCCTTGGCACATGTCACAAGTTGGGGGACGATAGATGTTCGATAGCTCGCACTACTTCTAGCCACGACTGTATCTGGGTCAGCGAAAATAGATAGAAACGCTTTCCGTCGTAAGAACATCGCATCGGAATTGGCGCCGCTCCAGCATGCGACCAGCTTTTCGGCAAGCCAGGACGCTGCTGAACTACGACACCCAAGCCTCTATACCAGCATTCCTCTGTCCTGCCCTCCTCAGGGCTCCAGTAGCCACACCTCGCCGACATGCACAACCGGCTCAGCCTTCGAACATGTTCTCGACATGCGGACGAGCGCATCAACCGGCCACGGCAGCCCTCCCTTCCGCCGAAGCTGTCGAAAGTCAGCCCATAAACACGCACCCGACCAACACACCACCCGCCCGTAGATCGCTCCCTCGGGCTTGTCCAGGATGTGGAGCGTCAACCCAGATCTACGACAAGAGGGAGGCCGGGTACTACAACATAGACAGGAAAGTCATACGAGACTACCTGGAGTGGGATCCGAATAAAGTAGCAGATGCGACGCGGGAAGATGACATCTACTCGAAAGCCTTGAAGCAGGCAAGCCCTGAGCTGCTCAAGGAACTGCGAGTAGAAGAAGAGGAAGAGGAAGCGCCAAACGACGACCAGTCCCCGCAGACTCCAGTATGCGACCGCTGTCATAACTTGATCCACCACCATGTGGGCACGCCCATCCACCATCCCACTGTCGAGTCGATCCAACAGACCATTGCCGAGTCACCGCATAGGCGCAACCACATCTATCATGTTGTCGACGCCGCCGACTTCCCCCTCTCAATCATTCCGAACCTGCAATCTTCCTTGCGCATACCAAAGCTACGAACGCAAAACAGGCGAGCAAAGCACAAAGGATGGGTAGCCAACGACCGCATTGCAGAAGTCAGCTTCATCATCACGAGGGCAGATCTTCTCGCGCCGAAGAAAGAACAGGTCGACGTGCTGATGCCTTATTTCACTGAAGTGCTTCGCGATGCACTAGGGAGGACAAACAACAAAGCACGACTGGGGAACGTACGACTCGTCAGTGCAAAGCGAGGGTGGTGGACCAAGCAAGTCAAAGAAGATATTTGGGAACGCGGAGGCGCAGGCTGGATGGTTGGCAAGGTCAATGTCGGAAAGTCGAACCTCTTCGAAGCTGTCTTTCCCAAGGGCAGGGGCGCAGATTACCAGGACGTTCGCAGGATCCGCAGCGCAGCAGAACGTGAAGAAATGCTCACTAACGCAAAGACGCTGGACGAGCTCACACAAGTACAGCGACAACTCGCCGACGAGGACGCTGAAACAGAGCGTCTCAAGAACAAGCCGCAACAGCATCTCCACCAGCCTCCGAAAGAACTCGAAGAAGACCAACCAGAAGACGAAGACTTCGAAGACCCCGACGCGCTGCTCCCCCCACCCCAACCATACACACCCTACCCAGTCCTCCCCATCGCCTCCTCCCTCCCCGGCACAACCGCCTCCCCAATCCGCATCCCCTTCGGCCGCAATAGAGGCGAACTCGTCGACCTCCCCGGCCTCGCGCGCACCAACCCGGGGCTAGAAACCTTTGTCCAGCCCGCCTTGCACGACGACCTCGTCATGAAGCACCGCATAAACTCAGACCGCTACACGCTCAAACCAGGCCAATCCCTTATCCTCGGCGGCGGCCTCATACGCATCACGCCCAAAACAGACGACCTCGTCTTCCTCGTCCACCCCTTCGTCCCGCTACACCCTCACGTAACCCGCACGGAGAAAGCAATCGCGTACCAAACGCAAACGTCCGACCGTCAGCTTCAACACACGCCTATGCTCGCGCCGGACGTCGGTAATAAGATGTACTCCGCAGGCACGTTCCGGCTCAAATGGGACGTTACGAAGAAACTCGCCGGCGCAGTGACGAGCCCCGTCGCCGGCAAAATGAAGCCTGAGAACCTGCCCTGGCGTATCTGGAGCACGGATATCCTCGTCGAGGGCGTGGGCTGGATTGAAATCTCTGCACAGACGAGGCGGCCGCAAGGGTGGAAACCTGTCGGCGTGCACAAGAAGGATCCGAATCATGCGCAGATTGAGCGGCGCGCGGAGATGCAGAGACTCGAAGAATACAAAGATCGCAAGTTTGCGGCGCTCAAGAGAGCAGAGGAGAACGAACAGGGTGCACAGGAGCCGCGCGATGCATTCAGCGACGCATTTTCTGCGCAGGATAGGGGCGATCAGAGGGCAGAGTGGGAAGATGACGAGTATCCTGCCGTCGAGGTTTTTTCTCCGCTGGGAAAGTTTGTAGGCCAGAGACGGCCTATGTGTGCGAGTATGGTTAGTGGGCCGAAGGTGGTTGCTAGTCGGGAGAGGAAGGCGCGGCCGAGGAGGAGTATGGTGAGTGTTAAGAGGCAGCGGAGGCCGAAGGGGGCTTCTGAGTAGTAAAAAATGTTAGTCCTGGGGGTATAGATGGGTGTTGTATGATTATGTTAGTTTAGACTTGCATGGCGATGGTGTTCAGACTGGTGTTGGTGTGTGTATATAGATTTGTGTAGATTAGCAGTTTGTATATAAAACTTGTAAGTAACCTCCACCCGTTATCAGCCATGCAGAGAGATTTGCTACTGCCACATAACGTAGTCTGACGACAAACATGACATGAAACGCCGTAATAATGTGTTGTGATGTGATCGTACAAAGATAATTCCCGTGCCGCCAGGGAACCATAATCGGCCCCGAAATGCGATGACAACGCCTCGTTGCGCCAGTACACCGGGTTGAGCAAATTCTCTCTCGCTGGCTCGCTCCTCTCCCATGTTCGTTGTTTCCACCGAGTCCAATACGTCAACGTACTTCTCATATCCTACTGCACAGGATTCGCGCATCACTACCCGTGACCAGCCTACCTAGTTAATTCGCCTTCTCAAGCGCTTCAAAGAACTTCTGCTGTTCTTTCGCACAGTTGCGTCCGTCCTTGTCGCAGCCAGGGAACGTCGCGACCAGATCGCCCGCGCTGAACTGGCCGTCCTTTGGGCTTGCGGGCCCAGACGCATACGCATTGAGCATGTTCTGCGGGATCATGGCGAGTTTCGCGAGGATAGTGCCGTGCCATCTATGTCCTTGTTAGCCTCCACAACTCATACACTCACTCACTCACTAACATCAAGAGAGGATTACGTACTGTACAATATGCTCCAACGCATGACTCTCCGCCTTCTGAAAGTTATAGCTCCGATAAATCGGATCGAACCACGCGTCCAGAAAGTACTTCGCCCACTCTCCGTTCCGGACAACGAAGCTACTCGGCGCCAATCCCTCTTTATCCTGCGTCAAGACGAGGTCGATTCTGTCGCCCTTGAGATTGCCAAAGGTCTTGATGACGCTGTCGGGTGGGACGACGGGGGCGTTTGTGATCATGAGTTTCTCGAGCCGCGAGGGGGTGAGGAGGTGTGTGTGGATGGCGAGCGCGGGGTTCATGATCAGCGCTGTGGCATCGAGGTACCAGAAGAAAGTGGAGCCTGGGTAGAGCGCCATGGCGTGGCGGAGGCCGGGGACGCGGGACCAGGTAGGCGGGGAGTTGCGGAGGGGGTATTGGTCGTTGTTGGGGAAGAAGGTGAGGTAGCCTAGGAAATGTATCAGTCTCGTCCATGGTAGTAGTGTTCAAACTCGACGTGAAGAGGTAGTAAATGAGCGTGCATACCATGTCGTTTCGCATACTCATCCCGATTCTTCTTGATCCTGTCTGTCCACGCTGGGTCCGCTCTAGGATCTATCACTGTGACTATCACCACAGGCGGCCCGCTCCCTATTGCGACCTTGGGTATGTTTGCTGCTGTCCATCCTCCGCCTTGGGTGCTACCGCCTCTTCTCCCTAATAACCATATTATGCCCAAGAAGCCCAGTATGCCGATCACTATTACCCGAATCTTGTCCCTCCGCAGCAGATTCTTGAGTGCTGGCGGTATTCCTATCGACGTCTGGTTGCGTACAGCATATGGCGGCGGCCGCGAGGTCTTCCGGGGAGGCATAGCGAAATGCATTGTGTGTGGTGTGGAGGTCCGCGGCCAGGGAGGTCGGCCGCTTTAGAAGATTGCGACTGCGATTGCGAATGAAACGAAACGAGGGATGGCAGTTGGAGGTTTGAGGGTGACGGGTGCGGCAAACCTCTATGGAACCATGCTGAGGTACACGAGGCGACCAAATGCCCGAGGCGAGAGGAGAAAACGGCAGTCGAGTTTGCCAGACACAAAGGCGCGGTGCAAATGCGAAATGAAAAGGGACGAAATTAGAGGTTCACGCGAGGGTACGGGATGCGATAGGCTTGGCCTGGCCCCTGCTTTTGAAGAAACCCTTGCTTTAGCGGCCGTTCAAAGGCGTCTCTCCCGCAAGGAAACACACTTAGAATTCTCGCCCTCTCCGTATCCGGACTCATGCATGGTCGAATCGGAGACTGCCTGTAGAACTCGGCGCATTGCATCGAATCACTCCTGCCTTGCCTTTTAGGAGTCGCTGGTTCTGCCAACCTCTCTACCACAGGCCTCTGGTCGTAGGACAGAGCGAAACCTGTCAGCCTTATGCATATGTCTAATATATCAGCGGCTCGGCTCCAGCTTCAATGCTTGCTGACGTGCGGCGTAGTCAGCACCGTGACGGCTGAACCTGCTCTGGCAACGATGCCAAGACGTGAGATCTGGCTGGTACCTCGACCAGCGGGAGATCACCAGAGCAGGAAGACAAAGAATAAGCGCAGCGTTATAGACCGTTTTTAGACGCGTCTATGCGGTACATTGTCTGGAGCGCAACGACTGCAGATTGCAGATAAGAGCATGACGGCGTTTGCGGATCTGTCTGGGCTATGACGTCGAGGTCCTGTCACCGAATAGTATTTCTCATGACTTCGATACTGTCCACACGACTTTTATAAATCAGCCCCTCCCACTGCAATTGGCCCCCATACACAATCGCAAAATGGTCGAAAAGGTCCTCCAGCTAAAATGCAACTGCAATGAGTACGGATGGGGAAAGCAGGGCAGGAAGTCGCTAGCGGCGACATTGTGCGAGAAGACTCCAGGAACAGACTTCAAGCTCGATGAGAATACCACCTATGCGGAGATGTGAGTTTACTAGCGTACTTGAATCATCTGCGGTCTGACCAGTGCCAGGTGGATGGGCACATACCCAGACCTCCCTTCATACGTCCTAACAACCGGCGAAAATCTTCAAGACGTTCTCGACAAACATCCAGACGAGCTCATTGGCAAGAGTGTCGCCAGCAAGTTCAACCACACCAAGCTCCCATATCTCCCAAAGGTCCTGTCCATAGCCAAGGCGCTTCCTCTGCAGCTGCATCCTGTAAGCATATCGTAAAGAATCTGCGTCAAGTATGCTAATGACCTTCAGAACAAAGACTTAGCATCAAAGCTACATGCAAAGAACCCAGACCAGTTCACAGACCCCAACCACAAGCCAGAGATCGCGTTAGCTTTGGGTGACTTTGAGGCTTTCTGCGGCTTCAAGCCTCTCGAAGACATCGAACGCTTACTACAGCTCGAACCACTCAAGCAGTTCCTCCCGAAAGTCAAGAAGCCAAGTTTCGATGACCAGACGCTCAAGCATGTCGTCAGCACAATGCTAAAGGCATCCGAGGAAACTGTACGCAAGACCAATGACGCTCTCACCAAGCTCCCGAAGGATGCGTTTGGCGACGACACCTATATTCCTGGAATGATCCCTAGACTGTCGGAACAATATGACGGATCCGACAACGGAACCCTGGTGGCGCTGGTAACGATGAACTACCTGCAGCTCAAGGAAGGTGACAGCATCTATATCCCAGCGGACGGCATCCACGCCTACCTTTCTGGCGATATCATCGAGTGCATGGCTCGGTCGAATAACGTCCTGAATACCGGCTTCTGCCCGCGCGCTGACCGCGACTCGGTTGACATGTTCTGCTCCGTCCTTACATTCACACCACACGATGCCAAGGAGGCCATTCTACCCTCAGAGAAGTTTGATCGGAGCAAAAATGGCAAGACGAAGCTATATGCTCCGCCACTCAGCGAGTTCAGCATGTTAGCCACTACTTTGGGCGACGGCGATTCAGAAACGATTGGCAAGCTCGGCGGTCCAAGCATCATGATCGTAACGGAAGGCGAGGGAACGCTAAAGGCGGAAGGAAAAGAGCACAAGCTGAGCGAAGGGTTCATTTTCTTCGTCGCTCCGGGTGTGGAACTAGAGTTTGAGGCTACAAAGCAGATCAAGGCGTTCACGGCTTTCGTAGAGTAAGGCCGAATGGGAGCCCGCGGGGGAGCCGTTATGACCGATTGGAGGGTATACACATCCAAGACTTCCCCGCATCATCATATGCAGGTAACAATCTAGTAACATGAACGGTACACACTTCAGTGATGTCGCTGCGTAACATGCTGCGGAACGCGTCCGGATCCGCTGACGTTCCCCACATGTACCCTAGCTCTCCCCGCACCTCACTTATGCACCCCTCTGGGATAGCTATAAAACCCCGCGATGGATGCTTCGATGAACTTTGGATGTCATTCTGTCAGGGATTTGTCAATTTTCGTGACAATATCTTTCCGTTCGATCTTTTAATACTCTACAGCTTCGAGCGAAGTTAACGCGCACAATCACCTCCAATTGAAGCATACAGAGCTTATAAGCTTGCTAGAGCTCCTTTCAGCAAAACAGACTTACATCTATCATAGCAAGCAACTAGAGTAAGTAACCTAGAGGCTCTTCGGTCGCATGTCATCAGGATTGCAGTTTCAAGTTTTCTCGAGTCTTCAATTCAAGCAAGCTGACGAGGACTTAGTACACTAGCTATACATCTACGATGGCAACCACTGCCAAAAGAGACTCCATGGACGCCACGGTCGAAGGCCTCGAAACCAAGTTACAGAACGCCCAATTGACCCAGTCCGCTCCTCCAAAGCGACCCCTCGGCCTAACCGACCTCCCACCCTCAGTCCGCAACAGCATATACAAATACGCTCTGGACACGGAGCTCGTCAACGTAGGCAAGCCCAACGTATCCTACAGCCACTCTCTCCAAGACGATGGCGTCCTCCAATTCTCCGCCTCGCGCCCACCCTTCCCAATCAACACGTCACTCTTTTACATCAACAAGCAAATCTCAAGCGAAGCACGCCACTACTTCTACTCCAAGAACCTCTTCGTCCGCTTCGACATCATGACATCCGATGCGCGCCACGCAAAGACCATGCTCGAAGACTCGGGCCTCCTCTTCTCCACCGCCAGCCCCGCGCTGCTAGAAAACGCAACGCAACACGCCCTCGAGCTCGTCCTCGTAGAGAAAAACAGCAGCCAAAAACGCGCGAGCGTAATTTTCCCCGCCCAATACCTCCCGCGTCTAATCAACTTCCTCGACCAAGCGAGTCGCGCAACAGCATCGTGGGCGCCCATGCACGCCCTCTTCATCGACGTAGTAAACACATACGACTTCCCCCTCTCCCGACTCCAAGGCGATCTCCTCGAGCTGTTCAGACTGCTCTCGAACCTCGGCGGCGCCACGGTGTCAAGTAAGAATCTGCTACCGCGCTATGCGGAAGGTCTGCAGTCCAACATGACCGCCCCGGCCTTCACGGCGGACAACTGGCTCGCGGCCGTGACCGAACTCGCTGACCTCGCCGACTCGGCGCGCGAGAAAGAAGAATACGAGCTTGCGAACGAGTACGCACAAGCTGTTGTCATCGCCCTGACGTACGGATACCTCACGCACGCCGAAACCCTGCACACGCAGGACGAAGCGTTTACAAAGCAAGTGCAGCGCCTGCGCTGGCGCACCGAACTAGGCATCGGCATTGCGCTGTCGCTACAGTACCGCAACGTCACCTCCAAAAAAGACTGGCTGTCCACTCCTTCATCGGAATCCAAACAAGCTGCACAAGCCCTCCTCGGAGCTGAATCAGCAGCGTCCCGCGCCCTTAGCCTCGCTACGGACTCGCCCTCACCCACGTCGAACCCCTGGTTCCACAGCCTGCCTGTCGAACTCATTCCGCCGAATAAACCTACGTGGTTTACGGATAGGGAGAGAGCGCAGACGTGGTATGTACTTGGCACGGTACATATTGCGCTCGGGGAGTATTTGTTTGGGGCGGGGGGGTTGGAGAGGGCGTTGGAGTTGTGGGGGGATGGGAAGGGGGAGGGTAAGGATGGCAGGGAGAAGGTGGAGATTGCGTTTGAAAAGGCGAGGAAAGGGATTGATGGGGATGTGGAGAGTATGTGGGATGGGAGGGTTAGGCCGGGGAGTGGATTGGCTAGAGCGGGGAGGTTGGCTAGGGGGGCATGAATGTAAAGGGGTGGGATCGATAGACCCGTTCTTATACTATACTATGTTATGTCTACACCACGCACTCTTAAAACACTAACATATCGCATACTCAACCAACTGTGTAGTCTTCAACACCCTATAATAAAGTCGGCAACGACTCCCGAGTCATCACTGTGGTCGTATCTGAACCCTTCAAGTCATACTTGTGAGAGGTCGGCTGAATAATATAATATGAAGGGGATAGGTGGGGGGAGATACGATGGAATGAATGGATAGATCTCAGAGTATAAAGTTCGATTAACCAACATAAACATATACTCTAAAACCATTCCAAAACACTTCGCCCGAGTCGTTCAATTATAATCATACAACCATTCTCCAACATTCAAGTAGTCACTTCATCCGAGCTCCTCAGCCTCGTAACACCGCGAACTATTCCCCCAATATACGTTGTTAGCATCATCACCCGTGGTGTTCGACAATACACTCTACGACACCATTGGGTGCTGTAATACACTACCTAGGTCTTCAGTACCTTATCTGCTTTAGTTTTGAACTTCAACCCTCCCCTTGCTATGTCAACTATAGGATGCCCTTACCACCATGATGCTGTGTCTGATGTACGTTGTATAGAGCTTGTTCGCAAACGCAACTCCCCTCCACTTGATATGTCAACTATAGGATACCCTCACCGTTATGATGATGTGTCTGATGTACATTGTATCGAGATAGGTTCGCAAACGCAAGTCCGCGATCCCAGCAAACTAGAAACCCAGTTGCTTTGAGAGTGCCCTCTGGCTGTTCTCTTCGAAGATGGGTCTTGTGCATTGAGACCTGGTTGTGGGTCCCATCAAATAATAGCGATTTGCCACAATAGCAGCCAAGTGAGTCGCGCACTACCTTTCGCTTGTCCGACGTAGAATCCAAGAATTCTTCGAAGGAATCGAGGACTGGTACTATGCCGACGGTTCTGGCCTACTGCCGAGCATCTGAGAGGGGGACAGACATGTTCCTGTTATGGATCTTGGCTTGGTTTCCGGGGGTAGCGTATAAAAGATTCTTTTGTAAAGACCTTGATACGCCTCTGATGCAGCCGGGACCTCTGGACCAAGATAGAACTTGACGAGGCCTGCCAAGATGAATGTCGTCCGAGGAATACTGACCTGAAGCGTAACACTGAGCACTTGTACGATAATGTACTCATCATCGGTGACAAGCGGCAGTGCTACCTGCAGCCTTGCAATTCGTTGTTGAAGTGTTGATGCCGTCGTGGGTGCCGTCGTGGGTGCCGTCGTGGGTGCGGTTGTTGACGCTGTTGTGGAGGGAAGGATACCTATGGAAGGCGCGGCCTGATGGACAACGCTAGCACTCTCTGCCGTCGTTGCGATGGCCCTTCCTGATGATCGAGTCGTTCTCTTGTTCGTAGTAGCCACCGATGGGGCGGTAGCCTTCCGCTTGCATCGCGGTTGAATGTTGTAGTCGTCGTTATCGCTGTCAAGATCTTCAGCATCAAGAGGGGTACCGTACTCGTCGTCGTTGAGATCAGCAGCTCCATTTAAGCCAGTGTCCAGATCTTTCATGGTCAGAGGTGAACCATACTCGTTCTCGCCTTCGACAGTCCGAGGTGCACCGTCCCCTCCGCCCTGATGTTCATCATGAGCCTTAGATGACTGGTCCGCTGTCACGTTGGCAGCAATCGCGTTCTTGTCGGTACCCCTGCCGGTACCCCTGCCGGTACCCCCAAGGACAGTCTGCGTGGTCATGGTTTCGGGAGTTGCAGCAGTGACGGTGACGGCGTGGCGGTTTGGTCAAGATGACAGCAGCGCGACGGCAACAGCAGCGAGACGATAGACAGTAGTGGAGAGAATGTGGCTTCGTAGGCGAGTGGATCAGACGATAGCTTTATAGATGAGCGAAGAGAGAGAATGAGTGGGTGACGAGGTAAATTGGGATGTTTGTATGGCGCCTAAGAGAAGCACACTAAGACGGTAAGAAGGCAAGAGCGTCAAGCCAATCGAGCAGTGGCAGGAGAGTAAGAGGGCGGCTTCCATGAGTTTAGGAAAGAGAGATGGAATCAGATGCTGCCAATACTCTTGACTAATGCTGAATGGGAGACTTCGCAGGTGCTCCCTACCCCTCTGCATGATAAGGTGCTTGAAAACTTCTGAAAAGCCAGGAGGTCCTCAATAGTTTACAATCAACACTTTGATTTACTCTTGAAAGACCGGGGAGTATCTCAGTGCGAGCTGACCCAGTACTTAGCCTTGGAAAGGAGCGAAGTATTCCCCAAAGTAACAGTACAGTACAGTGAAACAAAGTGTAGTAAGCAATGTCTCCCCCATACCACCCTCCCCTCCAAAGCGCCAGCAACAGACACCCCGCCATGCGTATCGTACAAAACTTGAGCCAGTTTCCACAATCACCTACTTCGACAGCGCGCGCGGTCATAAACAATCAACGCACCTGCCTACTCCTCCTCTACAACATCCGCAGGCATTAATATCAAAGAGGCAAAGTCGAAAGATGCTCTACTTCTTCCTCTCCCTTAACCCAACCCGACACCCCCCGGCGCCCGTACACGTAAGCGTCAACTTCTCCCTCCAACACCCCTTATCCAACCCCTCAATCTCAAACCGCTGCACCAACCTCACAACAACAAACATAACCTCTGTGAGCGCAAAGTTCTGCCCAATACATACTCTCGGCCCGCCGGAGAAAGGGATATACGCCCAGCCAGGCCGAAAGCCAGGTTCGAGCCAACGGTCGGGATTGAATGTGTCGGCGTCGGCGGCGGCGGAGGAGGATGGGGAGGAACTGGTATGTCTACTGAAGAGCTCGGGTCGGCGGTGCATCGAGTACGTGCTATACACGATGTAGCTGCCCGCGGGGACGAACAGCGGACTTGTATCGTCTATTTCGTTGGTGGTGGGTTTCAAGTACGGATATATGCCGCCGTGGGGCAGGATGGTGTCGGTTAGGGCTTCGCGGGAGTTTACAGGGACGATGGGGTAGAGGCGTTGGGATTCGTTGATGATTGCGCGGAGGTATCTCATGTCATTGAGTTGGTCGTAGGATGGTAGAACTGCGTCGTCGTCGTCGCCAATGACGGCGGTTATTTCTTCGCGCAAACGCGCGAGGATCGCTGGGTGGCGGGGGAGTTCCCAGAGGATGTTGGAGAGTAGGGCGGCGGTGGTGTCGCGGCCTGCGAGGAGGATGTTGAGGAGTTCGCTGCGGATGACGGTGCGGTCTTGTGTTGCGGAGACGAGTTCGTCGAGGAAAATGTAGCGAGAAGGAGAAGCGGTGTCTTATTTCTCGTTTTCCTTGCTTTCTTCGCGGAGGCGGAGTTCGGAGTCGATGACTTTGTCGGTGAAGTCTGTTACATGTAATTAGTTTAGCTTCAACAGCAGGTTGGAATGAACGATATGTACGCACCTTGAATGCACTTAATACTCCTCTTCCTCTTCGGGTCCGGCATCAACCACCCCACAAACCCATACTTCTTATACTTCTCATTCAAAAAATTATCTCCACAGTACTCTCAAACGCCTCAATAAACTCCTTCACTTCATCACTCCTCTCCCCCCTGACCAGCGCATTCGTACTCCGCCCAAACAGAAACTCCGTCGCAACATCCAGCGTCAACTCATGAAACAGCGGCTGCAAATCCACCTCGCCCCCATCCGTCGGCAGCAGCCTCACAAGCCGTTCCGTATGCCTAGCAAACACCGACACGTCCGCGACGGCCGACCGCTAAAAACACGGCCTCAACATATCGCGCGAGTGCTTCCACGCCTTCCCTTCATTCGTAAACACGCCGTGCCCCAGAAACGCACTCAGCATGTTCATCCGCTCCTGGCCGATACTCCACGCCTCAAAATTCGTCGCCAGCACGCTTTTCACGTTCATCGCGTCGTCGGTGAAGAAGACGTTGCGCCCAGCGAGCGTCACGTGGAATGTGCGGGTGCCTGTGGCGCGGAAATCTTGCACGCCTTGGGCGAGGTTTTTCTTGGCCAGGATGGCGCGGTAGTTGCTGACGATTATGTCGAGGCCGAAGGTAGGTAGCCAGCGGGGGAAGATGCGGTTCACACGTGATATTGGGGGTCGGCAGCGGTTTTGGCGCGAGAGGGCGCGGCGCCGTGTGCCTGTTGTTGCTTCATAGTAGATACGGCGGGCGAGGAAGATGGGTGAATAGTGATACTGCGATGTTTTTGAGGGTGAAGATGGCCATGGTTGGCAAGCTACATGTGTTGCGATTTGGCGGTTTGCGCTGTTGGTAGTGATGATGCTGATGACACTTGTTATCCCTTAAAGGGTGAGCTACAGATTTGAATTGTCCAAAGGGTAGAAGTAAGGAGACTTTCGAAGTCGTTATCACATTTCGTCGAGTCGTGGTCGGCAACGAGGGGCTCAAGGTAGGCAGCCATATTTGTCCCTGCATGCGACGCGCATAAGCCACTGGTGTTAGAGGAGAATCATCTTGCGGGCCAATGTGTGATAAGAAAAAAGAGCATACGCATCTTCTAACGGTCGTGTCGTTGAAATTGCTGGTAAGGCACATGGGTAAGGTTCATGAGGCTGCGCTAGCGTCGCTCTTCGTCCCAAAACGTCGACTTTCTGCGATCGCACTGGCCGAAGTACACGGAACGTCTGTCTCTAGCTAAAGCAAAGGATACGATTAGAAGCACATATATCTCTATCATCTATCTTTAGATATCTCCACACAACATGCTATGATATTTCTGTTCTTGTGGAAGAGGCTGCGGCTCGGCTTGGACTTGGGGGCCTTAGGCGTGACACTGAAAGCAAGCCCGGGGGCCTTCACGCATATGGGAAGTCTGGAATCTAACGAGCAGACGAATTACATCACATAAGGGTCTTCTGTCATCAAAGCCACAATGATTTCATAGCTACTACTTTCAAACACCATGTTTAGCGGCTGCTCGCGTGCTTTGCCCTGCAGGTCTCGGAGACTAGCTGTCAGTAGTGATTTCCGGTGGTAAGTGACAAGAGAATCGCTACTCTCATCTCATCTCATCTCATCACAAGACCTACATCTGTAGTGCGAGTTCGATGTTGAGGCAGGAGTATAGAGGATGAACCATAAATCTGTATTGAGCTTTGAAGTGGTTTAGTACAAGCAATTGTACAAGAGGCCATGACGGCATCGTGAAGTCGTGATAAATAGAGCAAAGGTTAAGTACTATAATCCCAGTCCGAAACATACGCCGAGTTCGAAGAAACACTTTTGGTAGGAAAAGGAGAAAGTTTAAATTGAAAAGTAACGTAAATGCTCCTCGCTTCGTATGATCAATTTTGTTCAGCTGCTTTTGGTGTCGTGTCGTCGTAATGATGCAATTTGTGTATCCGTGATTAGATCGTGAACATGTCCAAAGATATCTTAGAAGAAATGGTGATGCCGTGATTGTGAGGGTTTCTGCACTGGGAGTTCTCCATCATGCCGAGAGTGGTAGCATTACCCAGCGTGGGCCGACGCACTTCCCCATTCGCGCGGGATGCTCGTAGCCCCAATTGGCAGTTGAAGCTCTGGGCTGTGTGGTATGACAGGCGGTGAACGCGCGGGATTGGAGAAGGCAGATCGAGCAAACTCTGAAAGAGAGATGCCCTGGGCAAGGGCCTGGTGTTGGTGTTGACGGAACTCCTCGAGGTCTGCGGCTTGCACGCGCTTAGGGTCATGGTACGTATAGGTCATCCTACCCTTTTCTCCAGGCAAGCCAGGTGCGCTGTACGTGGCAATACCAGTCTTCTCGTCGTATGAATCGTGGGTGGAGACAAGGCGCTTTCCTCCCCCTCCAGGGAGATCGATGACAAAGGCCGGCATCATGAAGCCTGAGAAGGTTCCACGAAGTTCCTTGTCAAGCTTGATGATTTCATGAAGCGGAGTGCGGAGATCTTCAATACCTGAGACCATATCACACTGGTAGATATAGTACTAGGCAGGTTGTCAGCAGAGATCGCAAGGGAAGTGTAGCTGGATGACAGGGCATATTGGTGAAGGCTTACAGGCTGGATGTTGATGTCCGAGAGGTTTGTGATGAGCTTGGAGAGTGCCGCGAAGCTATTGTTCACTCCCTTCAAGAGCACAGCTTGATTGCGCACAATAACGCCATGTTCAAAGAGCTTGTTTGCAGCCTTTCTCGTGACCCACGTGATTTCATTAGCGTTGTTGATGTGGGTATGGAGACAGACTTGTTTCCCCATGCGTCGGCCTTGTTTCGAAAGATCGATTAGTGTGTCGGTCCAGGGATCTGTCTCGTCGAGAATGCGGCCAGGTGCTACAGCAAGGCCTTTTGATGCAAAGCGGACGCGTCGAATGTGCGGGATATTTAGCAGGCTAACGAACGTCAGCATGACGACAAAGTTGAGCAAGCTACTTACCGTTCACCAATATCTCTGAGGTCGTCAGGCCCCAAATAGTAGGCATCACCGCCGGAGACTACGATATCTTGAAGGTCCTCGTGGTTCTCAATATACTGAAAGACGACCTCCCACCGCTTGCGACTAGGCTTTTGTGGCCTTTTCTCCGCAGTCTCAGTCTTTGGACCCACTGCATACGACCGGGTGCAGAACCGACAGTACACAGGACAAATCGAGGTTGCTAGTTCCGTTAGCGCACAGAAATAGACCGAGAGGGCGGCTGTGGCGTTGAAGCGTGCACCTTAGCGTACTCACCCAAGAACAATGCCCTACCCGGGTATCGGTGAACCAGTCCTGGTACAGCTGCTGGGCGTTAGCAGCTAGTAACTTCATACTACGGTTTACTCACGACTATCGTCTTCTTCGTGCAACGAGTCCAAGGTCAGGTGTTTATGATCTGGAACAATACCGCTCCTCAAGGGAAGGAATTGCCGGCGGATTGGATCGTCCAAGGGGTTGTTCCAGTCCACACGTGAGAGGATATGAGGAGTCAAGCGAATGGCCATAGGGGCCAGCTTGAGGGCAGCTACTGCATCCTCGATGAAGTCGTCCTTAGTTCTGACCTTCTTGAGCTGCTCGTTCTTCGTTGGACCTAGTGTGTCGGGCAATGTTTCCGAGAGAAAGCGGTAGAGCTTGTGTTTGTCTGAGACTGTGTTGCGTAGCTGGACATGTCAGTGATTCACATGAGCATTCCCTTTCACGGAGCCAATGTTAGAAAACGACACGACGTACCTGCCATCGGTAAGAGACGAAGTCATCAGTCGTAACATCCTTCCATGGCGGGATGTGGTCCCAGTAAGGCTTCTCGTCAACAAAGGTCGACTGGGCACGGTGTTGCTGTACTAGACGTGGCAGGCGCGCAATGCTCGGCCGCAGAGCCATGCTCTTTGCCGTGATGGTTGAGATGAACATGCCTTTGATCGTTCACGCACTCTACGATGTCGGTGAAAATACAAAACGGAAGGTTGAGGAAGGAAAGAAGAAAGTCGGAATGAATGGAACTGGGTGAAAAGGACTATTTGTCGAGCCCCCCTCGTCTCTGTTGTGAAACCAGAAGGAAGGTGTGGCTGCCAGCTTGTTATCTGAGTAAGAGCTATGAGGGCGGCCGGGGAAGGACCGACAGGGTCTTGTCGAGTGTGGTCCCGCAGTACGACGTTCTCGTCAAGCACAAGATGGTCGTTGTAGTCATACGATGCCCAAAGAAGTTTCGGTCAAGTGTGCTGGCAGCACGCCGAGTGTTTGTGGGCGTAGCGAGGCGACGGCGGTCTAGCATTGTGTGGCGCCTGCTTCCATGTGGCGCCATGGCGTGCGAGTAGAGGTGTAGGAAAACGAGGCGGTGATGGGGATGCTGATGCATATATCACGCAGAAAACAGCCCTGTTCTAGGACAGAGTACATGACCAAAGTACCTTCTCGCGCGTGAAACGGACGAGCATCTTACACTACAGCTCTGGCGCGTGAGGGGGCAAATCCTGTATATTCAAGCGAGCTACTCATTTCCGAAGCCAAAGGGCTGGGTCAGCCAAGGAAGCGGTATCTCCATGTTCACGGTCGTAGGGTCCTGTCGGGACGCTGTCGTGCACCAGGACTTTGCCTCGAACGGCCATGGCGTGTTTCCAAGGTTTGGAAAGGCGAATACTTGATGCATCGGCGGCAAGCATCGGAGCGCACTCCTCGTGACGGGTTGATCAGGAGTGTGCAGGCGCAGGTCGAACCTATTAACACGATCGGTGAAGCGGGGCGGGAGGGCCGCACCGCTGAGTGTAACGGTCTCGACACGGCCATGTGCGGCGGAGTGAATGATGAGCGGGTGAAGGTGGTTACACTGGCGTCTATTCTTCGCGCTACGTGCACGCGTGCATGCTTCCGTCTCCCTGCCAGCTGCCAAGCCGTATGATGACCTCAGCCTCCACCCCTCACAGGACCCCAAACTCACGATAATTCAACGTCGTCGCAGCTCAACCATTGCACGCCACAACCACAATGGCCGACGCACCCGCTTCAGCCGCCGTACCCGGAGAGTCGCCCGCGCAGACCAAGGCACGGCTGAGGAGAGAGCGGCTCGCAGCCAAAAGTGGAGCCTCTCGTCTGCAGCAGATCACAGCACTGCAGGGAGGACCGCCCAAATCTCTCAGTGAGCTTGAAAAGGATGTACCAGGTACGGCTGTCTCTTCCAACCAGTCCACTTGGAGCACTGTCTCCTCAATAACCTGTCTCCACCAAACGAGAATAGACGGCTAACTGCGTCTCAGTCAAACCTTCGCCAGCCCCGTCTGGAACAGCCACGCCAGACCCCGACGAGATAGACATCTCTCAGCACCACTACACGCCCGCAGCTCAGCCTCGTCTCCCGTCTCCCTTTGCTTTCGATGGCAACCCAGCAGGCCCGTTTGCTCCAGGGCCAGGCCAAGGACCTGACGCGTCGCAAGATCCCATGATGGCTCTGATGCAGCAGATGATGGGCGGCGGTGGTGCAGGCGGGTTTCCGGGCGGCGGCCCAGGACAGGCAGGCGCACCAGGACCCGGCGACCTCCCACCCGGTCTTGCGAACATCTTCTCTGCCATGAACGGAGGTGCTGCTGCTGCAGAGCCGACTCCGGAGCAATCGTCAGCCTGGCTCTGGCGCCTTGTGCACTCTATCTTCTCGCTTGGTCTTGCCGTCTACATTGTTCTACAGACCCCTTTCACGGGTTCAAAGCTATCACGCGACAATGTTGTCCTCGACGATGACTGGACCACTGCTCAGTCTACCCCTGCGCAGAGCTTCGCTCACTTCTTCTACCTCTTCGCGACTTTCGAGGTCGTTCTACAATCTTCACGCTATTTCATCGAAAAAGGCCAGTTACAGGGCAGCGGCATTCTCAGCACTGTCGCGGGCATACTCCCACCACCCTACGGCGGCTACGTGAGGACGATTGGCAGGTACAGCGTCATCTACAGCACAGTGGTTAGCGACGCCATGGTCGTCGTGTTTGTGCTAGGCGCCACGAGCTGGTGGCGAGGTGCTGCTGTAGCTTGAATCACCACCAGTTGTTCCTTCCGCATATCTAGACACCAACCAGAAGAAAAAAATGGTATAACATGACATGATCTAACTACCCGCCTGCCTCTCTCCATGCGCGCACGACATGCGGCGCTCCCACTGTACCTCACAAGCAGCCACTCAGTGCCCTCGCATGCAAGGCAACGAAACACCAAACCACTCACGCATCGAAATATGCACGTGCATTCATGTACATCATACTCTCGTCGTTTACGAGTACCAGGCTCCGCACCATGCAGTGCTCTCTCGCTGTGTGATATCTGTACGATATACGCAAACCATACCCTGGTACAAATAATGTGCAAACTCGTCAGATTACACACAGATTTTTTTGGTGCATAAAAAATGTGTTTGGTGCTTTGGTTGGTTGGTGGGTGGAACTGGGGCTGGAAATGTGCATCCGTTTAGACTACGATTGTACGATAGCAACGTCTTGGAGAGATGATGGCATGGTAGGGTGGTATAGAGCAAGACGGATGAACGTCTGTTTTGCAGTGAAAAACGCATATATATATGTATGCATCATTAATCAGTTCCAATGTGCCCTTTAGTCAATGCTTTAGTCTTTGGTGTAATATACACATACATGTTACTTAATACAGCCAGTCAGTCCTTTTGCACATCCTCCCACGAAAATGCTATGCAAAATACTCTTTCTCTCACAAACACGCCATACTCGTACACTCCATCCCCCTCACTTAAGCCACACTCGGCACCTCCCCCCTCGCCAACTTAAGCAGCTCCGCCTCCCTCCTCACCTTCATCAACTTCTCCCTAACCTCAACCCGATCCTTCTCACTCCTCTCCTTAAACGCCTCAATCTCCCGCATCTCCGCAACCTCCTGCTCCGTCATCTTCAGCTCCTGCGCGCCCGTCCGGGCTACTAGCATCTCCAGTATCTCGTACTCGGCCTTGTCGCGGATGTCGATGGTGTGCGTGGGCGGTGTGGTGTCGGGCGTGAGCGAGTTGCGGGCGTTGGGCGTGCCTGAAGGGGGGGCGGTGGAGGGTTGTTGGGCGGTGGGAGAAGATGTGGAGGATGCGGTGGGTTGGGTCTTTGTTGAGGTGTAGATGTGCAGGAGGGAGGGGCCCGCGGGGTCGGTGTGCCGGGAGATGGAGATGGGGATGGAGGGGTTGCGGTATTTTATTCGCGGGAGCATTTCGCGCCAGAATTTTCTGGGTTGGAAAGTTAGTTAGGTTGTTGCGTTGTGGTTTTGTCTTGTTTGGTGCTGGCTGCTCGTCGTATCGCATGTGAGCTGCTTTGATGCCTTCACCCGGGAAGGGAGTGGAAGGGTTTTGGACATGTTCCTCTTCTATGCTTTACTGGGCGAATGGAAGGGAATTGCAAACCTACCTCGCTCCTCGATGTCCTCCATATATCTTCGCACTAAACTCCATACTAATCTTCGACACCTCTTTCGGCAATATGAGAGCGCCTGGCCCACATCTTATCCATAACAACTGTGTTTCCTAGTGTCAGCAACATCTCCCTTATCTTCGTAGAGCGGGGAAACGATCAGGGCAAGCGGACGGTGGTCTCGGAGGTGTCTTCGGAGGTGAGATTCGTACCTTCTGTAGGGCTGTTAGCTGCGCTCAATGTTTACACTAATCAATGGGGCGCTTCTGATTTACCTCGTGTAGTTTGCGCATGCGCTTTAATATGTGGACCATGGCTGCGGTGATGTGAGTTGCAGTTGGAGTTGCGGAGCTCAAGCGTCGCGAGATTTTGAGATTCAGTTTAGCGCGACTTCGTCTTGGCGCATATCACCGCTCCTTGTAAATAGAGGCATGGTCTTTGGCGACGCTTCATGGGGAAGGTAAATTGAATAAACTTGTAATCGCGATTTTACTGACGCCTCCCTATATATCTTGCACTATATTAAGCCGCGATCATCCTAGATCACCCTCTTCCTTTTCCCAGCTTCGCCGTTGTAGAACCCAACCCTAACCCATCCAAAAGCAACATTCGAAATTACAAACTGGTATATGGTAATCCAACCCTATAAGCAATTATACATCTGTCCTCGCCGAAGCGAGCAAGCAGCGGCAGTTGAATGAATTACTGGGCTGGTGCTGCAGCACGCTGCTCTTGAGCAGTGGGCCCAGCCATACGCTTGCCCCTAGAATACTATCAGCACACTATATTGGAAATGGTCTGAGAGTGGAACTTACATAAACGACCTGCTGAGGAACGAGATCAAGATCATTGGCATCCACGAGGGCATCTTCGCGAAACCCCAAGTGGCATAGCCGTAGGGAATCGCCAGATTGTACTGCTGGAGCAGACCGTTAAACGGGTGGAAGAGGCCCTCATACGGCTCAACCTTCTCGATCTCGTTATCAACGACAAGCGTTTTGAAGGTCTCGGTCGTGGTAGAGGTGCGGTTCAAGGGCTTGTAGCGCACAGTTGGAGCGGGCGCGGACTGATCAGCCAAAGGCTTGGGAATCTGGAAGTAGTAGAGCGACGGGGCGCCAACGGACCACGAATTGCAGAGAATGTTCTCCGTCTCGCAGTCAAGGTAGGCGAATTTGGGCGCATTTGGCTTTGCAGCGAGGATTGGGAGAGATGCCTGATGTCATGTCAGCTTGGTGGTTCGGAGTCGCCTGAGCGAGCCGGGCGTGGTACGTACGTTCCAGGCCTTGGTCGCATTGCCACAGAAGCCAAAACATGTCGTGTTGCCGCCAGTGACGAAAACCAACCAGTCTTGCGTTGTGGGCGCGCTGACCGTGGGATCAACAGTCAGGACCTCTTTCCAGTTCTCTAGGGTGAGCGGGTACTGGATGGCCTCCGCAGCCTTAGCCGCAGCTTTGGATGATGCCGCATCGACTGGCGCAGACGGCGCAGCAGGAATGGCAGAGGACACAGCAGCAGTAGCCTTGTTGAAGAATCCCTTGACCTTTTCGAGCAGTGGGACCTGCTCTTCAGCGAGAGCAAGCGCCGGCAGGGCGAGCAGGAGTGATGATGAGAAGCGCATTGTGGCGTTGTATGAGGATGGAGATGTTGGAGTTGGAAAGTTGTTATGGGCCCGGCTGCCTGATGATGTAAACAGGGTCCACGGAGCGATCGCGAAATGTGGGGGACACTGCACGTCACAGGTAGCAGGTTTCTAAAACGATGGAAGAATAGGCCAGGTGTCTACAGTCGCATCAACTGTGTTATGAAGATTGAAGATGGGCTTCGAACTGACAGTGACAGGCCAGCAGGATAGGGATGGAATTAGTAGGCGCGATGGATCACTCTGTTTGCGCTTGGCGGCCCAAGGTTGCGAAATTGATTAAGCTTGGGCCAGCTCTCCACCTGTTTGCCGTAAGCATTCGCTCCAGTCGGAGTTATGGCATCCATCTTGATCTTCCACCAAGTCATTTCATTTGCGCTCCTGCTTATTCGCTACAATGGTAGCATCAGGTTCTAACTCCATGTAACCGCTCTTATGGATTTGTTTCTTCGATGAAGCAAAATCTTCTATACGCTCGCGATTGTTACCATATTGGATGCAATCTGGTCTTATTCACCGTCAAGCGGGTCACCGTACCTGAACCAGTCCACATTGCGTGCTCTCGATGCGTTGTATACCACTGAGATCAATCCTACAATTACACATTAAGATCACAAACAGAGCAGGCAAGCTCGAATAAACAACACCTCTTTGCCCTCTTCATCACAACTTGTTTCGTTCAGGCTTCAGCTGCCTTCTTGTCACCACCATCACTTCTCTGAATCCACAGAACCATGCACGAATGTCTATTAACAGTACAAGTATGAACATTCGACCTTCAATGACGTCTCTCTTAAGGGTCTCTCCGTCAAGGAACAACGCAAGTTGATCACCCGCAACGTCAAGAGCCACGACGGCGGCGTCATCGACGAGTTCAACAAGAAGATCGGCGACAACACCACACCATCAAGGTCACCTGGATGTCAAGATAGCCTGGATAACTACAACGACTTTTCCGACCTAGTCAAGCAATTGCAAACAGTACTGAAAACCTCCAGCCTCCCCTATCAGCTCCTCCGCAAAATCCCAACATCTACTCCTGCTCCACTTCAACCCCTTCCCTTATTTTCCCAAGTTCCCCCAATCCCAACTTGGCCTCGCAACATGAGCAGCCAGCTCCGACAACATCCCACCATCATCATCCCCATCATCTGCTTAAATCGTAAGCTTACCACCCACCTAAGAAATAAACATAAAACACCAACTTAACTCACCGGCATCCAACCCACCACCCGACATCACCTCACCATCAACATTCTCTACCGTCCTAGACGCTACAATCAGTAAATTTCCCTCAACACTCCTCATCTCAGCCCGCTTCACAGACTTCAAGTTCGACTTCAAGTGCAAGTGCGCACCCCTACCTTGAGCTACATTCCCCCCTCCCAGCAGACGCAAACCTTCTAAATGCGCTCTGATATCTCGATTCGGACTCCGCGATGGCGCGTCTGACTCATCGTCCGATTCTGCTGAGCTCCAGGTTCGATCGGAAGGGTCTGGACTCTTCTCCTGGGCTTGTTCTTGCTCTTCGACGTCGTGGCTGTGCGGTGTCGACTCGTATGCGGGGCTAGTTGGGCTGGTTGTGGGCTTGGGGTTTTGCGATGATTTGGTGACTGCGCGCAGTTTTTTGCCGCGGTGGATCTCGCTCAGTAGATTGGTAGGTATACTGGTGGTTGGTTTAGATAGCGGCGATGCTGCAGTGGGTGGTGGTTGTGGTGGCGGGGGAGGAGGACCAGGAGGAGGGGGTGGTGGTGACCTTGCATTTTCAGGAGGTGGGTTGTAGTAGCTTGCGGCTTCCCCAAGTGCAGGCGAGCTCGACTCTTGTTGGATGTTCGGCTCTTCTGAGGTTTGAGGTGGTGGTCTTGGAATATGCTTTGGGACAGGAGACGACATATGGTCCCATTCGGATTGAACTGGACGGGGCGGCGTAGGAGAAGGAGGCTGTGGTTGAAGTACCAAAGGCGGTGCTTCTGGAGCAATTGGAGTCTGCTGCCCCAGAGAACGATCTACGGTAGTCGGGGGCACGATCCGGATATCAGGATTCGGTTCCTGGCCGTTAGGCTCACCGGCAGCTGCTTGCACCTGCCGCTGATTCGTTTCGTCTCTCGCGCGGCCTTCGTGTGAACTAAGTTTACCACGTCTTTCATCCATCTCTTCGACGTCCCTTCCCCTACCCCTATCATCTCTTCCCCGGCCATCTTTCCTCCTTCTCCCATCCCCACGACCACTGCGATCACCTTCCCTGCCCTTCTCTTTGTTTCTCTGCTCTGCAATACCAGAGTCCCTGTTACCAGCCTTCTTACCTCTCATATCGTTAATCTTCTTCTCAAACATACCCTTCGATCTATGTCCCGCTTCATGTTCGGCTTTGATATGCTTGTAGGTTTGTATAAAGTGGTCGCCCAAGCCAAGGGCTAGACCCTTCTTCAGCTTGAATTTAGGCAAATCGCCAAAGGGCGTTCCATCCGGACCTACTCTGCCGGCTGGCGGTGGTGGGCTAGGTCGTCGACGGTGGTGGTGAGACTTCGAGCGCTGTCTTCGGGTGTCATCACGACGAGGACGTTTGCCATCTAGATCTGTTCTTCGTCTTGGTGGAGAGTCAGATATCCTTGCTCGGACTGGGCGTGGGCTAGGCGGTCTGTGATGGCGAGGCGTGCTTGAGCGGTATGACTGGTTGTGGTCGTCCGTAGGCAACGTCCCTCGTGGTCCTGCTCCACCTGCCACCATGTGCCGCGGGTCATTGTCAGGAGGTCCTTCAGTAACGGGATCTGGAATCTTGCGTTCTCGGCTTCGCCTCCTCTCTTTCTTCGAGGACACTTCGCGATGTTTTTCTCGAGAACGGTCCCGACGTCGCTCTCGGGATCTGTCTCGCTGTCCATCCCTCCCTCCATCTTTCCGCCTTTCCCGCGACCGATCACGGTGTCTACCATCCTTCTTATCACGCCCTGAATCTCGATCCCTCGAACGATGCCGATGCCTCTCACGTGACCTATCACAAGGCCGATGCCTCTGCCGTTCTCTCTCTTTATCCCCCATCCTTCCTCTCCCTTCCTTCCGCTCCTGTTCCTTGTCTTTCGCCTCCCTCGCCTCCTCCTCCTTATGCAGCCGATAAATCCTAATCTCTTCAACCACTCCCTCAAGAATCAACCTACCCGTACCGACACTACTGAGGTGCGGGTCTCTTTCACGGCGGCCGGCGAGTAAGTCTTGAATGCGGGTGTGGACTGCTTTGCGGTACGCTTCGGAGTCTGGCATCGAGGTGCGGTGTTGAAGAGGGCATTTTCAGAGGAGGGGTGGGGTGGGAGGGGGGGTTAAGGGATGTGCGTGTGTGATGGTGGCGGTTTGTGAAGGGGGAGGTCATGAGGTGGTAGCAAGCGGATAAGGATGTAATGGGGCATGTGTGAAGAGTGTGCGTTGGACTACGAACGAGCCGACGTATGAGACTACACACGATATGGACTGGATAGCCATCTGCGATTTTCACATTACTACGAATTTATCATGCTGCTCTAGACTTAGTAGAATGTAGTAACTAGGCACGCAGAATTCTATTCACGCACGATGCAAACAGCACATCATCACCGCAGTTCGTAACAGAAGTCTCAACGCAATCATCATAAAACTATCAAAGGCTTAAAACTACGCAAAATTCCCCCCATCTATCTAAAAACAATCGCCCAAATGCAAACGATTCACATAACGCACAATACAACACACATGCAACCCACCACGCTGTCACGCCACCCTCATAAACTTTTCCCATGAACGATCATCCCTATGCTCCCCCTCCACCACCACCAAGCACCTGCACACCATTGACCTGTGCAACACCCAAAACACCCCCACACTCCGTGATTAGGTCCGCCTGATACTGTTTAATCTTGTCCCTGAGCCCATCCTGCCTTTTGTTGCACGCACGCATGAGCGAAAGGAAAGGTGCAAGGAAGACTGGGTCTGCGTATTGTGCGAAAGGCGCGGCTTGGCCGCAGGGCTCGGCGAGTTCCTTTTGCCAGCCAGAGATGGAGCCTTCAACTGAGGTTTTCTTCTGAAGGCAGGATTGTTCGGCGGAGTTAGCGGAGAGAGGGGTGGGGCTCGAGGAGGTGGTGGGCGTGGGTGTGGTTGAGGCGAGATCCGAAGACTCTGGAGGGGTAGGTGTAGCGATGACCGGAACAATGGCTGGAATCTCCGAAGAGGTAGGTGTAGAAACTGCAGCGATAATGATTGAAGGCTCCAAAGCCGAGAGTGTAGCGGCGGCGGCGGCGAGAACGACTGACGAGCCAAAGAGTTCTTCAAGGGTAGGAAGGCTAGCTATTTGGCGACTGAGAAGCCGCTTGACGGCAGCTGGAGAAGGTTGCTTGTTAGACTTTGCAAGATCTGCGAACCACTTCCTCACTTCGTCTTCCGCACTTGGAGTAAGATCATCGACAACTGTTGGGAAAGTCTCGAGGTCATCGACTGCTTGCCGTCCTGATGTCGAGCCTAACGGATCAGGGTCGTTACGAAGTTCGGGAAAGAGGCTCATGAGCCACTCCAAATCATCATCATTACCGACGAACTGATCGTTTGGGTCCAGGAGCTGCGGAGATGCCTGTCTCTTGACGGGAGGAGCCGGCCCAGTCCCGTCCATATATTTCTTGAGGGCTGCGAAGAATTTCAGAACTTGCTCATCCGCATCTGGACCAAGATCATTGGTGAGTGCTGGTGTGTCTTCCAGGTTGTCAACTGGACCTGAGGGGCCAGGCCAGTCGATGTTCATGCCTTCTGGGATGACGGGACCTGGACCCATGAAGTATGGCAGCATAGCAGCAGCATCTTCGTTGGCATCGGCCTTGGGCACGGAATTTGGTATGCTTGAGGGTTTGGCTGTACGAACATAGCCCGGAAGGACGCCATCTACCCAGTTGTCTTCATTTTCCCCGGACCACTCGCCTTCGCTTTCTTCGCGAGAGTTTCCGCTATATTGCGCGGCAAGTTCTGGGAATGCGTCACGAAGAGCCTCCCCGAGCGTCTGCTCAGCGTCATCCGTGGTAGCAGGGGCTGATTCGGAGTCCGTTGTGCTTGATGGAGCAAATTCGTCGACTGGTGCCGCGCCATCATCCTGATTGTAGTCTGCTCCTTCGTAGTCTTGAGCAGACTCTGATGGATCAGGTACAGTGGGCTCGGCGTCCGTACTAGTAGGCTCTTCGGCCGCCGGTTCGTCCTCATAGTCGTCGGGATTGTTTTCCTCCGTCGCCATCTCATCTTCCCATTCGTCGGGGTTACCTCCCTCGACAGCCTGAGCGGACTCTGATGAATCAAGATCAGCGGGGTCGGAAGTCGTATCAGTAGGCTCTTCAGCCGGTGTTCCGTCGTCAAGCTGCTCAGATTCCGTTACATCGACGTCCTCGGCAGACTCTGGTTGATCTGAAGGAGCGGCTTCAGCTTCGTCCCACTCGTCCTGGTGCTGGTCCTGGTCAGGTTCAGTTGCATTCATCATTGGAACGGAGTGTCCGTGTCTAGGCTTGTCAGTGTTCGCAAGATGAGGGTAAAGACTGCCCCAATCAAATTCCGGCTGCGAACTGGTGTCTAGCTGTCCATCGTCGCTGGCCTCGGCAGATGTCGTTTGATTGAAAGAAGTAGCGTTAGCAATAGCTGACCCGTCGACGACCTGGTTATACTGTGTTACATTGACCAACGGAATGTCCCACACAGTTAGATTGCCTCCCGACAGGGCAACGACGACATCCTCAGCGGACTGTGGCTGAGCTGAAGGAGCAGGTTCAAGGTCAGGCAACACATTTGAGAGATCAGGCTCTGTTGCATTGACATCCGCGACGGATTCCTCTCCAACTTCGGGACTAGGCTCATCCGACGGCTGCTCGTCCTCGGACGTGTCCTCTCCCCCAAGGTGAGAATAAACAGTGGACCAGTCGAACGCCGGCTCCTTGGTGGGATCCGGGAGTCCATCGTCAAAGTCAGGGAACATGGCCTCAGCAACGCCGTTTCCTGGTAGGCCTTCACCTGGATCGCTGATTGTAGCTGGCTTGGATCCTCGAGGGTCATCGGCCAGGGATTCTGGAGAACCTCCCGGCGGAAGCGGAGTACCGTCAGGCGCAAACTGTGGAATACCTCCTGGCGGAAGTGGAGTGCCATCGGCCGCAAACTCTGGAATACCACCTGGGGGCAGGGGAGTCCCATCAGCAGCAAATTCCGGAAACATTGGCTCGAACGGAGGATCTTGCCTTTTCCACACCTTGCCCGAGAGAGTTCGTTTGATTTTGCTCCATGTTCCCGCACTGGCGACAGAGGGTCTCGAATGAGTGTCATGAACGGTGGGTCGGGTCTCAGCCTTTTGTGTGCCTTGGGACTTGGCTGCAGTCTTGGGAATAGCCTCAGCAATTTCATGGACATAATGTATCAATTCGTCCATTTGGTCGTTGAGCTCTTGCAGCGGCTTGGTGATGCTTTCGAGCATACTTGGCGTGGCGTTGTCAGAATCGATGTTGAGGTTTGCTCGTTTCCTGCCGTTACCGTATGGCGGCGGAGCAACGGGCTCTGTTATGTACTGGTATAGCGAAAATGACATTTGCTCCATTTGGTTCACTTTGTTGTACAACGTATTGTATATGGCGTCTCTCTCAGGATCGTCTTTAAGCGCCTGTTTGACACCGGCTTCTACAGAGATGCTGTTACCAATTTTACCGAGCTCGTTGTAAATGGTCTCTAAGTGGTCAATAATGCTGTCGACAGTGGCGTCGCTAAATGGCTCGGAGAGTGTCGCGTCAAGTCCGTTGTCCTGGCTACTATCCTGCCTCTTCTCCACCAAGGCTGGCTGATCCCCCCGTGGCACCGGCGCCTTGCTATCATCACTAAAGCCATCATCGCCCATGAGCGGGTAACTAGACGCTCCAGCACTGACACCATCATCGACCGACGAAGGAGGAGGCTGATCCAGATACTGCGAAGCAAACTTGACCAGCGTGAAGACCGTGCTACCTAGGTCATTCAGCCTAGCAATCAGAGCTGCGAGCTCCGGATCGGCGAAGATATTGTCATCTGCGGCGGCTGCGGGGGCAGGCGTTTCGTCCTGGGTAGCGTTCGTTGCGGAGTCCTTGTATGAATCCCATCGTTGCTGGCGGGATGCGCGTTGGCGGTGGTAGTAGAGGTCGTATTGATATGCGTCCTCTGGATTCTGGCGAGGGTCGAAGTCGGAGCCTTCATCGTCGTTGTACACTGCACTCTGGTCAGGCTGCTGTGCTTGCTCTTCGTCTTGCCCATTTGTAGCTTCTCTTTGCTCATTAGGCGCTCCATCTTGATACAGGCTCTTCAAATACGAATCCAGTTCTTGTTCCACAGCTGGGTCGGGCTGCGATCCGCCGGAGTCGACATCAACAGGCTGCAAATCGGCTTGCTGTGAGTCATCCGACGCGCTCGTTTCCTGCGGAGCGTTCGCACTTGCTCCATTGTTTGCACTCCCCCCATATAGCTCGGGATGCCACTGACCATCTGACCCACTGGTTTGACTCTTCGATTGCGGACTTTGATCACTATCTGTAGCATGCCATTGCCCGTCATCCCCGCTACTCATGCTATCTCCACCCATGATCATGGCGGGTGATGTGCCTGTAGACGAAGACGAAGAGGAAGCGCTACCAGCAGTCTTCTTTCCCTTGCCGGTGCACTCTCCTTCTTTAAAGCTGGGCTTAGCTGACGCACTGAGATCGTCTCCAAACGCGACGTCCCGCCCTGGATCGTCAAAGACAACGTCATACGTCTCCTTCGCCACACAGTCGTTGATGCTAGCCAAATTCGCGACGAAGAGATCTGGGTACGAGGCGAGAGCGGCCTGAGCGGCGGCATTGGCCTTTGAAGTATCTCTCGCATTGAGACTCTTCGACTTTGCGGCAGACTTGGATTTGGGTGGTATAATGCTGACGACTGCGCAGTTCATGTACATTTCTCTGTTGCCGACTTTGTTGAACCTACAAGTATAATTAGTGTCTCATTGTCCAGTATAGATCTGTGTACATACCATGTCCAAGCGAATAAGCAAGTAGCCCCATTCACGCGCCCGAGTTCTGGAGGAACTGTGAAGGTATAATTCAGCTGCAACGGGCAACCGCCTATGATGCTCTTGACCACCTTGAACTGGTATCCACCATCACAGCTAAAGCTGAGCTGGCAACTACCTCCGCCATGCGTAGCGCCTCCCTTGAGGGCCATCCGGTATGTTCCACCGGCCTGATAGGTAGCTACGCTTGTCCATGGTGTATTGAATTGGTAGCCCTTGCAAGCAAAGTTACTGCCATCGGCGTTCAAAGGGGTCAGAATGTTGTAATCTTTTGGCTCGTCAGCCCGATTGGAGTGAGGATCGCGGAGCGGCGAGGGATTTATCATTTGCATGTGCGCGAGGGCAAGAGGAAGCATGCTGAGTGCATGGAAAAGCTTGAGAAAAGTCATTGTGTAGATGTTGGTGATGACTAGAGCGTCCTCCAGGGACTGCTCTCGAAAATATTGGAAGGGTGCAAAACGAGCAAGTTAGTTCAGGCATATTGAGATATATTGAATCCAAGATAGAAGTAAGGGGTCGGTGGTTGGCCAGATGTGGCAATGGACGCGTCAAATTCCTGGGACTCTTCGCGTGTGCATGTTACTTGGCAGAAACGAGGGTAACAGGCGAAAGTGGTAAGAAAGGGATGTAGATGATGAACGTGATGAGAATCTGACGCGGCTTCGAGAATATACTAACTGTGGTGGAGCACCTCAAACGACGCCTTTAGCCCTTTCGATGGTCTGATGAAATTCTTGATGCTCAAGGTCAAGATGCCATGGCGATGCTCCGACGCGATTCGATAAGTTGAGGAATGAATCGTCCGGGTAGCGATCGTGGCCACCAACATTCTTTCCAGCATCCCGTACGTAACGCCTAGAAAGCTTCGCAAAGCTTCTTCTTCACCGAAGTAATGCCCTTGATTGGAATGCAAACCACACGGCGTATCCCATGTTATCGCGTCTAATTCCTCAAGAACTGCTCGATCTCCTTATCGCTCTCTGCATCCTGCTGCGCTCGAGCCTTCTTCTCCTGGGCCTTTCGTTGCCTCGTTTTCGTCTTGCTTCCCCAATCCGCAGGCTTCGCTTCCTCCTCCACAGCTTTACTGCTCTTTCCACCTCGTAGTGCGTTGGCGTCCGGTTCGGAGCTTCGCTCCAGGCCCAGTTCTTCGGCCTCCTTGTCGAGTTGTCGCTTTTGACGGTTCGCAGCTGCACTGAGCAGGTAAGGGCGAACAAGCATGTAGGCTCCCACAATGACAATGATGCGTATCCAGCGTTGGGGCGTCATTTCTGTGAAGGATTTGACCGAGTTGTTGACGAGACGGTCTTTCCATTCGCCCACGTTGTCGAGGATGTAGTCCATTGCGTATGATTGTGAAGAGGTTTTCACAGCGTGCGTGGTAGTGTACTGCTTTGCGCCGGTGATTGCGGAGTGGTGAAGTAACTGGATGTCTGCTTCGAGGGTGACAAGTTGCTCTTCGAGGGTGATAGATGTACAGATCTTTGCGCGTGAGCCCGTGAATAAGCTGTTCTCGCTGAACTTTATAGTGCACTTTGAGAGCGGTTTTTTGACGATTTACTTTGTTTCTGTTTCGGTGTTCGAGGCTGCCTCATTCAACCACGGTAATGTGATGAAACAGTATCTCAACCACGGTAATGCGATGAGATCAGATCTCAACCATGGAGACTGGTGTGATAGATGTATGAATTCCGGTGCAGGCGACCGCGCGACGGGGCTTCCGTATGTGATGCAATTGTCTGAGAGTACAAGGCAGAGTGAAAATCGAACGCGCAAAGAAGCACTTCACTCAGGTAAAATAACTCAATCGCGGGTCTCAGTAATGCGGCAGAAACCACGGGCGGTGACTTCCTTCCGCGAACCACCGAGGCCCCGCAATTGGCCCACCATCTCGACGCGTCGCGTCATCCTCACTCAGCGCTGCTCAGCTTCAACAAAACTTTACGCCTGAGCCAGTGATTGAGCTGTTAATTGACCAATTTGCACTTGATCTACAAGATTGAGGATCCTCTCGCGTCAGTGGCCTGCAAATAAGCTCCTCCAAAACAACACAACCCATCTAAAACCAACCATTCCCAACCCTACCATACACATCGAACAAACCCTCAAACCATGTCCTCAAACGACACCGCCGCCGCCGCTGAGCGCGAAGAAGTAATAGCACCCCTTCACGTAAGCAGGAGCTTAGAAGTTCTACTAATGCATATTAAAACCAGCGACTCAAATCCGCCCTCTGGTACACAATCGGCCAATACATCGACGAAGAATGCCTCGACTCACTCAGCGACTCAAGTCTAAACGCAACACCACAGTTCATCGGCGCCCTTACGGAACTCGTGTATACGCAGATAGGTAAGCTTACCATTCCCCCTCCTAACCCTTGCCAAATTCCCCATTCCCACCACCCAACTACTTTCCCAAAACTCCATTCCACATCATCCCCTACTTCCCACCGCCTTCCCCTCCCTCAACCTCCAACATCAACCTAACACTCTCCAGCAAACACAGCCCGCGACCTCGAAACCTTCGCGCACCACGGCGGCCGGAAAACAATCTCCACAGACGACGTCATGTTGCTCACGCGGCGTAACGATGCGCTTGAGACGATGCTGAGGCAGGAGTTGGAGCGGTTGAGGGCCGCGGAGGGACGGCAGGCGGGTGGTGGGGCGCAGGAGAAGGGGAAGAAAGCGCGGGGGAGTGGGAAGGGGAGAGGAGGGGGGAAAATGGGGAGGTAGGGAGGTGTAGATGAATTTGGGGGTGGTAGCGGGGAGGACTTCACGGTGTGACTGAGGGGTTTGGCATTTGGGGATGATATGATGGGGAGGGATTCAACGTATGATTGTGGAGTTTGGGCAGGTGTCTCGGTGTACCGGGGAGGCATTCAAAGCACCATTTGGAGTTTGGCGTTCGGTGAAGTTAGATACCCTTGGGCAGTACGTTTAATCAAGACAATTCACACAACCATAACACAAGGCAAGACTCATTTGTGGAAATTTTGTTCTCATATTTATTACGTATTAGGTTCGTTCGTACGGACATATCGTACAAGGAATTCCAAAACTCCTACTCCGCCGCCGCTTTGGTATAGTGCATAAATCATGATAGGATACAATGGAAAGGAAAACTCAATCTATGCCTTGAGAAGCATGTCATCTAGACAAACAAATTGACTACAGTGACTCTACACCGCAGTTTTCAAAGGCTTAGTAGTTGGTAGCAGTATTGCTGTGGTTGTATGTGCCGACGGGAGCGGTGTGGTATCCACCGGTCACGGGCTTGTTATGCTCATAAGTGTGACCCGGAGCCGCAACCGTGGAGCCTGTGTACGCCGTGTCATGCGAAGGGCGGTAGTCATTGTGACCGACAGTAGTAGGCGCAAGGCCACCGGAGACAGGAACGGTGCCGACTTCAGGGTCGCGAAGACCCTTGGAGCGGCGGTTGCGCTGCCAGAACTTGGTGCCGGAGCCCTTGGTGTAGCCGTTGGTGGGGCTGGGACCAAACGCCTTCTCCTTCTTGTGGTGGCGGCTGAGGCAGAGCTGGACGAGGGCTGAGATGAGGAAGAGGAGAGCGCCGAGGATGGCGACGGCGAAGCAGGCGGTGTTCAGCCTGCAGGTCGTGCCGAGCGAGGCGGCGTAGGTGATCTGGTTGCCTTGGCCGTTGCTGCCGAAGCCTTCCTTGGAGTTTGACGGTCCGTTGCCGAGGGGAGTGCGGACGTTGCCGGTGCAGCTGTGCGCGCCGTCGCGGGTCAGGACAGCAATGGCGACCATAGCACCGCAGCAGGCAAGGTCGAAAAGAACGCCTAGGAGCGCGAAGATGGTCTAGTATGGTGTTAGTACACATCTCAAAGCAGTCTGAACATGGATATCTTACCTTTCCGCCGAGGAAGCAAGTCAAGAGAACAGCGAAGATAGTGTACAGGACGACTGCACCAGCGAGACCAGTAACAGCTTGTTGCCAGACAGCAATGTGGACATTGCGATCAGCCTGTATGGCCATAAAGTAGCTGTAGATTCCCAGCACAATCGCAGCGCAGCAGAACTCGATCGCATAAAGCGCAGTCGAGCCGAGCTTCAACGCGGCGCTACCGAAAGCCATCGTGAGAGATGTCGCAAAGCGAAGTGAGAGTTAGGTCCCAGGGTAAAAGAGGTGAAAAACTGTATTGTTCAGGCGATATAGTTCAGGATTTCATGCCAGCGCAACGAAGGGATTTATGTCAAAGGAACTTGCTATGACGCAGCCTTGTGTTCAACCAAGGACCCTGCCTTGATCGAACGCGGCCGCCCGATTCCCTGCATCAGCCACACCCAACACCGGATTTGGCAACGTCATCGCCCCGAACTTGCACTCTCAAATTGTCAATCTTCCTAACCGAGCCCCCAACTGACCAACGACAGCGCACAGAGCTCGGAGCCGGCGCAAAAGCCAGAGAGGACGTCACACTGGGCCATGGGCCCAGATTGGGGACTTGAGATCATCTTGCTGCTGTTTTGTGGCCCTGGATGGAGAATTTGCGTATGACATGTGCATGGCGCTGTGTGGACGTCAGCAACGCCACACCCGAGGAGGATATGCTGCACTGAGGGCGCCCTTGCATCGTTTGCAGCCACCCTCGTTCAGGCCGCCAGCTTCGCTCAGGTACGGCATTACTCAGGCCAAGAAGCGTGCTCTCCTCTTGAAACGAACACAGTTCTTGGTGTCCGTTATATACGTGCCACGTTGGCTGTGTCTGTTCAAATATAGTGTCGTCGGATCCGATACTCGAGAAAATCGTTCGGACACACGTGCGACGTTTCGTGTGACGAGGCTGCCGAGCTAAGGACCTTGTTTGCGGTCGTTGTCTGTATTCGTCGGTGACGATGCGTCTTGCGCCACATCTAACGTTCCCCGGAGTTCTCGTCCACCTCCCCACACAAGGTCCTTTACGAAATGATGCACAAATGTCCCTGCTTCTAACGAGCGGCAGTTGCCCGTCTCGTAACAATAAACAGAACCCCACTCGAGTCAAATGTTTCTTTTACTTCTTTTTGCTCTAGCTTAGGCTTTACGAGGCGTTGTGGCGCAGGCTGTGAATAAGAGGCTAAGCGAGGAAGGAATATCAGAACGTCGGCCTGCTTCTTCCCCGGACACTTCAAAGTTCTGCCGCGAAGCTTCTGGCTGTACTAATAGACTATAGATGCATAACCTAAACACCTATCAAGGACCCAACGTTCTTTTTACTTCTGTCGTGCATATGGGCAATATAGTTGGCTTAATTGGTACTTCTGGCCCCGCCACATGCCCGCGTAGGTACTCTTTTGTCCTTGAGATGAACACCGGTAGCTCCAACAAGCTGTCCAGCTCTCATCCTTTAGTGGTATAACCAAGTCGCTTATAAGAGAACAAAAGTAAACCTACCGCCAGGCTGAAGTGCGGGGTAGGCGGGCTGAGCGCACTCTCTTCTCTCAGCTGCACCTCAGCTCACACTGCATACCTCCAATGCCTCAAATTTGTCTTTGTTTTTATTCTGTCTAGATCTTTAGTTTGAGCGTTCTTTGGTTTCAATAGGAGTTAGATTCAGACTATCATCCTTGTTTCTCTTCGCATCGTTACCATACGTCAAATTGCTGCCTAATCCATCAGCTTGTCATATCGTAACTACTGATAGGCAAATGCAACTTCGGATTTAGCCAACTGGCTGCAATAACAAGCATGGCATACTCTTACGAACCAGTTACTCTTGACCCGCTAGAGTTGCGACTTGTAACAGTCGACCCTGTGATTGAGGGTGAACACCAGGTCTCCATCAGCCTTAGGCATGTGTCACTGTCAGCAAACCCCAGATACTACGCTCTTTCGTACACATGGGGTCGGCCAACGTTCGATTTTCCAGGACTATTCCCGGTTGAGTGGGACGATGAGTCCGCAACGGTGACAATACTTGTAAATGGCAAGGAGTTCCCGATCCGTAGAAATCTACACAGTGCTCTCTACACCTTCCGTCAAAACTGGAAACCCGATACACTCTGGTGGATCGATGCCATCTGCATCAACCAGCAGAACATTCACGAGCGAAATCTGTTAGTCCAGCGCATGACAGAAATATACGCCAAAAGCCAGGGCAGCGTCATCTGGCTTGGTTTACCCGACGGGACAACACATTCTGCTTTCTTGAAAATAGCAGAAACAACCGAGTCGCTAGAATCCAGGAGTGAGGCGCTGAGACAGCTGCATATCACCCAAGACGCATCTGAGCAGTACCGAGAAATCATCGAAAAAGAATTCACGGGTGACGCCTGGCAATGGTTCTGGAATGCCCTAAAATACGTTTTCAGGCGGTCGTGGTGGGAAAGAGCGTGGGTACTGCAGGAAGTATGCGTCGCACCTGGTGCAGTGCTTGTGTGCGGAGACTGTGTTATGCCTTGGACCAAAGTGATGGAGATGCGCTTTGCTATTGTCCAGCATTGTGTGTCAACCCAGAGCATCGAAGTAGCCGAGAAAGAGACAATTCAAGAGACAGTGTTGGAGCTCCTTACCGCTACTGAGCCCGCCTCGAGTATGGAGAAGTGCATCCAGCGATACTACAAGAAAAGATCAGCAGGCCAGCATCCAAGCTTGTTATGGAACCTTGTTCAACTTCGACGCACGTTATCGAAAGACCCACGAGACAAGGTCTATGCTGCTTTCGGCATATCGGATCCTGAGGAGGTGATAGATGTTGACTATTCTCTTCCCGTCCGCGATGTGTATGCTGCAGTTGCGCGGCGCTGTATCCGTGTACTTGATGGCCTCCAAATTCTCGCTTACTGTAAATTTCCGCCTTTGGTAGACGGCTTGCCTTCTTGGGTACCGGATTGGTCTGATCGCTCAGCCATCCATCGCATCGCTTTCCACAATAAGGGCGATGGCTATGTCACAGAACTTACGCAGAGATTCTACGCTGCAGCCGGATCATCTACATTAAATGTTCAATTTCAAGACGAAGGCCTGGCACTTATGGTCAAGGGATTTTCAATTGGTCAAGTCGGATTTACGTCATCCGAGGCGGTAGAACAGAAATCCCACCCGGATGGTGACGACCAACGTCCTCAAGGGAGCAAGACTACCTTCAACGACGTTGTTCATAGTTATGGATGGCTGAGGGAGTGGTTTGAGTCGCGGGAATCTCTCACCGGTTCTGATTTTGCACTTATTCACTGTCGAGACCCCAATGGGCAAGACGAAGACAGCATTAACCAGATCTTTGATGAAGCGGCGTACCGCCCGACGAATGAGCCGTTGAAAGAAGCTTACTTGCGAACGCTAAGCTGCGACGCTGTATATCTTGAAGACGACAAACGCCACGTCCGCATCAGTCAATTTGCCAATGATGACTTGAACACAGTCATTTCCAAGTTGTGGTCTCTCCCAAATGTCCTTGTAGAAAAGCTCGGAGGGCGTGCTCTAGGCGTCTCAGAACATGGCCTTCTAGCGTTGATTCCTACCGAAACAAATATAGGGGACCATATATGTTTTGTGGAAGGTAGTGAGCTTCCCTTCATCCTTCGTCCAACGGTTGGTGGTTGCTATTTGATTGGGGAATGCTATGTGCATGGGTTGATGGATGGAGAAATCTGGAATGGTTGCGAGGAACGCTCGGTGTTCAAGATAATTTAAACAGGTTTGGGTCAAGATTCTGCTATTCTTCTGTGCTATCTTACAATTCTAGAGTTACAAAAGGTTCCTCTCTATTCCGACTCCTGCAGTTAGGTTCTATTTAACAAGTGTGCTGCGAAACCTAGCTTTGCGCAAACATCACCCGCAAGCACTTCCGCTTAAACTAGCGCAAAGACATTAGCATTATGCTCATCAAGGTCTGCCATCTCTCCATACATTACCCCACCGTAATAACACTGTCCAATAAAACTAAATTTCCCATCCGGTCTCGGTCTAAGAACAAACGGCACCCTCGCACCATGCAGTATCGCGATCTTATCCCCCTTATCAATATGATCCAAAGCCATAGCGAACCTGCCATTCTCGCAATACACGACTCTCCTGTAGTACTGGATCCTGCTGAGCTCATGTAGCGTTCGTAACGTCGCACCATGCGGCAGATTGTCGAAATCCGGCACAACGCTCGGATCAGTCAGGACGGATATGACTTGCTTCGTCTTCTCATAGTGGCGTTATAAGCCGATAATCAGCTGTTCTTTCCGATAGAGGCGAAGGCGAGATTTATGAGCATCGAGTGCGGCTCATAATACTCCGTCCATGAAGAGCGTCCGCAAGAGAGCCTTCCTTCCTACCTCTCCGACACCCCATATACCGAACTCAGTCATCTGATCGATGAATCTGTGCAGCGTTGATGGCTCCCATGGGAAACATGCCGAAGTACCAAGGGAGTCGATGTCTACGCTCGAGGTCGATTATCCTGCCAGCGACATCCAACTAGTCCCAGCGACGAAGAGTGTTTGTAGTGCTTGCAATCGCTGATGATAGGTAGTCCAAACCCACGGCCTGAGGCGATGAAAAGATTATCATGGGATGTGATTGGGGTTTGAAAGTATCACCCTCTATAGGCTTCAGAAGATGTGGAAGTTCTAGTGAATGAAAGCATCCAAAGAAAGATATCGGCCAATGGTTTGCAGCTTTATCCTCACCAGACTTTCCATCTACGCGCTCACAAGCATGTGTAAACTCACCGGTCGACACTTTTGTCCGTAAAGGACATCGGTCAAGCACCTGCAATTTTATCGTGGTCGAAAAATATGACTATCCCAAGTGTTGGGTTTCGAGGGGAGACAACACTTTAAATCTTTAGGCTAGGCTAGTCTGCTCTGGTTGACTGATTTGATAGTCTGATTTGCATACCGTGAGTCTGCTAAACCTATCAAACTGACACGTTCAACTGATCTTCAAACTGTCCGAGCTTGTTGCATACGTCATGGATTTATTGGCGCACCAGGAAGGAGTGGGTCATATCTGATGGCAAGTACCGATAAGTCCGTACTGGTGGGAAGGCGTCAAGGCTGCATGTCCATCCGAAGAAGCCCCGCACTAGACTACGTTACATGTCGTCCTGAACTCAATTGCTGTTAAGGAGGCCTCTCCGCCCACTTACATGTAGAGAAACACCACGACATAAGTGAGGAAAAACTTGTGCACTGTGGACTTGCGACTCGCTGAATCGAAACACGTATAAACTCTCAAGCCGCATCGTAGTCCATCAACTAAAACGGGCGGGTTACGCACTCGCCGCAATAATACATCAGTAGCTAAAGTCTATAAATCGGCCTTCTTTGCGAAGAGTATTTCGCACGGGTGTACTTTGAGCTTGCTAATCATTGAATCGAAAACACGGGTAAGCTCTAAAGCCGCGTCTCTATGTACGTCACTAAAAATGGAGGAGACACAGTACTTAAAGTCAACAAGTCCTAGTCTTCATTGCAAAGAGGTTTACCCTCTCGGACCAACCCCAGTAGAAACCAATTCGCAGCACCAAAAAAAGAAAGAGCCATGGACAAGTACAAGTTCCCAAGCGACCCGACCGCAAACCCCGAGTCGACAATCACGGGTCCAAACTACCGCTTCACCATAATCGACGACATAATCCTCCGCTACGAGTGGTCCGCAGACGGCATCTTCGAAGACCGCGCCTCCACCTTCGCCATCAACCGCAACTTCCCCAAACCAGAATTCCGCATCGAAGATGAAGAGTCCCAGCTACAAATCTTCTCCCCAAGTTTCCAGCTCACATATGACAAGAAGCGCTTCAGCTCAAACGGCTTGGTCGTCACCTTCACGAGTAAGTTGACCGACATGCTGAGCGAGTGGCGGTACGGCGATGCGCCGATGCAGAATCTAGGCGGCACGGCGCGGACGCTGGACGAAGTGGATGGGCGGATAGACATGGGCACTGGCGTGTTATCCCGCGCGGGTTTCGCAACGTTGGACGATACTAACAGCATGCTGTTTGACGGGAATGGATTCGTAGCGCCGCGACGACCCGGGGATCGTATTGACGGGTACCTTTTCTGCTGCGCGAACGACTACAAAGGGGCCATGAAATCTTACTACGCGGTATCGGGCCGTCAACCCATCGTCCCGCGGTGGTGTCTGGGGAACTGGTGGAGTAGATATCATATTTACACCGCGACGGAGTATCTGGACTTGATGGATAAGTTCAAAGCGCACGATATTCCCCTTTCGGTGGCTGTCATCGATATGGATTGGCATCTTGTTAAGGGCGACCAGGTGCCTCATGCTGGCTGGACGGGGTATACATGGAACACGGAGCTGTTCCCCGATCCAGACGCGTTTATGAAATCGCTGCATGAGAAGGGGTTGAAAACTTCGCTGAACGACCATCCTCATTCGGGCGTGCATTGTCATGAGGATATGTATGAAGAGATGGCGCGCGTTCTCGGCCACGATACATCCAATCGCAAACCCATCCTCTTCGAACCCACATCCCAAAAGTTCATGCACGCATATCTCAACGTGCTTCACCGTCGGCTCGAGGAGCGCGGCTGTGACTTCTGGTGGATCGACTGGCAGCAAGGCTCCACGTCGCGGATCCCCGGCATCGACCCCCTATGGCTACTCAACCACTTCCAGTTCCTCGACGCGGGCCAGCAGACGGACAGAGGTCGGCCAATTGTGTTCTCGAGATACGCCGGCCCGGGAAGTCATCGGTATCCGGTTGGTTTCTCTGGCGATACCATCGTGACGTGGGAGTCTCTTCAATTCCAACCGGAATTCACCTCCACGGCTTCGAACGTCGGCTACGGGTGGTGGAGCCACGATCTCGGCGGGCATACGTGGGGATACCGCGACGACGAACTAACAGTCCGGTGGGTGCAGTTTGGCGCCTTCTCGCCGATTCTGCGCCTGCACTCGTGTGATAGTCGGTGGATGTCGATGGAACCATGGCGCTACCGGCCAGAAAGCGAGGTCGCCATGCAGTCCATTCTCCAGCTGCGGCACCGCCTTGTACCGTACATTTTCTCCATGAATGTATCTGGCTTCCATGCCAGCACGCCGCTGATTCAGCCTATGTACTGGAGCTACCCGTCGAAGAACGCAGCGTACGAAGTGCCAAATCAATATACTTTTGGTTCAGCACTCGTTGTGTCTCCGATTGTCCATCCGCGAGATAAAAGGACGAATCGCGCGCATACCAAGGTTTGGATCCCGCCGCAGCGCCATGTTGATCTTTTCACCGGCTCGGTGTATGATGGGGACCGCGACGTCGATATGTATCGCCCGTTATCCCAGATCCCCGTCCTCGCGCCTGAAGGCTCAATCGTGCCCCTGGATAAAGAACTTGTACCCGCCAACGGATGCGCAAACCCCGACGCTTTCGAAGTCATCGTCATCGTTGGCCAGGATGGGAAGTTTACTATCCTCGAGGATATCCGAGATGATAAAAGTCAGCCAACAGCCACAGAAGAAGAACACTCGCGCTCAATCCCAATCACATTCGACCAAAGTGCCGGTCAACTTAAAACCGTCGCTGCGGGACGAGCGTGGACCTTTAGATTCCTCTCACTGCCCAGCACACCACAACATCCCATCAAAGTAACAATCAACAACTCTGTCTCCACAAACGCAAAAATCACCTCAGCCACATACCCCGACCCACCGTGCACAACCGTCGAACTTCCCACCATTTCTGACGCAGAAAGCACTATACTCATCGACCTCGGTCCTGATCCGCAGTTATGCATCAGGGACTACACGTCCACGATGAGCGATTTCCTAGAAGACTCGCAAATTGAGATTATCATGAAGAATAAGATTTGGGACATTTTGCAGACGGCGCAACCTACTGTAGCGAAGGTTAGCAGTATTTTGAGTCTTGGGGTGGATAAGGTGTTGACGGGGCCGATTGTGGAGTTGATGTTGTCGGATAGTAGGGCGGAGTAGGAGGGCCGGTGGTACTTCCTAGACGTTCTTTTATTCTTTATTTTAAAAAGGGTTTAGTAGAAGAGTAATGTTTCGACAATCGGTATTTATCTGCTGACCGAAGTCATATCAAAACGCTTTAGGTATTTGGGTTGAGGCCGAGGCTTTAGATATCTTTGTCGCCGTCGTGATAGCCTGAAATAAGATAGTGGGATACATGAAAAGTATGCCTGTATATCTTCAATACCTTCTACTATTACCTTTTTATACCTCAAAAAGCACTGAAGCTATACAGGTATATCTATACTACATAACTTTAAGCTTCAAGACTGTACTGTAGTCAAAATACTATTCCAGCCATTTCAACAGCGCAAGAGAATATCTCACTGCACAAAACCATCACGTCACCAGGAGTCCAATATAACAGTAGGTAGTATCGATGACCAAGCTAGTACTCTCAGCTCTCACGTGCATCTTCCGATAACATACTACAGGCTAAAACTGATCCACCCAACAATCAATTGGACTCGCTAACCTCGAACACCATGCCCTAAACGCGCTGTAGCCGTGTACATGCGACGTATCCAAAACCAAGTCAAAACACATAAAGGGAACATGCTGTGGACAAAAGTCGTCGTATCGATTCGAGGGTATAGAGTGTGCGTGTGTGATGCAAACTGAGGCGTTGACATGGAATCAGGTACACCGCTGATGCAGCTGGAAGAGCGAACAATGCCGACCCAGAAGCGGCAGCAAACTATATAGACAGGTAGAACTGAAGGAGAGCGTGCTTGATGTAGGAGAAGAGACGGTTGATGTCAAAGCACCTGGCTGCTGTATGCAATCAACCCAAACGCCTCTAATGATGATGGGCAAGTCAGAAGCAGAGGTTACCTCATCATCTGGGAAACGCTGTGCCACTTCTGCTTGAGGCTTTCATGCTCTTCGTTGATCTGAGGGCTGGTTAGACATGCGCTGAGATAGAGACTTCATGAACTTACTGTTGCCCATTGCATCTTCGTCGCTACCAACTCCTTTTCCATGTCTGCCATTGACTCTTCCAAAGCTCTGTTCTCGTTATATACCGTGATGTTCTTCTGCATGACGGTCTCCATTTCGCTCTTCAGCCTCGCCTCGACCTCTTCCGGTTGTGTATCTACGATCTTCTGTAATTCTTCGACCTTGGTCTTCAGTGTCTCGTTCTCCTCGGCAAGGCTCTCATTCTCGACTTTGGTCTTGATGAGCTCGGATGCCACTTGTACATGCTCCATGTCGGACTGTTCGGCGCGTGACTCCAGTAACCGGACCTTCGCCTCCAGAGTGGCGACCTTGTCTTTCAGGCCATGAAGTTCGTGCTCGCGCTCCTTCTCGATCCGTTGTTGCTCTTTCCATTCGGAAGTGTACTGCTTGAGCATATCGGGCGTAACCTTGACCGCCACAGCGTCCTTTACGAGGATGTCGGCACGATAGACTTCTTTATCAACTCCTGCTGTTGAGCCAAAGAAACCGTTCTCGAGGAGTGAATTCGCGGAGGGAGCTTTGTCGATGTATACATCGAACAGTCGCTCTTTGAGGAAGGTTGTGAGCGTGGCCATGTCCTTCATGCCCAGCAGCGTCTCCGCGTTCTTCTGCATTAGTACGATACCGAACTTCAATATGGCAGATTCAAGGCCCTCGCTGAGGATCAGGTCGTAAATCCGAAGTACCAATTGCAGCGGGAAACGATACGCGAATAGGGTCAGGAACCATTGGGTAGCGTAGAGCTGTGGCTTGACTTCTCGTCGGCGGAGGTGGCAGTAGAGCGCAGGTTCGAATTCTTCCAGGAGGCGCTCGAATTGATATAGATGTAGGTGTAGTCCAGCCATGTCTTGAACAAACAGGTCGCGTAGCTTGTATTTGTTCATAAGCGTCACAAACAGACTGAAGGCTTCTTCTTCGGGCATCTACTTTGGTTAGCAGTATCCTCGGTTGTCGTGAGTACAAACTTACGTTGAATAGCAGGGGCATGGCAATGAAGTTCATGCCCTGCGCATAGCCAACAGCATCATCATACAAAGCGTAGGCCTTGCAGATTCCAAAGAGACCATCCTGTAGACCAGCCGCCATGACGTATTTGGAGTAGCTTGTTCTCGCACCTAGATCACGCTTGATCGTTTTCTCTAATCTCGAGACTGCCGCAGCACTTTGTTTCTTTTCCGCAGCAAGTCTTGCTTGTAACTTGATCGGATCTTCAGACGTTTCCGATACTATCGACGGTGAAGGTAAAGGTGCGTTTGTGCTTGCAGTAGTTGTGGCCGGAGTTGAGTAGTCAGAGTGAACTGACGATGATGATGAGGCAACAGAGTCCTTCTCTTTTCCGTTCCCATTGAAGTGGCCATTGCTAAGGTTAGGCGTCTTGACGCTCATGTGCTCCTTGTCGGTGCCACGGGCAACCAGCTCCCGGTACATGCTCTCTAGCTCTTCGTTCTTACTTTGCGCAAGCACCTGCCAGATGACGCCGCGGATAACCTGTGGGATGCCGTTTGCGATGGCGCGATTGAGCTCCTCGGAGCTGGTACGAGCGATAGCTGCGGGCCCTTCATTGACAACCGTCTGCCATAGATCCCAATCTACCGGCTCAGCTGCGTCTCCAGCGGGGCCCGCAGCGAATCCAGATGCAGTTCCAGGAGCCAGATTTGGATTGATGGTGGGTTGTTTTGCGAGGCCTGGAGGGCTTGATGGACCATGCTCGTCCTCTGCTATTCCTGTCGGACTGGCGATGCCCAGGCCCATGCTTGTTGTTCGCCCAAGCGTTCCCCCGGAACCCGCTTCCGTGCTGGTCTCCTCATCCATTGTTATGCCGGCCTCTTCCCTCATTCGCAAGAACTTGAAGCGATCGCGCAGGCTGCCTTGGCTTGACCGGTGGTTTGACTGAAGGTCCCCTTCATCTTCTATTCTGCTCAAAGTGAGGTCAGGATTACTGCCCAGTGTTGTAATTGAAGCATTGGTGTTCCGTCGGTCTGTCGTCACAGGCGGTGGCGATGTCTCAGGCTTCTTGCTCGAGCTATGGCGTGATAACCATGAGAAAGGACTCGTGAGCTTTCTGGTCGATGGCGGGGGCGCTGGATTGGACTTCTCCTGGGCGGGCGGCGCAGGTGGTGGTGGAGGGAATTTAACGGGAGACATCCTGCCAGAGAAGCCTTGCAGTCCGCTCGCCGAGCCTCGAGAGTCCCGCGGAGGCAGTTTTGGAAGCAGACTAGGGGTCTTTGTGCCTTCTGCAAGACGTTAGCTTTAGTTGATCTATTTGCGGAAATATGTCTGAGCGAGAGCAACAATGCTAGAAAGGACCGAGGCCTAGGAGGCTCATGGTGGTCGCGGTGGAATTGGAATGGGCCAAGCATTCAACCCGCGATTGCACCTACCCTCGTCTAATGAGACATCATCCATGTCTGACGTTACTGAAATTCTGTGTGCAGTGAGTAGCGGTGACTTTCCGGACGATGCGTCCCCGCTGGCTTTCTCGAGAGCATCGGATTCGTTTGTTGGCTTCTCTGCGTCGCCATTGGCTTCCTTGGGCAGTCCTGGTACCTCAGGTGCGGGTGAATGTGCCCTGCCCTCGTGGCCGGCAGAGGAAGAGGACTCGCGCTTGCTTATGAGTGACCGTGACCGTGACCGATCGGAGTGTGAGTCGGGGCGAGGGGTGATTTCGGATGCGTCTTCGAAGCTATCCTGCAGCGGCACATACTGGTTAGCCAACCTATACCCTTCCTTCTGTCGCCGCAATACAAGTATTGTGTTCACTCACGCCTTCCTTGTCGGAGCTGTGTGAGCTCGTCGGTCTGTCGGCCTTGTCCGCCATGTTGCAGGGGTCGTTGGTGTTCGTTATTGAAGGTTCCTATGGCAAATCGAAAGGTGGCTGCAGTCGATGCAGCTCGTTGATGAGACCAGCTAATCTACAGAATGAATATCATGGAGAGTGCTAAGGTTCAGCTGTCAGAGTAGCTGCGGCGTGGTCATCAGGGCGTGGACGGTGTTGTTGGTAAGGACGGTGAACGGGAGCGGGACAAGGTATGGTGGTGAATTAGAGTGGAGCCGCGAGACCCTTGTCAGTCAGCCACTGTGAGCCACAGCGCAGGCCGACTAAGAATAGGCCCGGCCCATCAATGACAATTGGCTACTACTGAACTCCAAGTCCGTGAATGCATGCGCTCAGAAGGGATTGACGATGACGTTTGCGCCGTCAATATGCAACCGCATTCGAGGCCACTTGTCCCACAGGTGCCATCGTCGCACGAACTGCTCATGAGGCCCTCATGTTTCGTAGTCAACCTGAAACAACGGCTAACGCAGCCACATGTTGGCTGCCGCACGGCCAGGGAAAGACTGTCGTCGCCTCTCGCACTCACACAACCACAACACTGTCCTTTCCAATCTACCTTATTGCGGCTCATCGCGATGCATCTTGATCGGAATGCAATTCGGGAGTGGACCCGAGGCCCACAGAAGAAGTAAGGGAGGAGTGCTTGCATCAACATCGTGCCTTCCTGTTCAGCCTATAGCTCCTTCCGTCGTGCTACAGTATCGCTCACTCCAGAACATACCGCAGCGCAGTTGGCAGAACGCATGAATATTTCCATCTGCCTAATATAATTTGAAGCCCTTGCTCGGGATCTCATAACAGCAGCCAGGTTGAAGGCTTCAGCACGAGCCTAGAAATACCCGCTTCCTGGCTTCGCGTGCTATAATCCTCCAGGATCCGCGAGGTGCGAAACTTGAATCCACGCTCTTTCCCAGTACTGGACTACCGACATCGAAGACCAACTTGAACTCTAGTACTCCTTCTCTTGACAGGTGTACACCGCTCAAATGTACACCGCGAAGTCGTCGTCACTAGCAGCAGAAGTCGTTGAGGCACCCCGCGTCATCTAGACCCCTTCGACCCCTGCATATGTCAAAGTGCGACCAACCAATGACTATTCATGGGGAGATTCGCGCTTTCTAACTCCTTGAAGTCGTAGAGATCTTGTCGTATTTCTCCTTGATTCTTGCAGCAGCCTGAAACCCTCCGCGACCTTTACTAATATGGTATCAGAGCGTGATCCTCTTCAACCCCACCTACATTAGAGCGAAGGCGCTCGAGAGATACCTACCTACAATATGGGCACACAGAAGCGAGCACCATCCAGAGACATTACTCGCCAACCTAGAGTCTAGCAGAGCAATGCCTAGGCACCACCAGAGAGCTTCATAACGATCATTATAAGCTCTCCGTAAGGAAGATTGTTCAATGCCGTCCTTTCGACCCAGGCGCCAGGACAGCGCGTCATGACGTGCAGGCTCATTAGAGTCTCATTACAGTAGATATACCCTGTTCAAGCTCTTGTGGACTTGCATCAAGCGAGCAAGACTTTTAGGTTATCACCACCAATCTTCCTTATCCTTCACCTATACTTTCTTGAATTTTTCCGTTCCTCGCTGATCCATTACGATTGACAACGAACACCATTACGATATAAATCCATCCGTTCATCACGAATCCTCAGTCACCCGCAGTAAGTCAGAACAAGTTTTGAAACACCTAGGTACAGCAGCGCTAAGCATAACACGATAGATTGCCACGCTAAACCCTCTCTGGCGGGTTTCAAAACACTCGTTTCTCCACCACCACCTCCCCGTCAAATCTCATCAGCCAATTTCTCGCCTCACGCCACGCTTCAGCCTTGCTAGGGAAAGAACCCTTCCTCATCTAGATTGGCAGGGCTTGGCTCCGGTCAATGCATCTCGTTTCGTAGCCCACCACCGGCATAGCGCCAACGGGTGTCACAGAGTAACCCATGTTTCCATCCTGAATACCGGAATGAAATCTTGCGTAGAAGATATGCGGATGCTGTGGCAGATAAGCTAAAGCCATGGCTGTTTAAAAGCGCTGAGTCGCCCAGTGCACTTGAGTTTCTCTTTTTCGTTATTCCAACGGGCAAGTCCTTCATTCGTTCTTTCGCTACATTCACTCATTTCCCATACATTCTTTTCGTGATCTGGAATCACTTCACTCAGGCAGTCACTGTACATACCATACCAACCTACCCAGACTTCAAAACTTCAACATGTTCTCCAAGGCTCTCCTCACCACCGCGCTCATTTCCGCCGTCTCGGCTCATCAGAACTGGCATCAACTATGGATCAACGATGAGACGCCTGGCTACCAGGTCGGCATCCGGATGCCTCCTTCCAACAGCCCCGTCACCGACGTAACAAGCAACGACATCGTCTGCAACGTTGCGTCTACGAATGCGGCGGTTGTCGAGACCGTCGAGGCCAGCGAGGGCGACAGCATCAAGGTGCAGTGGGACAGCTCTACTCACCCTGGCCCAATCACCCACATGCTCTTCGGTCCTGTCGATGATGCTTCGACCGCCACCGGCGTTGGCGCTGGCTGGTTCAAGATCGACGAGCTTGACTACGTTGATGGAAAGTGGGCCAATGAAATTATGGAGGCGGTCAACATGACCCACGAGTTCAAGTTGCCTACTGGTCTCGCGAGCGGCCAATACCTGGTACGTCCCTTGCCCTCCTATTCCCTCATGTCTTTTGCTGATATAGTTTTCTAGCTCCGCTCGGAAATGCTTGCCCTCCACGGCGCCCAGACTGTCGGCGGTGCGCAGTTCTACATCGGCTGTGCTCAGCTCAAAATCACTGGAACCGGTAGCGAGGGTTCATGCACACCTACCATCTCACTGCCTGGTGCCTACAACGCGGAGGATGCCAATATCTACATCCCCAACGTCTACAACGGCTTCGACCCGACCAACTACACTGCCCCTGGTGGTCCTGTCGCTGCGTGTGGTGGCTCTGGTGGCGCCGTCCCATCTACGCCATCTACAACCGCTGTGCCTGCGCCGGCGAACTCGACTATCGCTATTTCATCTGCAGTCGCGCCTGTTGTAACTGCTGCTCCTACCTCAGCTGCTCCCACCGAGTCTTCGGCCGCTCCTGTCGAGACTTCCGTCGAGGAAGTAGCTACGAGCTCAGTCATCGTCGCCGAGACCAGCGCCCTCGCACCCGTCCCAACTCTTGCCCCCATCCCCAGCGGCAACGCCACCGTCCCCACCTCCACGCTCATCCTACCCACCACCTTCGCAACGCTCGTCAGGCCCTCTATCCCAGCAGGCCACTCGGCGAGCGGGGGCGTTGCTGCTCCCACAGGTGGCAGCGGCAGCGGTGCGGCAAAGCTGTGGTACCAGTGCGGTGGCATTGGATGGAAGGGTGCTACAAGCTGTGTGAGCGGTGCGTCGTGTGTGAAGCAGAACGACTACTACCATCAATGTCTTGCTCAGTAGAGATGTCTTGTATTGATGCGGCGTAGTGAGTAGATGTAGGGAGGGAGCTGGATGGGATAAAGGGTTGATCCTGGAGAAGCTAGCTGATTGATGTTCATGTACATATATACTTTGACTTGCATTCTTATACATACCTTACTACTTCACTGTTGCTTTCTCGTCGACGACGTTGCGTGCCGTTGTTTCAGTGTGTGTTGTCTCTGCGTCAGTCCTCAGGCGAGATCATACATGTTAACCGTTGAGACTTCAACTGCGACATCCAAGTACGCGCAAACTATGTGTTCAGCTTTATAAGAACCATGAAAAAGTGACAAATTGATCTTAGTATATGAGATTTGCCTTCAAGCAAACTTCCAGCTCCGTTTATTATTCACCCTGTCTGTTGAGTTTGGTGTTCCTGTGCTGTCGGCCAAGCTTAATATACAGTTGCAACCAGCTATATATAACCTACCTTGAGGATTATCCTTCACATACGACCATAGGATCTTGAGAGCAAGGCTTCCCGTTCGCTCAGCCCTATTTAAGCAAGATGCCGGTGGATTAGTAGGTAGGTGGGTGACCACTACCAAAGCCCCACTGTTGTATGTTTTTTGTTTTGCAATTTTTTTTTTTTGCCTTTGCTGCGTTGCTTTAGGGAGAATAAACACGTAATAATCTGCAGAAGGCGAAATCCTTAGATGTTGTCAAAGTATGCATTGTATCAACTATAGCAGAGACTTCTATTAGCTTATAAACTAGCAACATTTTTATATATAGCCACACTTAGTAGAACCTATTCCATGGAACGTACACTACACATATGGCCAGACGTACTTAGATGCTTCTATTTGCTCATGATTGTGACACTCATTACCGACTATTTGCACATGGTACTGACATATGAGAATCCTCTTGGGCGAATATTGGACGGCTTGTGAATAGCACAACGCAGACTGGACCAAGGTCAAGCCTTTTCCTCTCGGAAGATGCTGAACTTGACTACGCACTTGGGTACTACAGCCCCGGCAGGCTTTAAATTTCTATCCGGTTCTTCTGCATTATTCACCCATGATTGAGATCTGATTCATCGCATTACCGTGGTTGATTATCATGAACGAGGCAGCCTAGAACACTGAGCAGAAACAAAGTAAGTATCTTTTTGGGAAAAAAAAACCCCCCGCTCTTAAAGTGCACCATAAATTTCAGCGGGAACAGCTCATGCACAGGCTCACGCGCAAAGACCTTCTGTAATATTCACTTGATCCGAAAAAGAAAGCCCGTGCAGGTGAAGGAAGAACCAGCCACCGCTCGGCTAAATCACGCTAGCTGCACGTCCGTGAAGTTCCTCGACTCCTCTTTCTTCGCCGACTAAGATTGCAACACATTACACACAACCGCGCACTCGCCTCGACTGCGCATCTGATCCATCGTCTTGTCCCTCATCTGGATCACGCGACCAATATTCACTGACTATCCACTCTGTGACTACGCGCAGTCGCCATGGCTGCTCCTCCCGATCTGAACGCGATCCTCGCGGCTCTTGGTATGTATCCTCTTCATCGTCTCTCACCTATCGCAGGCCTAACCCTTCTGCCAGCTGCTGGACGCCCATCGACCACCCCCTCGCAGACGCCCCAACAGCCCCCGTCCGCACAACATGGCCCTCCGCACGGAATGCCTCCCGGCTACCCTGGCGCAATGCCTGCTGCCGCCCCGCCTGGCATCCCAGGCTTCAGCTTCCCCCAGCCTACAAACTCAGGCAGTCTCGACCTGAGCGCGATCAAGCCCGTGAGCTCCGGCTCTGTCAGCATACAAGATGCGCTGGCCAAGGCGCGCGGATTCGCGGCCCAGAAAGGGCTCCAGAATGTTGCCTTCGACGCGCGTTCAGGTATTCCCGAACCTTGGTCTGGTTACGGTGACCCTTCGCAGACTTACGCAGTGACAGCCCACCAAGAAGATCCGCGACTTGGCGGACGACCCTACCGTCGCTCTCGGTCGCGCTCGCGATCACCGCAGCGCCGAGACGCAGCGCGTGAGGGCTACAACCCTTACCGAGACGAGCGCCGTGATGAGCGACGAGGCGGCGGCTATGGCCGTGAACGTACCCGCTCTCCTCCTAGACGTGACACCTTCTCCCCTTCCCAGGCGCAGTATGGCGGACGTTCGCGCTCTCCTCCTGCCAGTGACAACTCTGAGGTGATTCTCATTGACTCTTCCCTGGTTGGCCTTGTGATCGGACGTCAAGGTGAGAGTCTCCGCCGCATTGAACAGGAATCACAGACACGTATTCAGTTTATCAATGGCCCCGAGGCTGGACCGCAGCGCCAGTGCCGTATAACCGGCAACCCTGGTGCCCGAATCAGTGCTAAGCGCGAGATCAACCGGATCATTGAAGAGAATGGCGGTAATCCTGCTCGTGAGACAGGCCGCAATGCACGGCCCGGCGCAAAGCCGGTTGGTCAGCAACAGCCTGCTCTGCGCGATGGTGAACAGTCGTCCCAAATCATGGTGCCTGACCGTACTGTTGGCCTCATCATTGGCCGTGGTGGCGAGACTATCCGTGACCTGCAAGAGCGCAGTGGCTGCCATGTCAACATTGTTGGTGAGAACAAGAGCGTGAACGGCCTTCGCCCTGTGAACCTCATCGGAAGCCCTGCTGCTGCTGCCCACGCCAAAGAGCTCATCATGGAGATTGTCGATAGTGACACCAAGCAAATGGATGCTTCAAACAATCAGCAACCGCAGCACCAGCCAGCACAGCAGAACAACAGGCGTGACAACTTTGATCCCTACGGTGGTGGTGGCGGAGCTGGCGCTGGCGCTGGCAAGATCAACGATAGCATCATGGTGCCCTCAGATGCGGTTGGTATGATCATCGGTAAAGGTATGATGCTCACTGTTTATAGATGTTCACACGATGCTAATATGTACCACAGGCGGTGAGACCATCAAGTCAATGCAGTCCGACACCGGCTGTAAGATCAACGTCTCTCAGGCTTCCGGTGCCGACATTGAACGCGAAATCGGCCTTGTCGGAACACGTCAAGCTATCGAAGATGCGAAGCGAGCTATTTGGGAAAAGGTTGATCAAGTGGTATGTCGAGACGCAGCATCTAACCCAAGACAAGCGCTAACAAAACACAGCGGGAGAAGAACAACTCGCGCCGACGTGACAATGGCAATCAGAATGATAACTACTCACACCAGCAGGCTCCATCCTATGGACAGAACGCGCCCGCAGCCCAGCCTCCTGCAGCAGCTGCTCCTAGTGCAGCTGGCCAGGCAGCGGACCCATACGCCGTCTATGGTGGCTACCAGAACTATCTGGCGATGTGGTATGCGTCCATCGCTCAGCAACAACAGCAAGGAGGCCAAGCACCACCCGGTGCCTAAGCCATCACTCGTTCGCCGTGATGATGCACATGTTGCTGAGACCTCGTCGATTGCTGCTTGCTTGCATGACATATACCCGATCTCCTGGAATATTCTCGACCTATTTTTGACCTGCGATGTCGCGAATCCGCCCTGACTCGTCCATGACTCTGATTGCGCTCTTGCTCATTCGATCAACCGCCGACCTCGATGTCGTCTTACGATGCCATAGCTTTTGATATCCGGGCTTGACTCCTGGTCGTCTCCATCATCACCTGCTTTGCGTGAGCTGATCACCGCTTGAATCGTATCTGTCATCTGGGTGACCATGCATACTTGTCGAGTCTGCCAACCATGAGGATGTCTTCGAGACGATTGCACTGCACAGAATGCGTATTCCCGATCAACGTGCGTCTGATCTTCCGGACTAGTCAGGCTTCACTGCGTATTCGCCGTCTCCTTCTACTACCTTCTTGCGCGCATCATGACTCCGGAACATAAGGCATCATCTACACGACCAACATATGTGTAGCATCTTCCGGACTTCCACCAAAAGCGTTCTTTACCTTCATGTGTACATTTCTACAATTAGGGGTGCTTAGAAGCGCAAATCGCTACCGACGATAAGGAGTTTGGACTTCCGTTCATTATATCGACGGCTGGGCCGGAGCTTCTATACTCGTGTAACGAGCGAGCTCATCTGTTATTCCCTATAATGTATAGTATAGCATTGAAGTAAAGCTTCTTTCTTGATTGCGTACAGAAATGGATTTCCTCTATAAGCTTGTGCCGCGTGAGTTGCCTCGTAGTGATGTAGTGCAGCAACCAGTTAACGCCGCCCTCCCAAGACCTCGTGCTCAACTGAAGAAACAATTATAGCCGGCGACTTCCTGCCCGCTGCTCGCCACCCCTTCCAACTGACAACGGGGACTGCCGTTTGTTAAGAGTACTTGAATGCGCAGAACCATTGAAGAATTGCCGTCACGTGCTATCCCGCGCTAACAAAGTAAACGTACCGATGTGGGGTATGGAGGGGCAAACGCGAACACTAACGGGCATCGGCGAACTCCTGCATGGCGGGGCTTGAGCAGCCAGACCGCGGGCGAGATAAGACACCGAATACGCTGCGTCTCATTGGGCCAATACCTGTTCTATGCTTTTTTCGATCGGACGGTCCGATCTTAACCCAGTGATGCAAAGGCGCGGTCTGCCGCGGTTATTGATATCTACTGTCCTCCCCACAAATGTATGACAGAAGTCAAAGACCCTGAGTAGATAGCTAACTAGCTTTGGGCTCTGACTTTGGTTTTGACGAGATTGTTACTTTGTTTCTGTTTCTTACTCCCTTTCCGTCTTTCTGGGGCGGAGCATTTCTTGCCGTCTTTTTTACGACTGCGACTAGGATAGGAACGGTGGTGCTTGCAGAGCTTAACGCAAGAGGAGAGGCAATATGGCGCCAGGCCTCATATCCCCCGGCCCGGCCGTAGGACAGGATGCGACGCGCTCATTGAACGAAGTCACAGCGAGCTACGACGACACATTACGATTCTACCTCAATGGCACGAAGGTGGTACTCGACAATGCGGATCCGGAAGTCACGCTGCTTGAGTATCTGAGGGGCATTGGACTCACGGGGACGAAGTTGGGGTGTGCGGAGGGAGGCTGTGGAGCTTGTACGGTTGTATGTTTCCAGCCATCTGATTCCTACTGTGCTGTTGGGGGTTTGGAGATGGGGAAGGTGCTGACAATGAATTGTGCATAGGTTGTTTCACAGTTCAACCCAACAACGAAGAAGATCTACCACGCCTCAGTAAACGCATGTCTCGCACCGCTCGTTAGTGTCGATGGCAAACACGTCATCACTGTAGAGGGAATCGGCAATGTGAAGCGGCCTCATCCAGCCCAGGAACGCATCGCCAAGGGCAATGGTAGTCAATGCGGATTCTGCACACCAGGCATTGTCATGTCGTTATACGCACTACTCCGCAACACCGATGCGCCGTCCGAACACGACGTCGAAGAAGCATTCGATGGTAATCTGTGCAGATGTACGGGGTACAGGCCGATATTGGACGCGGCGCAAAGCTTCAGTGTGAAGACGGGGTGTGGCAAGGCGACAGCGAATGGAGGAGGTGGATGTTGCATGGAGAAAAACGGCGCGAATGGTAGTGGTGGTGGGTGCTGTAAGAGCAATAGCACTGACGGCGAGGAGCAGCCGATCAAGAGATTCACGCCGCCAGGATTCATCGAATACAAGCCCGACACCGAGCTTATCTTTCCGCCACAGCTGAGGAAATACGAGTTCAAGCCCCTCGCGTTTGGAAATAAGAGGAAGAGGTGGTTTCGCCCAACAACACTACAGCAGCTTCTGGAGATAAAGGATGCGTATCCGAGTGCGAAGTTGATTGGAGGCAGTACGGAGACGCAGATTGAGATCAAGTTCAAAGGGATGAACTACAGCGCGAGCGTCTTCGTCGGGGATATTCCAGAATTGAGACAATTCACCTTCCACGACGATCACCTGGAAATCGGCGGAAATGTGGTATTGACAGATCTCGAGCAGATATGCGAAGATGCGGTCGAGCACTACGGAAAAGCGCGCGGTCAGCCATTCGCCACCATTCTGAAGCAAATTCGATATTTCGCTGGACGACAGATTAGGAACGTGGGCACACCAGCGGGTAACCTGGCGACTGCGAGTCCGATTTCAGATCTCAATCCGGTGTTCGTGGCGACAAATGCGACCCTCGTAGCTAAGAGCCTAAAAGACACGACTGAGATCCCCATGTCGACGTTCTTCAAGGGGTATAGACAGACTGCTCTGCCACCAGATGCGATTATTGCAGGCTTAAAGATCCCGGTTGCAAAAGAGAAGGGCGAATATATCCGCGCGTATAAGCAGTCGAAGAGAAAGGATGACGACATTGCAATTGTGAACGCTGCGTTGAGAATTTCACTGGACGACGATGATACGGTTGAGAGTGTTGATCTGGTGTATGGCGGTATGGCACCAACTACTATTCCCGCACGGAAAGCGATGGAGTTCCTCCAGGGCAAGAAGTTTACAGATCTCAAGACACTGGAAGGCGTCATGGACAAACTCGAAGAAGATTTTGATCTACGGTTCGGTGTTCCGGGAGGTATGGCGACGTACCGAAAGTCCCTCGCGCTCAGCTTCTTCTACAAGTTCTATCATGAGGTGCTAGATGAACTACATGCTAAGGAGGCGGAGATCGATACACAAGCTATTGGTGAGATTGAGAGGGAGATCAGCTCGGGCAAGAAGGACGACAAGGCTGCGGAGGCTTACATTCAGAAAGAGGTCGGACAGTCGAAGAACCACGTCGCAGCAATGCAGCAATGTACCGGTGAGGCACAATATACGGACGATATTCCATTACAGCGGAACGAACTTTATGGGTGCTTGGTGCTGTCGACAAAGGCACATGCCAAGTTACTCAGTATCGAGACGGAAGCCGCATTGGACTTGCCGGGCGTCGTTGCGTACGTGGATCACAAGGACCTCGCATCCCCAGAAGCGAACTGGTGGGGGGCGCCATCTTGCGACGAGACCTTTTTCGCAATCGACGAAGTCTTCACTGCAGGCCAACCGATCGGTATGATCCTCGCAGATACAGCCAAGCACGCAGAGCAGGCTGCCCGTGCCGTCAAGATTGAGTACGAAGAACTTCCCGCTATTTATACCATTGAAGAAGCCATCCAGCAAGACAGCTGGTTCAACCACTTCCGCCATATTCAAAGTGGTGACACAGAGAAGGCGTTTGCGGAGGCCGACTACGTCTTTACTGGGACCGCGCGCATGGGTGGACAGGAGCACTTCTATCTCGAGACCCAGGCGTGTCTAGCTGTACCGAAGCCGGAAAACGGCGAGATGGAAATCTTCAGCAGCACGCAGAATCCAGCTGAGACACAAGCATACGTTTCGAAGGTGGTCGGTGTAGCCGCGAACAAGATCGTCACCCGTGTAAAACGCCTGGGCGGCGGTTTTGGTGGCAAAGAGACGCGGTCAGTCCAACTCGCTGGTATCGTCGCCTGTGCAGCGAATAAGGTCCGCAGACCGGTACGATGCATGTTGAATCGAGATGAGGATATCATGACATCCGGACAGCGCCATCCTTTCCTTTCACGGTGGAAAGTCGCTGTGAACAAGGACGGCAAGCTGCAGGCCCTCGATGCAGACGTTTTCTGTAACGGTGGCTGGTCTCAGGATCTCTCTGGCGCAGTCGTTGAGCGCGCACTATCACACATCGATGGTGTATACTCGATACCAAACGTACACGTCCGCGGCAGGGTGGCAAAGACGAACACCGTCTCCAACACTGCGTTCCGTGGCTTCGGCGGTCCACAGGGAATGTTCATCGCTGAGACGTACATGGAAGAAATTGCTGATCACCTAGGAATGCCCGTCGAGAAGCTGCGCGAGATTAACATGTACAGCCCGGAGACGAACATGATCACACACTTCAACCAGGAGATCAAGGACTGGTACGTCCCGCTCATGTACAAACAGGTCCAGGAAGAGTCACGTTACGAAGAGCGCCGACAAAAGATCAAAGAGTGGAACAAGACTCACAAGTGGAACAAACGCGGTCTCGCCATCATCCCTACGAAATTCGGCATCTCCTTCACCGCCCTCTTCCTCAACCAAGCCGGCGCACTAGTCCACATCTACCACGACGGCAGCATCCTCGTCGCGCACGGCGGCACAGAAATGGGCCAAGGACTGCACACAAAAATGACCATGATCGCGGCACAAGCCCTCCAAGTGCCCCTATCCGAAGTCTTCATCAGCGAAACAGCCACAAACACCGTCGCAAACTCCTCGTCGACCGCCGCATCCGCATCCTCCGACCTCAACGGCTACGCCATTTTCAACGCCTGCGAGCAGCTCAACCAGCGCCTGCAACCCTACCGCGAACGACTCGGGCCCGACGCAACCATGAAGGACATCGCGCACGCCGCATACTTCGACCGCGTAAACCTCAGCGCCCAAGGCTTCTACAGCACGCCGGACATCGGCTACGTCTGGGGCGCCAACACAGGGCAAATGTTCTTCTACTTCACACAAGGCGTCGCCGCCGCGGAGGTAGAAATCGACACGCTAACCGGCGACTGGACGTGTTTGCGTGCAGACATCAAAATGGACGTCGGCCGCTCTATCAACCCGTCGATCGACTACGGGCAGATTGAAGGCGCGTTTGTGCAGGGCCAGGGCCTGTTCACGACGGAGGAGAGTCTCTGGCAGAGGAGCACGGGCGGCGTGTTTACGAAGGGGCCGGGCGCGTATAAGATTCCTGGTTTCAGGGATATTCCGCAGGAGTTTAATGTCAAGTTGTTGAAGGATGTTAATTGGGAGAATTTGAGGACTATTCAGAGGAGTAGGGGCGTTGGTACGTCTATTATGTTTTTTTTTTCCTCCCCACTTTTTTGGGTGAGTTGCTGACAATCATGCAGGCGAACCCCCCCTCTTCATGGGCAGCTGTGTCTTCTTCGCCATCCGCGACGCGTTGAAAGCTGCGCGCGCGCAGTTCGGCGAAACGTCTGTGCTGCATTTACAATCGCCTGCTACGCCCGAGCGGATTCGAATCAGTTGCGCGGATCCGATTTTGAAGCGTGCGTGGGTGGAGCCGCAGGAGGGGGAGAAGAGTTGGTTTATTAGTATCTGATGAGGATGAGAGGGGGATTGTGGCAGCGGGAGCGGTGTATGCATATTAAATGATAGTGGTGCTTGGTGCACGGTTTTGGGGTCATGATGATATGATGATGAAGATGGAGGATGGATGAAATGGACAGTGTAGATCTGAATGCAGGAGACAACAGAGAAGAATGGATGAGTCCGGGTGGCGGAGGATGATTGACCATGTATATACCATTCGCTTGATGATACTATACTTCCATCTACTACAGAAATCGAAAGTATGACAATATTCGGAAAGTGAAGGTGGCGGTGGTGATGGATGGATGGACGCAGTGGTATTGCTCTTTACGCACGCAGCCCGGTAAGGAGCGTAACAACGCAATAATTAGATAATTCGAGGACAACTGAAGTCCTATGAATGACGAGTTTTGATTTTGCATTGTTTTTAGACAGTTTAGGAATGGGAAGGGTGTTCAACATTCGCTGGTTTGTTCCCAATTAGTGATGGGTATTGTTCTTTGTCACAACCTCAACCTCAACTAATAACCGCCTGAGCCAATATTTAGATTCCTCCGGCAAAATGAACATATCATGATCTACAGATTCTAGGTACTAGTAGGCTCCGCCATCACCCCTGGCGTGGTGGTTATGACCGATCCGTCCGAAGCGACTATCACCACGACGTTACCCAGTGATTCCACATAATGTTCCTTGATCTGTATCACTCCGTCGTCGTTCTTGTCAAAACTATCTCAACATCAGCCGTTGAGCGCTTGAATGTCCAAAGGCTGCACTTACTCGTGGAAGTATGCGGCATACGGCGCAAAGACCCGCGTATCCGTCACCGCGCCCAGCATGTACTTGACGTAGGCAAGATACTCTGAAATAGTGAGGTTACCAGTCTTACTCGTGTTCACAATTGAGAACAAGTCTCCTGATGTGGTGCTTGTGCTGTTGTTGCTCACGGGCGGAGGAGGAGGAGGAGCTTCCTGACGCTTTGCGGTGTTGTGACGCTTTCGTCGGGTGGCTGAGGCACCACCACCACCGTGTTTCGCTTTACATGCTTCTATTGCTGCTTTTCTTGTAGCCAAGTTGAAGTCATCCGGTTCGACGTCGTTTATGATACGAATGACCTCACCCGGCTTCGGAAGGGTATGTGTGTATTGACAATTCGCAGCAGCGATGCAGCCATCATACGTCTCCTGTCTGCAACCTGTTTTCATAGCTCCGTTAGTCGAGTTGATTGGTAGATTAGGAAAAGAGTAGGCTCTCTCACCACCTTCGCAGGTGCAGCCGAGAACGTCACATTTTCCTACGCCGCACCAAGGAGCTCCTGCGAGGCCGTCGGCACAAAGGCCACAATACGTGTGTGGGTCGCTGCAGCAGTCTGCTTCAACGGTTGAAAGGAAGTAGAGAGCCAGAACAGTGGCTGTTGTGAGGAGCTTGGGCATCATAATGTAGAATAGAATCTGAGATTGTGTGACAGTAACAGCGTCGCCGTGAAGTGATAATGTTTAAGTTGCGGTCGGTCAATGTAAGATTCTGCGGTACGAATCTGCAAACATCAGTTTCTTTACTATTCCATAGTGGAAATTTTTGTATAAAGGGCCGGTGACCCCGCGATCCTGATAATGTGGTTTCAGGTAAGTAAGTGAAGATCGCCGGCCGTTTTCGGCAGTCGTGGTTCCCAAGGGCTTGGTCTCTTCCATTTGGTGATGTGCCGGACCGATGTTATCCCAATATCCAAAGTCCTGGAAATGCAGGAGAAATCTTAGCCAGCTGAATAGTTTTAGGGAGGAGTTGTGAAGCTGTCGTCTCGACGACTGTCCCGCCATTGACCACTCTTCAAGGAACCCCTTTGCGTCCAAGTTCCTCACCTCTGGAACTTCACCTAGATGATATCTAGCGACAAAGGTTGAGTTTATCAGATGAGCTCTACTTCGGCTCCAAGGCTAAGATTTGATTAGGGTTAACTGATTATCTATTGTTGAAGAAGAATGCCAGGGACGAGTCGATAGTGATCGTTTGCCAAACCTGTTGGCTAGAATATTCATACTAAGATTTAATCATGGATCTCCACTACTTTGACTACTATTTCCACTACTGGTCGTATCTGAAACCTCCATAGGAGGATATGTTGATGTTGAACGAGTGGTGTTGTGAATCGCAGGGATGGTGGCTGAGATCTCTCGCTAATCGAAACCCAATCGCGCCGGGCCGATCGATCTGCGCCGCCTCATCACCAACTCACCAACACCAGCCACCAGCCGCCATAACACAAACATCAAAGTGGTGACGTAGTCGCGACTTCGACGCGTTAGTCATCCAACAGCACCCTGAAAATGTCAACTTTAAGCTTCAGCGTTCATCCACTGCGCTCGCCAGCGAATTGCGGCGACAACACCTGAGCTTCAGACATCTATGATCCGCTCTTTCTACAATACTATTAGCCTCCGCACTGCACTTGGAAGCCCACAGCGAGCACCATTGGCTCTGCAGCGTCTTTGCGCAACCCCCTATTCTCCTATCATGGCCAAGCGAAAAAGATCCTCCGTAGTAGCTTCAACGCCTACGGCTGACGAAGCTGCCACCACGGACAGAACAAAGATGCGCCGTACGGACGTACCTTTGCCCCCGAACATGATCAAGCCAACACGTCGCCAGTCCACCCGTGGGGGAACAGCTGCAACCGCCACGGATCCCAATGCCAACCCTGACATTTTGGATGGAGTGACCGCTTTGCGGGCCTCGCCTGATGGGCACGAATACGGCGAGCCGGAGTCTCTTCTGAAACCTCCCACCACAAATGGAGTCAGTGCGGCATCAGACGCAACCACGGAGAAAACGCCAACAATGGACACGAACGGCGATATCGTCAGCAGCATTGCGCCAAAAGCCAACGGCGCCGCCTCTGCAACAAAGGCTAGTAAGAGCAAGACTAAGAAGGCTGGTGCGCAGCATGTGAAGGTCGAAGATGAAGAAAGCAATATCGGGGCCGTTAATGGCGTCAACGAGCATGTCACTGGCCCTGCAGTAGTCCCTGACGGGTCTGGTGATCCTGAAACCGCCGTCGGGCTAGATGCGGAGAATGAAGACGAGACCGAAGTCAAAGAAGCCTTGTCGAGGCCCCCACCCGTGAACTCCGAATATCTTCCCCTGCCATGGAAAGGGCGGTTAGGCTATGTATGTTCCCTGCAATCCTTCTGTAGTCTAAACTGACAACATGCATATCAGGCTTGTCTCAATACGTACCTCCGTAACGCAAATCCCCCGGTCTTCAGCTCCAGAACCTGCCGCATCGCGAGCATCATTGAACATCGCCATCCCCTGAAGGACCCTTCTCAGCCCGAACACGCCACTAAGAATCGCCCCGATAAAGATCAGCCGGCGGATATTTCAAGAGGACAGAAATATGTTGAAGAGCTAGGCCTCGCTAATGCGCGAGATATCATCAAGATGGTGCGCTGGAACGACAAGTACGGTATCAAATTCATGCGCTTGAGTAGCGAGATGTTCCCGTTCGCAAGCCACGACGAATACGGCTACAAACTCCAGCCGTTCGCCGCGGACACGCTTCGTGAAGTGGGCGAAGTAATTGCGCAGCTAGGCCACAGGGTTACGACCCACCCAGGCCAGTTTACGCAGTTGGGTTCTCCGCGAAAGCAGGTCATTGACAACGCAGTTCGAGACTTGGAATATCATGCTGAGATGCTTTCGCTGCTGAAGCTTCCTCCGCAACAAGATCGAGACGCTGTCATGATAATGCATCTGGGTGGTGCCTACGGAGACAAACCAGCTGCTATTGCCAGGTTCAAAGAGAACTATGCTAGGCTTCCCCAGGGCGTTAAGAATCGTCTCGTTCTTGAAAATGATGATGTTGTCTGGTCGGTGCATGAGTTGCTTCCCTTATGCCAAGAGCTAAACATCCCATTCGTGCTGGATTTCCATCATCACAACATTATCTTTGACGAGACTCAGATACGTGAAGGGACGAAAGATATTATGGACCTGTTCCCTGCTATCATCGAGACATGGACGAAAAAAGGCATTACGCCCAAGATGCATTATTCTGAGCAGTGTCCACCTGCGATCACTCGCACTGCCCGGAGAAAGCATTCACCACGTGTCATGACGCTGCCTCCTTGCCCTGACACCATGGACTTGATGATCGAGGCAAAGGACAAAGAGCAAGCGGTATTTGAGCTCATGCGCACTTTCAAGCTTCCTGGCTTCAACACTTTCAGTGATATCTTGCCACATACGCGGCAAGATGAGAACAAGCCTTGGAAACCAAAACCTAAAAAGACTGCCAAGAAGGGCAAGAAGAAGACAGATGGCCTTGAGGACCTGGATGCGAAACTTGAGGAAGCCGAAGAAGACGTACCCCCGCCCTTGATACCAGAGGAAGAGGTGGGTATGGGTGGACCAGAGGGAAGAGTGTACTGGCCTCCTGGAATGGAGGAATGGCTTAGACCCCCAAAACGCATCATCAAGAAGAAAGAAGAGGGTGCCGCGACACCCGTGAAGAAGAAGCGCAAGATTGCAGGTGCTGCGGGGGATGAGGCATCTCCAGCTATGGCTGAAGCCAAAACACCAGCCAAGAAAGCGGCGTCCAAGCGGGCAGCAAGCTCAATCAAGAAGAAGATGGCGAGGTCCGACCCTACTCCTTCAGTTTCGGATGAAGATGATGATCATCTCAGCTCACCCCCGTTGAGCGACCTGGGAACAGAGGACGAGGGTCCTGCAGTGCAGAAGCGAGCTGCACGACCTTCGCCGACACGGAAGAAGTCTGGCAGGGCAACGACAAGGGTGAGCTACAAGGAAGAGGAAGCAGACGAGATGAGTGTGTAATCGTAGTGTAATACTATACCGGTAGCGATCATGCATTGGGAAAGCTTTCTAGAAACGGCCTACGATATGAGTCGGTCCTTTTACACAACGCCTTTGATATTACTGTTCCAACGGTCCTTCTCCATGGCGCTGACAAACAACTCTCCGGGCCTGCCAGATCCATCCTTTCCCGCGTCCGGCCGTTGTCCCGTCTCATCCCAGCCACGTTCTCCACCTCTGTCGGCATCTTCAGCCACCTTGACTTTTGTCGCTTCGCCATACACTTAGCAATATAAACAATCTACCGACCTTCCAAACGTAGTCTACCTTACCAGGATTCAATGCATCGGGCAGCAACTACCACGATGGAACACCCCAGTCCAGCGGGGTTAAACAAAAGCAAAAGACCCGAGTGATCGATCAAGACCACAAGCCACAATTCCTCCCGCCAGTATCCTGCATGCCACAGCTCACCCCTCGTCTCTCGCAGCCTTCTCGAAATTCGAGAACGCTATCGAAGCACGGCCCCGCGTCTGCCGCTACGACCGAGTGTAGCCGAGGCATTCTGCCAGGGTTCTGAGCACCTTCCATTGCATATCCCACGCCCGGTTCCAGCCTGGCCGCAACTCTCTGCAGGACAAGTCACCCGCATCGAATTACAATGGAAAGGCTGTGTGGCACCTCTTCTGTGGATTGGCTCCCAACCCTTCAACTATGCATCGAGCTATCGAACAAGCTATTGATACATCTGCATTGTGATTGTGCCTGCGTGGTGCTGCCAGGTATGCGCTGGAGATGCAGGACCGGTCAGAGGCGAAGCATTAGCTGCGTCCCTTTAATCTACAAACCTACTCGATGAAGGTATGGGTGAGCGAGGGAAGCTCGCGCGCATCATTCGAGACTTCAGGAACGGGAGATGCGGATAGAGTAGTGGCATGAGTATGCTCGGCGAGAAAGAAGGCCTATTGGCCCCACTAAGATAATACTTACATGCAACTATTTGCTGCTAGCAAACAACACTTGGCCCTTTCCTATTCACCAATCAGACTGTTTTGTAGCAGTCGCATACACCGCTCTAGCCTTCCTCACCCCCCAGCTCCCGTTCGATCAACACTGCAAAGCGCGATCTAGAGCTTCCTCATCTGCATGCTACTCGAGTACCGTATGGGCATGGATAGGCTACAAGACACACACTCCCTGGCCAACAATCCACAACAGCCTGCAAGCGCGGGAAGACAAGTATAGCCCTCCCCAAAGCACGTATACACACTAGCGCACCGAATATTCCAAGACGAACAAAACCCCCAGCATACCACGGACATGGACCTCAATTTGTGTAAGGCTATGCAGATATGTAGCCGCGGGAAGTAAACCGGGTTTGGATAGCCGTTTTGCTAACCCTGGGTGTGTGAATTACTACGGAGCAGAATAGTGGATTATGCGAAGGGGAGGTCAGTGCTTTGGGCAAAGTGGGGACACTGGGAAGTGAGATGAAGCTTTGGGCATTGTTCTAGTGGGGAAGGAGGAGTTGGGATTCCGGAAGGGAAAGGCGGTGTGGCGTGCTGTTCAAGACTCCTGTCGCTTTCGTATAGGAATTGTTCCAGTAGGAATTATCTGGCGGGTACGGCGGAAGCTTCGTGCGTTGGTCGTCATGTAAGGATCATGTACGCCTTGCTTTCCCTTCGCAATACGAGGAGCGATTGTGAAGCATACCATGAAGTCATTAGTGGTATGAGCGAGCGCGCACAGACGCATAGATAAGAGTGGAAAGATCGAAATCTTGCCGGCTAGTGTTTTTGTTTGATGACGATGCTTTAACTAACTGTTAGCCGAGGAGAGTGTGATGGGAAACCGTTGAGATCGTGATTAATTAGGTCAGTGGAGACATCTCCTTTGGGACGGAAGGATCACGTGTGATGTCAGCGGCTTGAGGGATGCGATAAAGAGCCTCTTCTTGTAGTAATGAGTCGTGCACCGCGCGATGATGGTGCCTGTTGCGGGGAGTAAGATGGAAATCGGTTCTATCCGTAATGGAGGGGTGGTCATATTTTTAGAGCTAAGAGATATCGAATGCAGGCGAATCAGATCAAGTTTGGGAGCTTTCGTAGATAGGCACGAACATCGAATGATCGAATGATCGAATATTTCGCAAGACAGGAAAATGAGGCAGATGTCTCATCAGCGAACATGAAGTTCCAGTCAGATAGCTAAATGATCCCCTATAGAGGGCGTTAATCGGGCATACATTTTGATGAGCATATTGCCATATTCAAACCATTAACCATGACTGTCGTACTGAGTAGTAGTCTTCGCTCCCTCTAGCCTCAAGTGCTTCCTGTGAAAAACAAGGAATGCAATGAAGACTATCGAAAATGCGCACGGATCCTTGGAGTCTGGCCACGAGTAAGTCAAGCGGCCGCTGCACAGTCCGATATCAAGATGCAGGATCGTCTTACAAGCTTGACGCTATCAAACCAGCTACAGTGTCCTTCGACCTCATTTGCCTAGAGGAAGTAGATATACTAGCACATCAACTAAACAACATAGATCTAGAAGAACTACTAATATCCGCTATGTATCGCAACGGACTGGAGGGGTAGGTCGTCTTCATGGTCCACGAAGGGGCAAGGCTGTCAGCTGTTTATAGCCGAAAGTAAAGAGAGCCAATTCATCAGGTGACTTAATAGAAATGTGTTTGTGGTTGCCCCAGAGTTGCCGAAGTTAAGCAGGCGCGATGTTGGTGTTGGGGCTTGAAGCATTGGGCAAGATAGGCTGAAAGTAGATTTGACATAGAGTAAACACACCGGAAAGACTGGTTATGAACTCACGACTTGAATCGGACTGTTCCCGCGGGGAAACGGATTGTGAGCAACATTATTTGATGCAAAATTCCATGAAATGGAGGAATTCAATACTTGGGATTGACTGAGCCTATGGTAACTGCCCTTGGTAATGTGAGGACAGCAACAACAAAGAACAGCAATCGCAATTCGAGAAAAACATAGTCAACACACAGACCCAAACGTAAAGATAGTAAAGATAAAGAAAAGTAAACCTTTACATATTCGCAGTCTCGTACTTTCAAGCCTTCGCATCTTCTATACATCATCACCCCGCGCAATCCACCCAATCGCAACTCAGCGGCCCAGCCAAGCACGATGTCCCATCCAGCCACCATCCCGCAATCAGCAGTCTGCCCGAATTACCGCCGCCCCGGCTGCGAAACACGTCGAGACAAGCAACACAACTCAAATAACGCCTCTACGCCACCAGCGCAGATGATATGTCGCAGCAGCGCAGCAATCACGGCTCCACAGCACGCCACCACTGCGGACCGCTCCTTGCTCTGATCAACTCACGCACGCACTGATGTGAGACAAGCCCAGCGGTGATCTAACGTCGTTACGTAACTAACATTCAGAAAAAGGTCAAATGTCCCCCAGAATATCACATGCGAAACAGTCCAGTGAACACTGCGGCTCACTTCTCATCTTGCGGGCTCCCCTTTTTCGGGTATCATAGCCGACCGACTGTTGCTTGCTCGGCGGGGTAGTGCTTCCGGATGTCTGTGCGGTTGTTTCGTTTACTCGTGAGCACGAATCATTCACATTCAGGAGTAATTAGGGCACGTAGGCGTGTCTTGTCTTGTCTTGGGCAGATCTACAACTACATTCCTAGAAACGAAACCAAAGGATGCGGTTTGTGCTGGCAAGATTCGTTAAGCGCTGTAACGTCCAGTCAGTCGGGTACCATATCCCTTGGAACTAATCCACTAATATTAGAGTTTGTGCGTATCCCGTAACTGCATCACGTTCATGCGTGCAATTGGTCCTCCCCCCTCTTCTCGCTTCCTGGATGCGTGCATTTGATTCCGCGTTGTCCGTTCAGCATAACAAGCTGAGGCTGGGTAGTGCCTGGTTCCGTTGCAGGGACCGTTGCTGACTGTTGTCCAACGGCGTCGTTCCGTGGAACGGTGGAGTGCTGCAGGCGCGGAAATTGAATGTCTAGCTTGAGCAATGCGTTGCAAGTATGAGGACGGAGAGAGCGGCTTTGCCTTCAGTCTCGCTTACTGTTTATCTGGGATAGGAGGGTCTGTCGCGTTCGCATCGAGGCTGTGGTAGGCTGCGTGGGGTACAAACTCTCCTCGCCTCGTCTCGTCCTGGGTCATTCCTTCAAACGGACGCTCGGTAAGACCGGGCACACACCGACATACGAAGTAGTGGTAATGTGCTCTCCTCGATGCATACAATACTACCGTTCGGACGACTGCAGCGGATCCCTCCTCATTTCAATGCTGTGCGGATCTAGTTGTAGCTAAAGGCCAACCACACGTGCGACACCACAAGGAACTTAGTACTTGAGAGAATGTCACTACAGCGCGCCAATTCCGTACAAGGTCTTTTCGTACCTGGCAGAGATCACCGCAGATCCCGCTGTGGGTAACAAGCCGGAGAGGGACGCCATGGTTGGTCTGCCTCCCAATGCACTCCAGATCGAAAAACACACATCTCTCCACTTAGAGGATCAAAAAGCCGTACGGTAAGACATAGCGATCGACGTCTCGTCAGCCATCGAGGACGGAAGACGGAAGAGCCGCTCGCTCATCTCATTCACACTTGCGGCGTCCCCGAACACATGAACTGCTGAGCGTCGCTCCACTCACAACCCCGCGTCAGCAAACAAAGCTCTAGCAAGCTTCAATACCCGCTTGCGCGCGCGCGAGCGCCCTCCGCGGCCCACCCAACCCACCATGCCAGAACGTGATGGTTTGTGCATCAGCCCACCCAGCACTAGATACAGATATCCACACACACAAGCGTATTCCCTGTTTGTTTTGTGTTGTGTGTGCTTTGCCTTGTATCGTACTGGGCGTTCACCAGACCTGTCTTCGTATCGCGATTGTGAACGCCCGCCGATCAGCAGGAAGGAGGCGGCGGCGATGGTCAGCGGGTAAGTGCCGCTGGTACACACACACGCACGCACGGCTGACTTTACCTACCGGGCGGGAGATTGGTGCGAAAGGCGTAGATTTCGTGTCTCGCAGAAAGGCGACGAGTAGTGTATTCAGCCTTGAATGTGTAGAACTAACTGTGTCTATTTGTGTGCCACCCGAAGATAAGGAGGGGCCATGTGAACGAACGTGGGTTTCATTTGCGTAGGGCGAAGCTACACTGTAGGGAAACACGGAGTTGGGTAAACTGCTATCTCTGTGCTGACCGGCTACCTGCGCCGGTGAGCTGGCGAAATACTTGTCAGAATGATGCTTTTGTACGACATATACCGTGCTGCTGGTTTGGGGTACCCTTCATGCAGCAATATACCTTGCTGCCGGCTCTTCGTTTACATCAGTTGACGCACGTGCCGCCCCTGGCCACGGTAAGAGAGGCTGAATGAGGGTATTGCTCAGCGTGTAGTAAGCATGGTTTTAGCGACGAGGCAACGGAGATGAAACGCGTGATGGAAATGAGTAGAGTAGAGAAGATGCCCAATGCTGCCATGTTTCATAGATTCATAATTACTTTGGGAGTCGTATAGCTTCATCGTCCAAGCGCTGGGTATCGATGCCCATAACAGAGCGCGATATATACAACATGCGCAAAAACCCATGCAAAAACCCTTGTTTGTCGTGACTGCCGTTTTCCAATCCAGTTCCGTACCCTGTAGGACCGGCCATGCCGTATGATGTAACGCTCGTATACATGCTCGATCCCGCGAGCGCGTCATATCACAATGTACTCTCCATCGACGCGATCCATCGCTTTCCTCCACCGGAATGGGTGCTGCATCGTACTGTACGGCCCGTTCTGCCTCGGCACCTGTATGTCGCCGTCTGACCACTCGTCGTCCTCGCGCCACACGCGTTCTAGGACTTCTAGGCCACTGAGATTGTTGAAGAAGCCGCTCTCGCGTTGGATCTCGACGCACCGCTGTCGCACAACGGCGCGGTGCTCGGGGTCCACACACTCCGTGCCGACGATGAATAGCGGCCAAAGCAAGAACTTGTTCACGCAAGAAGTGATGCCGATTTGGGAAATGTGGTAGAGCCCTTGTGATACTAAGTTCTGCAAGTTGAGCGCGCCAGCAGGAAGCGTGGGGTGGGCTAGACGCTCGGTGTACAGGAGCGCTGCGTAACGGAAACTTTCGCTAATGTGAAGCAGAGCTGCTTGTGCTGGGGACATTGCCAGCATGGATGATGTTGCTTCGCAGGAGGTGGTATGACAGTCGCCAGGGGTGGGAAATTCCCACTCTTGCAGTCGGCTTCGTACGTCGTTCCACTCTGTCCAGAACGCCGAGCGCGGGTCCTCGCGCTGCGGTGAGAAAGGATTTTGCTGTTCGTAAATGGGAGTGCCCCATCCATTACCGTCCATGTTGGCGAAGCTAAAGGAGTAAAAGTCCTTTGCATTCTTGGGCCGCGGTGATGATGTGGGCGTGTCGTCGCTGTCGCGCACAGGGCGATTCTGGCTTAGTAGGTTTAGTCTTCCCAATCGTGCAATGAGCTTGAAGAGGCGTCCTTCGCAACCAGAGTGATGCTCTAGCGCACCCAAGTTGCTACCCAAATTCATCATGTCAAGCGAGTCTCCCCGCACCTCTATCTCACGATCGTTGACAGCAGCTGTCATAACGTCGAACCATGTAAAGAAAGTTTCGATCCAGCCCACGAAATCTGACTGCACACTCCTGTCTCGTAGACTCAGTAACTTCTGCACGCCGGCAAGCTGCGTCTTAAATTTCGTAAAGCCTGAATCACAGACGTGAAATAAACAAAGGATAAGAAGTGTAGCAAGGACAGAGTCGTCCTGCGAGCCGTCAAAGTCTACTAGCTTCTTGTTTAGTAAGGCAATAGATGCAGCCTTGTAGTGTTTCTCCTCGGGCGATGCCTCTCCATGCATCTCGCGCAGCTCTCGTGTAGTCATTTGTGAGTATGCGTGATCCGGTATCAGGCGATAGTCCTGGGGTACACTTAAGCGGCGACCCTCGATACCTCCGCGCATGCGCATGTTATTCGTAGCCAGGGCAGCGATAGCGTTCTGCAGCTCCTCGTTCCTCATGGCTAAATGTATAATGTGCATCCGATAGGGGTTCGTCGGGCTGTCAAAAGCCACCAGTACCGGGCATATAAATTTGTCGTAATAGTCCAGAAGGGATAGCATCCGCGGGGAAAGGGGCGTAGCGATGGTAAGGCTCTGAGGAATAGAAGTGGTGAGCGACAGCACGTCTGCAGAGAGGGGGCCAGAGCCATAGGAAGACATACCCTCCGACGGGAGAAAGGAGAACCCAGGCTGAAATCCATTGAAACTTGAACTCATTTCTCCCTCCACAAAGATATCTGGAAAAGAAGCAGGGCCCATACTTTGCTGGGTTGAGCTGGCTTCTGTATAGTCATGCAGACTCTGATCGGAGCTTACGCTTGAGCTCATGTCGTCAGCGGTTGGTAATGAACGGGGAGCCTCGTGGAGGAAATAATTGTCCATCGAGCCCATTGGTGGTTGGTCGTGAGAATTATGTGAATACCGAGGTATAGACGGGTCCGCAAACGGAAACTCGTCGACAGGCGTGTGTGGGAATTCGCTAGGCGACGGGAAGTCACTGTCACTATATGTGCCAAGTGATGCAGATGAAGCCGAGAGACCATTGTCATCGAATGGCATGTGAAGAGACGTCTGTAATCTTTGCAAAGGACCCCTGTGGAGATTGGCTCGCCTTAGCTTGGACGGATGCGAATTTGAAAGGTCGAAGTACTCCGTATGCTGTGGCATTGGATAACCCATAGGCGTGGAAGCGGACGGTATGGGTATTGGGCTTGTGGGACCTAGGTATTGGAATTCTGGCGGTGCTGAATACATGTTGGGACTGAGGGGACTGAGGGGTGATTGGGCACCAAAGTCGATGCTGCCTCGACCGTTGAAGTTATTTGGGTCTCTTTGCGTGCTGGTAGTCGACGCGGTGGTAGCTGAAGCGGTAGAATTGGTCCGTGATTGTGCTTTGGGTTCCTGGGATGCAGCGGCAGCAGGTGACTTGGGAACTGGCAAAGACATGCCTCGCAGCTTTCCACGGCTGGCAACGCCCACTCCCCAGGTCAGAGTGGTACGGTAGCCTGAGCATTCTTTGCCAATCTCAACACACTGTCCGCAGTAGGGACGCCGTCGGTCGCACTTGACTTGACGCTTCTTGCAAGCAAAGCAGTCCTCGGTGGCTCCAGTAGCGGGTGCTCTTCTTCTCCGTTTCCTGGGGGCGGCAGCGGCATTGTTGGCGGTGGTATCCACTTTCTGTGCCTCGACGGGCTGGGTAGTAGGTGACGGGACGGCCATATTGGGTGGCATAAAAGAAGTTGTTATTGCAATGCTCTACAAAGTAGCATCTGCAGGTTGCGGATCGCGTATAGTGTGTATAAACGGAATAGACAAGACGACGAGGGGTAATACTCGATGGAGCATAGAAGAAGCGCGTCACGGTGGGTAAGTATTATTTCTCTCCACGGGTAATGGTAGGTAGGGAGCTTGGTCCTCGTCTGTCTGATAAGGTCAGGGTGCTGGTAGACAGGGTTGGCTGTGCCAACCAGCAGGAGCCAAACTACCGCGGCATACTGGACACTAGGATATTAAGAGAGGAGACGGTCATCTTGAACGATGTGCATGAAGGATGTGGCCTGCAGCGAGTAGACCAGGTTGCCCGCATGTTCTTGCAGCGGCTGTCGAGGCTTTGGTTGTGGCGACCCCTGCCAGCACCCCACACACGGACGGCGAATTGCAGGGCGCGAGAGGGTCATGGTCGGGTTACATCGTGGAAAAACCATTTGCACCCCGGCCAACGCTTGGATGATGGATGGCGACAGTAGTCGTCCTGCAGGACGGAGAGGGCTGGACGCCACGGCCTCGTCCACCAACCAGCGCGCGCGACGGGCACGATCTACTACCGGCCGCTAGCCTCGGAGGACCTAACGCCTCTAGCCACTAAGGGTGCTTGTCTCGAGTATTTCGGGGTGAAAGCGTTCGAAGGGCTTGCTCGGCGGACCTGGCGAGCTTCTGCAAACTGCAAAGCCCTTCTGCCACCGCTGATAGCGTCAGGTCCAGCATTGGCAGCGTGCCTCGCCCGGCGAATGACCTGGCGCAGGTGGGCCACGGAGCCGACCGACGCCGTCTGCGTGCCGTTGAGAAGCTGTACCGAAGCTACGTAGAAGATAGCCAGCGCTTGCAATCTGTGGAGTAGAGACGCCGCCCGCTGTGAAGCCTCTGCCAAGCGACACCCTGGACGAGTACGTAAGGTTGAGCAAACGGCCGCTCAAAAGACGGCACCCCGCAAAGTCGCAAAGTCGCGTCCATTCACTCCGTCTACCGCCAAAGCAATGCAGCAGGATGCGGTTTGTGATGCAGCAATTTGCGCGATGCTGCACGCGACCGCGCTGCGCACACGACGAGCATGTGTCGGACGGCGGCCTGGGTGAGGATATTGCGATGACATCGAGGACACGGCGGGAGGAGGCGTGGATGATGCAGAGATGCAAGCAATGCCTAGGATGTGTGGTCGACTGCCACCGTCGGTTGCCCGGTCCTGCGTGAGCTGTCGCCCGCTCCGCATGCCCTCTTGGCAGAACCGTTCTCGTGGAATCGCCGTGATAACAGGATGCGGCCTTGATGAAAACGAGATATGACCATCGTCATCTTCATCGCGCCCCCACGGCTCACTGGCTGTCGCTGGCACTGGCAGCTCAGCGTCGCCCCGGACGACTCTCTGTCTCGCCGTCACGGCTGCCCGTCCTCATCGCGCTCCCTTAAGAAACCTTTCCGCCCAGCCTGTGTGCCGTCTACAATAGTTCGATGATGGCGCCGCCAGTGCCGGGACACCTGCTCTGCCGTGGCCTTGCCGACATGCACTTGCCGTTGGGCGGCCAGGTGATTTCATGCATCGCCGGCGCATGCTACTTCTCATCCATCTCACCACCACAGCGACCAGCCTGTGTGCCGTCAGCCTCTTTTCTCGATGGGCTCGTTCTCAAATCGCAACCTTCACCGATCGCCCAAGCGCTAGTCTGTGTTCAAGTGCGCTGCACGTGAGCGCCAAGTAACACATGCATCGGCAGCATGCACTATGTCGGCACTACAGGGTACGCTCCGCCATTCAGCGATTTGTCTCAGGTAACAAGCACCTCCTGTCCCGTCAGCAGATGCACTGTGCGCTGCTAGACAAGGTCTTATTCCAAGAGCTGCTGCTTGCCGTCTGTACCTGGAGAACGAGCTCCTCATCAAATGCACCACATCACTTGGTCGCGCGGGGTAGAAGTGGACACCGGGGCTACGAGAGCACCACACTGCCCACTTGTTGTCAGCCCGGTGGAACTCTGGCAGATCTTCTCGAAAAACCTCCCGCAATCGAAGAAGACGTGATGCATGCCGCAAAGGAAGCGCCAACAAGGCTTTGCTAATCTAGGCCACGGCACTCCACTGCCCTTGACTCGATGGGAGGAGCCTCACGGATGTCGGTAAGGCGCCCAGTATCCGGACGACCAGGTTGAATTGATAGGGAGCGTCCGCGATTGCTCAACGCTTCTCCACATCTGGTAGACGATCCCCGAACCCCTTCACATTGTCTCGAAAGAGCCTCGATCTCTTAATCGTTGTTTCAACCATATCGATTGCTCCAAACGATATGCTACATCCTTGTTGCATGAACCAAAGTCTTCGTATCGAGCCCTAAGCGGGTCATAGCCGTACGAGGTATGATATTTCCCCGAAGCAATTCTTCCGGCACCATAATCCGATAACCAAGCTCTCGCTTCGCGGAGACGCTGTCTTTTTGGGCAGCCCTGCTTCGATGTTTCAAATGTCACTGCAGCCTTACCGAGGCGGACACCCATGGACAATACTTGCGTGATCAACCTTGGGCGCTTGCTGAGCAGTAGCAGCAGCAGCAGCAATTGAGCGTGGAAATCACGAATAGATTCCCTTTGTGGGCGCGGAGTCTGCAAGGGCCGGCAGCATCCGTATCAAATTTGATCGTGGCGCGTTGTATTTCGTTCACTTGACTGCGCGCTAACTTCGCACCGTCGATGGGCCATGTACCCTAGCGTTGGCTGGTCCCAAGGTTGAGCGTATTCGGGTATCGAATACTCCGGCCGCTCGTACAACATACAACGTTGTACTCTGAGATCGACGTTACAAAAGAGCGGTCAAGCGGCCATGTTATCCGGAGGTATGTGAAGATGTGGAAGCGACTAGAGAATAGATGGCGCGGGCGGATGTCATTGGTTATGAACGCTGGCTTGTTAAGGTTTCGGTCAGCTAACCGGTTGGGCGATAGCTTTCCACAGGTAATTTCGACCTCCGACTAGAAGAGTGACGATATGTTAGGTCGAATTTCTGAATGAACACCATAAGTGGGGGAGGTTCAATGAGCATAGGTGACTGAATGCTCTGAGTTCTCTCGATCTGTCTATACAAATTACTCCCCAGCTCTAGATCAGAATCGATTACCTCCTAAATACAGACAATTTATCATCTTTGTTTCGTGGAGAATTCAAAGGCAATGTAGAATCCCCTCGGTCTAGGAAACGACACTGAACTGGGTGTGTTGTGTAGAATGCGGCATTGAGGCGTAGCCGTTGTGGTGTTCTAACTTGAAGCTCGGATTTAACACTCGGCCTGTGCTTAAGCTCCAACGTTCCGAGGTGAATGATCCCCGCAAATAGCCAACCCCACAGTCCGCGACAACTCTGCAACGCGTCATCACACCACCACTACTCTAGTTCACTCACCCATTGTATGCTATAAATGCTCACAATGTCCTCAAAATTCGTCTGCCTCCGTTCAGCGCGTCTCGCAGCGCGCCATCCGTGTCATCGTAGAACATTCGCGTCAGCCGCATCTAACCGCGCCGACTACGTTCGCATCGTGGAAGTCGGACCAAGGGACGGATTGCAGAATGAGAAGCAGTCGATACCAGTAGCGACGAAGATAGAGCTGGTGAATAGACTGGCACAGACTGGGCTGCGGACAATAGAAGCTGGATCCTTCGTGTCGCCAAAATGGGTTCCTCAGGTCAGGGAAACGGGAGTTCAAGAAAGACAGGATAGTTTCGCTGACTTGGGATATATAGATGGCCAATTCTTCGGAGATACTCGAGTATATCCTCAATAACACACCGCAATCCCCGCATCCCATCACATACCAATGGCTCCTCCCAAACGTTCGAGGCTTGGACAACTTCCTCTCGCTGTGGCAGTCGAAGACACAATCAGCCCAAGATGCATACCCCACGCCTCCTCCATCTCCAGGAACAGAAGCACAAGACCCCAACGACCCGCTGTCTCCGCCCTCAGGCACCAAATCCACCGCACCCACCCACGAACTTTCCATCTTCACCGCCGCAACCGAGTCCTTCACGCAAAAGAACACAAACTGCTCCATATCCGAATCCCTCCAACGCTTCTCCCCCATCATGGCGCGCGGCAAAGAAAAAAACCTAAAAGTCCGCGCCTACATCTCCGTGGCCCTAGGCTGCCCCTACGAAGGCCCCAACGTCGACCCCCACAAAGTCGCCGAACTAGCCATCAGCCTGCTAGAAATGGGCGCGGACGAGATCTCCGTCGCAGACACGACGGGCATGGGCACCGCGCCGAAGACCGCCGAGCTGCTCAAGACACTGAACGCCGCGGGTATCGACAAGGGCGATTTGGCACTGCATTTCCACGACACGTACGGGCAGGCGCTGGTCAACAGCGTTGTGGCGCTTGAGCATGGGATTCGGACGTTTGACGCGGCGGTGGGCGGGTTGGGGGGTTGTCCGTTTAGTCCGGGGGCGACTGGGAATGTTGCGACGGAGGATCTTGTGCATTGCTTTCATAGCTTGGGGCTGAAGACAGGGGTGGATATTGAGATGTTGGCGGGGATTGGGGAGTGGATTTCGGGAGAGTTGGGGAGGGCGGATGAGAGTCGTGCGGGGAAGGCGACGCTCGCGCAGCTGAGGAAAGCTGGACGGTAGAAAGGCACGAGACGGCCTTTGATGTGCTAGCTAGGTGTAATATGAGTCGCTATGGAAGATACTTTACATCTCATCGTCCGGCTTCAATAACTGAAACACACACTTCAAGAATTATCATATCCTGTGTGTTGTGGAGACTTAACAACGATATGCTATTTCATCATACATTCGCTTCCCGTAGCGCATATATAAGGATAGTCTGACACAAACGAACGGTATACACCTGGTCATTCATCCTCAGACGTCTAGACTGATGCACCACCATACCCCTCTACTCGATACTCAAGAAGATGAATGGCCGTGCAATGTGAGATGGAATCAGTTTAAGTATACGAACTGAGAAGTCTGAAGATCGCGAGTCTCAGTAGCCATGGCAGCTTTTTGATCGGACCGCCGCACGACATAAATGCACGACATTGATATATAGAACAGGCAATGAAGTGTTAACAATCACAAACCTACCCGGGAATGATGCTAGACTTACGAAGACTCACGACGTGTGCTTACCGTATGAGTGACCTAGCTTACCGGCAGCCATGGCGAATTAGTGCAAATATCAACTGCAAGATCCAAGAGGCGCGATCGTCACAGAAAACTGGTGTTAGCAAGAGAACAAGTTTGAAAGGGAACATTACCACGACCAGTCTGGGCTAGAGCTATGCTATTTCAATTTTCTATTAACATCCGGTATCGTAAAGCATACAAGTCAAAGAAAGCTACTGACCTCTAGAATGGGATGCACATGCAAGCCGAAGTTGCAAGAGCCCGACCCGAAGCACGCTCACAGCAATCTCACACCAGCAGTCTTGTGTTTCTTCGCCTGTTGATCCAGCGCATTACCAAACCCACCACCACCCGAGCGACTCGCGTCCAACGAGCTCTCAGCCATCTTCTTCTTCTCAGCCGCAACCTTGTCGAGGTACTTCTTCGTCTTTGTGTTCCCGCTGCCCTTGCCATGGAACTGGTGACTGAGCTGTTTGAACGCTTCCTTCGCGTTCATCTGGCGGCCGTGTTCGTCGACGTAGTTGAGCTCGACGTTGGGCTTGTATTCCTTGTTGAAGATGTCAGCTAGCCGCCTGCTCTCGCTCATGTCGGCGTTGGTGTTCTGCTTCCGGGCCCACTCCTCACGCTCGCGGGGGGTCATGGTGTTCCATCGGGCAGAGCCTCGCTCGCGCTCTCGCGCCAGCTTGCGTTGACGCTCGGCGTCCGCCTCGGCTTTGAGCTTGTCGGCGAGGAACTTCTGGCGGTCGCGGTAGTGTGTGTTCTTGTCGCCAGCGTCGGAGCCAGTTACCAAGCCACGTTGCTTGAGCAGAGCAAGGGTCGCACCGAGACCTTGATCGACGGTCTTCTCGGCCTCGAGACCGGTTTCCGTCATGTCAACGGAATGTCCGCGAGGCGCCCTAGCTTCACTGAAAGCTTGTTCTTCCATATCCACATCTCCATCCTCATCGGCCGACTTGATGCCTTCGGACAGATGGCTAGACTTCCTACGTTTCCGTCGCGCCTCTTCTTCCTCATCCTCTCCGACGTTTGCGCTCAAATTTTGTACGAACTCGGTCGTTTCATCGATGACCAAACCAGTGGCATCCCCATCTTCAGTGGATTCAAGCACATCAGGCTGGGGTGTAGAAGCCTCTTCGCGCAGCTGCCGTGCTAGGTCTTCGGGGCGCATCTTCTTGCGTTTCTTGAGAGCCTTTTGGCGCTGGGTGGCGAGGACGGCCTGCAGATCGTCATCGTCAACGAACGATTCGTCGAACATGCTCTTCTTCTTCTGCTTCGGTGCAGCAACCTCGCCTCCATCGACTTCCATGTCGTCAGCAGGCTCCTCTGTGGGCACAGTGAACATGTCCTCGTCGTCCTCGATACGCTCTCGCTTAGCCTTCTTGCTCTTCTTCTTCTTTGGCTTCTTCATCTTAACTTCTGAGATGTCCATGTAGTCGTTGGCCGGTGCATCCTCCGTGAGAATGTCCAAACTGATGGCGACCTTCTTGGGTTTGGCGGCACTTGCAGCTTCCGCGTGGGCATCTTCGACCGTTCGACCCGTGCCGTCTAGGGTAAAGGCTTTGCCCTTCTTGCCGTTGATTTCTTCATCGTACTGAGAGAGGATCGACTTCTCGCCTGACTCGTCCATGTCATTCGGGTCGTATACGCGCTTCCGCTTCTTCGAGTCGAGCCGCTCTTGCAGCCTCTCCTTCTCCTTGAGCGCCACCGCCTCCAGCTCATCATCGTCCTCTGCATCTACCGCCGTGTCTTTCAAAACCAGGATCTGGTCCTCATCATCGAACTGATCTACTTCGTGACCGACTTTGACGCCCGCAAGATCCGCTTCGGTGTACTGCAGGGCTTCGCGTTCCTGGCGCTCACGCTCCTCAAGCTCCTGCTGCATCTGCTCGGCCTTGGCGATCTTCTTCTGGCGCTTCTTGCTGCTCTTCAGCCACGCCATGTCATCATCGTCGTTGGCTTCATCTGCCAGACCCTTGCCCTCGAGCTTTGCGAAGCGCGCCGCCTTCTCGCGCTCCTTCTTGATGGCAGCCGCGCGCTCTTCGCGCTTCTTCTTGGCCTCGGCTTCCTCTTGCAGCTTCTTCCAGTTGTCGTATGCGGCGGCCTGGCGCGTGTCAATGGTGCTCGCAGGCTCGTCATCGGAGTCGTCGCCCTCTTTCGCTGGTTTGAAGGCCGGGCCAGACGGGGCAGTGGTAGCGCCTGAGCCCCCAGGCAGGGCGGGGAGGCCCATGGACAGGCGAATCTTGTTCGCTTCATCGATAGATAGGTCCGCCATGGTGGATGTGATGCCGTTGCTGAAGAAAGGTCTAGGTAGATTTTAGGAGAACTGGTCGCGAATCGCAGTGTGGCCAGGAGCGGCTATATGCACTGCTTTCACGTGGCCTCACTCTGTGGCGAAAAGATTATTAGGCCGGTAGAGAAGAGGTACTGCACTTGATCTAAGCCAGAAGGCAGGTGTGAGCGAAGTTCAGTTCAGGCTGCGGCGAGGTCGTGACTTCCGCACAATCTCCGCCGAGCCGCTAAGCGACTAGCGCGCCGCAGATTCCCCGACAGCTACAAAAAAGTTTCGAGGCTCGCGACTCTCTTCTCTCACCCAACGACCTGTGTCAGGGTTTCCCATCCGCCTCTCGGGGCGTGTTTGGTTGAAAACCTGGCAGTTCATCCGTTCCATGGAGCCATCTTCCTTCAATAGATTGTTCCGGACGACAGGTCGCAGAGTGAGTCGGGGCGTGCCTGAAGCCTGAGTTCACCGCAAGGTTCGAGCTCGGTGGAGGGGGCGTTGCCAGGCGGACTGATTCCGTTTCCCTTTTGCTAGGCCGTCGGCCCATTATGCTTGGGACAAACCCAGTCGGCTACATACTTTCTACTTGTGCTTCGTTTTGTTTTACCTGTTCCTCGAGTGCTGAAGTTGAGTGACGTATGGATCCTCTTCTCACGGCCAGTTTCATATACACCACTCTATTTGAGAGCTCAAACTCCTGCAGCAGTGGCTTCTATAATGTAATGTTCGAGATTCCCCTCGTATGCCAGCTCTCTACAGCAGCTTCAGATGCCCGGTGACCTGATCTATAACACCCTTTGGCGCAGGTCCTATTCCCAGCACCGTTGCGCTTCCACTCGCTATTTGCGTCCGCCCTGCGTCGTGGATGATATGTGCCACCAGACCCAGGCTAATTGCCTGTGCCTGCAGTATCTCCAGCTCCTCCTCACTCTTGACCTGCAGTGCCACCTTCGCCTGACCCATGCGTTCCCATCGTTTTAGTATTGCTGAGTTGGGCGAGTGTCGGAGGAAGTGCTTGTAGCAAGCCAGTGTCGCGTGCCCGCATTGCGCGCCAATCTTGCCTGCAAGTTGTTAGTAGTGTCTCTTGATGCATGTATGATGGCCATAACGTACCCTTTGTCATGCCCAGGTCTGTCCTCACGACCAGCACCAACTTGCACTCCTCAGCATGGCCTGGGAATTCGGCAGGTGTGGTGTCGTCATCTTCGTCACTCGATTCTTCCTCTTCTGAGCTGTCTGCCTTCTCGCCTTTCTGCTGTGGAGGTTGAGCAATGGGACTGCCGCCGAATAAGCCCAAGGATTTCGCCTGTCCAAGCATGTAACCAGTAACACCGGCGATTATGGCGCATGCGACTGCAATGTTCGCAGTGGAGGGTTGTGTAGAGTCCTGCATTTGGGCGATCGATGTAGCGCGTCAAATATGTATTCGATGCCGCCGTTGAGGTATGGATAATCACTACAATATAGCGACTGATTATACGTTGTATCCAGGCGAACTCAGTAGACGTGTGGTGTGGTGTTTACGGTTGTTTGTGTCCGCAATTCACGAGAGCTTGAGGTGTTGTGGCCCGAGCTTTCACATCTCGAATTCTTTCGTTGCGGACTTCCGTGATAAGTGCTCTCCATCCATCTCGAGCAGCACCATCGCTGCCTCCTACCTCTATCATGCATCCCCGGTGTCAATTGCTCTCCGGGCGCCTGTCTGCCAACGGACTAGCTCTCCGCTCTGCACAATCAACGCAGCGGACCTACGCGACTTCCTCTCCTGCTCCACCCGTCGTCAAGAACCCCCTACAACGGCGACGCGGCGGCGATCTCGGCTCCCATCTCCCCAAGCATGTCATTCCAAAAGATGCATACATACCCGCATACCCGTATGGCGATTATGCGCTCTTTAAGCAAGCAAACAAGGGCCTCTACGGCGAGCAGATGATACAGTTTGGCAACAACGTGTCCGAGGAGACGGAGACCAAGACACGGCGGAACTGGAAGCCCAACGTTCTCTCAAAGAGCCTGTACTCGGTGGCCTTGAAGAAGAAGATCAAGTTGCGCATTACTTCCAAGGTGCTGAAGACAATCGATCGCGAGGGTGGACTGGATGAATATCTGCTGAAGGACAACGAGCATCGCATCAAAGAGCTGGGACCAATGGGCTGGGCTCTGCGATGGACGCTGATGCAAAAGCCCGAAGTCATTGCGCGGTTACGGACAGACGCCGCTGCTCTCGGACTCGACCAGGCCACCATCGACAAGCAATGGCCAACGCCGGAGATGATGGTTCAGCAAAAGGCCGCACAAGGCGCAATTGCAAGGGAGGTGCAGCGCAGCTATCTCGAGCACGAATCTTTCGCCGAAACGGCAGAGCAAGAGATGTGGGCCCCTGAAGAAGCTGATGCTGAAGATCCGCTCGCACTTTCACAGCCTGAACGCAAGGCCGCCGCTGGGGCCGCCATCGAATACAAAAAGGCCGTCAAAGCTGCTCAGCGATACCTAAGCCGGGGGCTCGTCGACAGCGAGGAAGAGGGTCTGAAGCTCGCATTCATACGGGCAAAGGAACGTGCAGAAGCAGCATCCCGTCTGCAGCAGAACTTCAAGGCGAAGGTCGGACAACAATTCAGCGACGAGCAGGTGCAAGAGATCCGGACACGACTCGACCTGCCCAACATCAAGGACCGCACAGCCCGGAAGATTGCCTACAATCAATGGAGACGAGAGCAAATTGAACAATTCGGAAGTTACGAGGCATGGAAGGAATCCACAAACGCTGGAAAGGCAGCCGCACGAGCAGCCATGGTAGAAGAAGCCGGCGGACCAGAGGCATGGCAAGCGAACAGGAAAGCCATGTACGCGAAGTTGATCGAGGAGGCGGAGACTGCTTCGATCAACGACATGCTCGATGCTGAACGGCGAAGCTTCTTGGAGACTGCGATCAACAAGGCCGACCGGGCGATCAAAGCGAAGACATCTGGTGGCCAGGATGCTTATGTTGAGTCGACGTTGGAGGAGCTCCGTCGAAGTCAGCCTTCGACTTCTACGGGCGCAGATGCATGGGCCGCGTTGGTCAACTCGAGCAATAGGTCTACCGAAAGTCGGCTCAATGCTTAAGCAGACTGAGTGAAGTACGGCTGGATTGTATAAGTAATGTTCATACCTCTTGTAACTTTACAGCATCGAATGGAGCACTGGATTTAAACGCGTAGCGCTTTTCAAGAATATTTTTGGACGGTCCTTATTACATTTGCGATTTGTATACTCTGTGATGGTTCAATGTTTTCATCGTGGCTTTGCATGTTTAGCTTTCAAAAGTCATTGGTGCGCGTCGAGCCTTCTGCTTTGGGTGGCTGCAGGAAAGCGCGGCTGAGGCTGTGTCGTCGTTGAACCTCGCCACTTCAGCCTTTCAGCTGTGTTCTTGAGTTTGACAGCACTTCACTCACACGTACTCTCTCGACACTGCAGACCCGAATATTTTGCAAGTTGTTTCTTTCGCTCATCGCGAATGTCTGTTCTTCTCTTGGTGCATACTCGGATTCCCTGATTGTCATTTTACTCGCGAGCGGAAGACTGCGTACGAGGCGGGACTGTAGCCTAACTGTCGCCGCGCATCACGACACTCTGCTTGGCCTATCAAGTTATTGAGAACGAGACCTAAAGGAACAAGAGATACGGTATGTCCAGGTGGCTGGAGATCACATGACTGAGACCAATGCTCATCACAGATATTCAACGAATATGTCTTCCAACGTCACCAGTCAAGGCGAACATGCCTTACTAGACCACCAAATTGACGTTATACTTCTCGGATACTTCAGGGACATCCGGGACATTCCTCCTCTGGACGCTTTTCACGACTACAAGGAAGCAGAAAACAGACCACCGATACTCACCGAAGAGGCCAAAGCCGCAAGACAACTCCCTGTGGCAGAACATGCTAGAGCAGTTGTACTAGATATTCCTGAATATTCACGTCAGGCCATGCTTGATGGCACACTCGTCCAGACGCATGTTACCATTGTTTACATCAATGCATCCGACCTCTTGAAATCAAATGAACCCTTCGACAACGTCCGCATGGAATACATTCCAATTCCTGACCAGGTGGTGTCGTGTCAACCGTGCCTTCTCAGAGGTACTGCTGTCATGCCCGAGTGGGAGCTAGAGACATTTATTCCTGAAGTCTTCAGACGGGGTTATGTTAATGCTGAGTTTTCACCACGTTTGGCGCCAATAGTACCCGACACCACAGGTATCACCCTGGAGCTACGTAGGGCTGACCAGCACCTCGCCGGCCGTGAATCGAGGCCTGCCAGATCTGATGTGATAGTGGAAGGAAAACCACATATGATCCCCTTTCCTACCACTTCTGGAAAGGTTAATTTCGATCCCTCGACACACGTCAATTCTCTGCAGCCTGTGGGCTCCCGCAGTGGCACACCTGAACCCTTCGAGACGCGCTCTACGCTCTATGTAGTAGATTTTCCCAACTTTCGCCGCAACGATGTACTACAACTTCGGCCCGCCCCGAGCCACATAGCAGTCCAAGTTCCCAGTGCTATGTGGATTACGAGCGTCAGGATCCCCAACGAAGTCGAATTCTTGGAGCAGTCCACGGCCAAAGTTTATTACTTAGATCTCCACTGTGCAAGAGATTTGGTGTTGGGATTATTGTCCCTAGGATATGGCTCCCAGTCTTCCCTTCAATTCAAATATCCCTTTCCGCATGCTTTACCAAACGGTGGATTGGTCATGCAATACACCCATGTGCCCTCATTTGGCACCCGATCCGGTTATTACAGTACATTTCAGTCGCCAAATCAAGTATACCGAGGAATCGGCCAGTCACCAATGTCGAACTTTAGCTCTCCGGCAAGCTTCATGACAGCTAGTAGTCCGGCGTCTTTTATTAGCGCAAGATCGGCGTTCAATAGTTCTGCGTACGTTTACGCAAGTGGGCCGAGTCCTGCGGTGAGGATCGAAACAATTCGAGAGGACGAGCCAGCTGAACCGAGTATGCCAGCACCCCTCCAGCAGTTACGAAGCAACTATTACGAGACCCTTCACCAGCAGGACATCATCCAGCCTTTTGACAAAGAGCTCAATTGGTCTGGCAAAGGTCAGCATGTTACTTTCACGGCACACGACGCAGTTCCCCTTAGAGCGATTTCGCATCTTGGGTCATCCATGACTGCGACTGTCGACAAGGTTCTTTGCCGAAGAATAGCACTCGCGAGAAAAACGATGAGGTGCTCTCGCAAATGGACTGTAGCAGATGCTCTACGCGAAGTGTACCATCTGCAGAATCTCCGTCACTTCCATATTATCCAGCTGGTCGGTTCGTACCTGCAAGGTCGGAACTTCTCAATCCTTATGTACCCTGTTGCGGATTGTCACCTTGGCCAATTTCTTGAGGACACTTCAGATATGCAAGACTCCGAGCAAGATGCCCGTGAATATGTGTGCCGACAGAATTTTCTAGCTTCGACACCAATTTGCTTAGCTTCAACCATGGCATTTATCCACGAGCATACTACAAAGCACATGGACATCAAACCTCAGAACATACTCGTTAGAAAATTGCCCTTGAACAATTCTTTCCAGCCTGTCCACGATTGGCGCATCTACCTCGCCGACTTTGGGCTTTCGCGTTCATTCACGTCGCAGAACCATAGCCAGACCGACGGCCCAACATCCCGCACGCCTCGCTATTGCGCACCGGAAGTTTACAACGACGAACCACGAGGCCGCTCAGCGGACATATTTTCTCTTGGATGCGTGTACCTCGAAATACTAACAGTTTACACGGGCCATTTTCTGCAGGACTTTGCGGACGAACGGCGGGGGGACAGCGATGATGAGTCCTTCCACGCCAATCTGGAGCGGGTGTCTACGTGGATAGACAACACTTTTAGAGCCGAACACCATAGTAACCCTTTTCTGTCGTCGAGAAGGAGAGTGTCCCTGGATCTTACCAACATCGTCGAGCGAATGATAGATCAAGAGCCTACGCGAAGGCCTCTTGCCTCTGAACTTCTATCCTTCTTCTCGGGTCTTTTTCATTCCCCGGCCCTTGGTGTTGCCGACGCATTTGCTTCCAGGAGCTGTTGTACGCAAGCCCCAGAGCCGTACGTCGCATATCAAAGTCAAGCTGAGGTGGACGTTATGTCCGGCCAGTCCGTCAGCACCTGAGCGAATTTCTGGCCAACTCCCCGTCCACAACAAGAAGTACAGCGCATATACACTCTGAAGCTGAAACGCCCACGTAAAAAGCCAAAAAGGTTGACACAACAGGCTCGGGGAACCATGTCCTCGATTAGAAGCAACGGCACCTCAGAGCTCACTTTCTGAGGGCCTGAAAAGAAATACTAGCATAGGCTCTTCGAGTCACTTGCTAAGCCACCAGGCGCCGCATAAGGAACATGTGCATCATGTCCGACTGAGAAGCAATCCACTCAGCCCACCCACTGCACATAGCGGAGTTGTTCATATGCGAACAAGGGGCCTGGAGACTCTTCAGACTCAAAAAAAAAAAATCAACGTCGACTTAGTTTGACCGCAGAACAACTCCTAGGCACGTGTCAATTGCGCGCCTGACGGGGGAAGGAGGACTCAAGACAGGGATAGAAGGAGCGAACGAGTATACGTTTGCAGGGGGCGTGTTAAACCCCATTCAGGGGGGAAAGGGGAAGGATGGGAATACAATGCCAATATGCGCGAATGGCAAAGTCGATAGGTTGATGCAAGACGAAACGAATGCACGAATGAGACTGTATGTCAGTCAACAAAGAGGTATTCCTCTCGACAAGAAACATAGGAAGAATACCACGTTATGGAACAACTGGTTGTAAAATGAATTGCAGTGAACTGAGTTGGAACTGAAGTCATAACGTCTTGATTCCGTATAATAAAAAATATTCTTGACAAATCCCCTCTCTCTCCACACACATACCCCAGCGCAACGCAACTATGCAACCTCTCTCTCTCGCTCAAAAAGTTCGAAGAAAAACCCCTCACTTTTCCGCAGCCAGCCTACCTCTACGAAACCCCCGCACCCCACCCAATACAGCGCCACGCCATCGATAATGTACAAGAGGGACGGGACAAGATTATGTAAAACAAAAAAAACAGCGAGTATGATATGATATGATATGATGCGAGACAACACCCCGGAGATGCCCCTACACACAAGACGCCAGCCAGCAGGAGGGAGGAAAATAGGACTTGACTTGACTTGGATTGGATTGGATTGGATGGGGAAAACAGTTACGCGGTAAATAAGCAGAAGTAGTGGTTCCACCCAGGGGGTACTAGTTGAGCAGCAAACAAGGATCCAGCGCCGAATTTGGAAGATGATGATGGTCAAGAGGAATGGCAACAACAGGAAAAACGCCGCGCTATACAAAGACGATGACCGGGAAATGCGGAGAAAGATGCGAGATGGATGGGGCGCGCGTGTGCGCGGGCGTGGAACAACGAACCGAGAGCTCTGCGCAGGGTTTTGAGAGCAGAAAAATTAAGGGTACAGGACGACGAAAGAAAAGGGAAGGCTAGTTATTAGCCGCCTTCATCCTTTTCCCGCCCCCAACCCGCGGACTCTGCTTGACTTTCGGCTGCGCGCCACCACCACCACCGCCACCGCCATTCACGTCTCCTCCGCCGCCATCGTCATCTAATTTGACCGTGCTTCTCCGCCGCTTGTTGTTCATGCTGGGACTCGTGTTGACGCTAGCGGTGTGCGAGCTAGTGCTTTGCTGCTTGACCATTGCATGGGATGCGGGAGAGGGCGTGTGCATCATGCCTGGCGAGCCGCTCATAGCGCCGTTGGGGAGGAGCTGGTTCGCCATGGCGGGGGACATGAACATGTGGCCGGGTTGGCCGGGCCCGGGCGGTCGAGGGCCGCCGGGGGGCATGTTTGGTTGCTGCATACCGCCTTGATTGGGTTGGCCTTGGGGTTGGTTCGATGCGTTTAGTGCGGCTGTGGTGTTGGACATCATGGCGTTCCAGGACTCGAGGGCTTCGGTGGGCTTCATGTTGCTGTGCTCGAGGTAGTGTTGCATTAGGCTGGTCATGTTGTTCATCGTTTCGTATATCTGGTCTTGTCAGTGTCCATGTCTACGGAGCAGAAGGGCTGCGCCTCACCTCAAGGTAGCTTTGCAGCGCATGTGGCAGGCCAAAGTCTGTCACGGCAGCACTGATCAATTTCGACTGAGACAGATACTTCTCCGACTGGTCTTGTGCGGCTCGTTGCAGTTGCTTCTGCTTCGCTGACTTGTTCAGACGTGGTGATTGGTTCGGGTTCATCTGATTAGGTGACAGTGGTTGGAACAGCTCCATCACAGAAGCACGTGTCAAGTACTGCTGGTGTCCTTGGCCTTCGAACTGCAGCCATTCCATCTTATCGGATCCGGACCAAAACGCTGTCAATTTGCCGTGATAAACAACCTGACATTGATTCTTGTAGGTGTAGATGAACTTGGCCCGGTCGCAGGTTACCTTCAGTTCCGGAGGCGAGGCCTTCTCGGTTGCGCCATCCAGGGTGATTTGTAGATTTGTGACATCAGTGTTGAATAGTGTGTAGAAGTACCGTGGAAGCGCAGCGTGTACGATTTCAAACTGCTTTGTCCTTTCTTGGTGGGTAGAAAAGACGATGTGTATGAAAGATCCAGTCTCGGTGAAGAACTTATCCACAAAGGTCTGCCATCTTGGAACCAGGTTGGGCTCGGACTGGTCGGCAACGTACCTTCCTATCTGGTCTACGAAGTTCATAAGCTTCAACGTCCCTTGGCCATTACTTTGCGACTGGGCTTGCTTCATCATCATGGATCGTGCTTGCGCTTGTGCTGCTGCCTGAGCATTTGCATGTGCTTGTGCCTGGGCCTGAGCTTGCGCCTGGGCCTGCTGGGCCATGGCTGGGTTTCGCTGTTGCATCTGAGCCTGGTTTTGAGGTTGTTGACCAGGTTGTTGCGGTAGATTCGGCGGTTGAGAAGGAGCTGGCGTTTGTTGCGGAGGTACTGGCCCCGACTGTGGCGGTTGCTGTTGAGGTTGCTGCTGTTGCTGTTGCTGTTGTTGCTGCGGTAGTTGTTGCGGAGCTTGTTGTGGTGTTGGTTGAGGGGCGGGTGATGCCTGGCCCTGATGGCTTCCTATCGCTGAAGGAGGGCGAAGAGGGCCTTGCTGAGGCTGCGATGTTGTCGGAGGCCCTGGATTTCCGGGTTGACTATGATTGCTCGACTGAGACACAGCATGTTGCATTGCAATGGCCTGTTGCTGTTGCATCTGCTGCTGTTGTTGCTGCTGGTGGTGTGCTGCCTGGGCCTGGGCCATAGCCGCGGCCTGTTGAGGGCCACCTTGCTGCTGGTTCTGCATTTGCTGTTGCTGCTGCATCTGGAGGTGTTGGGGAAGGTTCACAAAGGGCTGCCCCATCTGGCCAGCTCTTAACGCTTGTATTTGTTGTTGATTCATGTTTCCCATGGGGGTCTGAAAGCCCATTGCCATGCCGCCTTGCTGCTGGGCAAGCATTGCCTGCTGCTGCTGCTGGCGCATAAACGCTTGCTGTTGGGCATTTCTCTGCTGCTGCATTATGGCAGGGTTCACTGAATGAATGGTTAGTCCTCGCTCCCATGTTCAGAACGAGATTACTCACTCATTTGCTGTTGTTGTTGGTGGAACATGTGCGCTTGTTGAGGCTGCAGATGTGAGAGTGCATGTGCATTCGGACCCATTCCTGGCTGCATGCCCATCATGGGCCCCGCCTGGCTCATGGGGCCCCCGGGTCCTGACATTTGTTGCATTCCTGGTGGCATCGGCTGGCCTGGGTTGGGTCCTGGGCCCATGGGTTGTCCATGAGGTATGCCTTGCGGGTGCATGGCAGCACTATGTGGATAGCTCGTTGTCATCATCTTGCACGGTCTTTAATGCGGGCCGCGGCCTCGCAGTCGCAAGAAAAGGCCCAGGAAGATGTGATGCGTATGCGTATCACAACAGCCCGTCCGACAGTTCGGAAGGAGCGATGGGTGTGCAGGGAAAGAGCGACTCGGTATCGAGTTTGCGGGGTGAAATAGATGCTATCGCTTCCCAATCATGCGTGCTCCGCGGGTTTCGATCGCGTCCAAGATGGTGGGGGAAGTCGATGTCTCAGGCGGTCTGCGACAGTGCCGGTGAATCAACCCAATGTCCAGGCACAAGCCCAACTCGTGCACTGGAGGGCGCTGCAACGCGCGGCGGTCGATTGCCCGCGCAAAAGTCGCGGTCGGCGCGACGAAGGCTGTTCGACCAGGCGGCGGAAGGCCGGGGCGAGAATGCGACAGCGAGGGGGAAGGAGTGCGGTCGCGCGAGGTGCAGGCCACAGGATGCAGAGCGCAGCGGTGTTGTATCGTGTCGCGAAGTGCAGGGCAGGTCGGGCGCGGCGTGGTGTGGAGCGGTATCGTGTCGCATCCGTCCCGCCAGCAAGAGCGGTGGAGAAAATGAGTGTCCGATGGCCGGCTGCAACGCGCGCAGCAATGTCGTCTATCTACCGCGTCGAATGCGACGGGGCATCCGGTGCAGGTGCGGGTCCAGGGCGTGGGGAGGGAGCCGGGGACGCGGGCGTCGTGTGGTGGACTTCTGGTGTGGTGAGAGGTGGTGATGGGCGCATGGCCTGGCAGGCCGCTGATCTGCACTGGTTAGGGGGCCGTTTCGGTATCGCGCAAAAAGTGGCTGGGCTGGGCAGGGCACCACTTCCGCAATCTACTTTGCATCCGGCTCCAGCACCAAACTTCGGCGGAACAGCAAACAGCGGAGATTGGTTCTATACTTCCTTCGATGCGTCTTCGATGCGTTCTCGATGTCTTTAGATGGGCGATGAGCTCGGTATGGTGACGGTGTCCTGATGACGGTTCCAGATAGCCGTGGCCCTATTGGGAAGTCACATGACGTGAAAAGCTTGGCGGTCGCGCTAAGACAAGCTACCACTTTTCTTCGACTGCACTCTGATTTTCTCTAACAATTCCTCGATCATCCCCCAACACTGCGAGCTCATGCGTCGCAGCCGCCGGCCTCAGCGGGCTTGCAGAACTCCTTGCTAAGCTCGCTGGGCCAGTCAAACTCAAGGTCAGTCACTCCTTCCTTCTCTCTGCGTTTTCTGGAGTGATGATACACCACCTTCTTCTTTTCCCAACCGATTCGACCTTGAAGAAATCTATGCTGTCCGGGCGCCTTTCGCAGGGTGCCTGCTACTTGCCAGTACTGTCGTCTGACCTCATCCTCTACTTTGATTGTTCTGGTCTACAGTCAAGTCATCTTGCTGACGAGTTCAAAGTGCAGATTCCTTCGCATACAGCCAGTCTCGCTCGTCGCGGATGACCGAGTGCCACCTTCGAGCACCACAACGCACTACCTCGCAAACCGCGGTGACATGTGTACATCACTGGGATTGTCGTAGGCGGTCAGGTCTTGGGCTTGTAGCCCTGATGTGTGACTCTCGAAGCACATCGCTGGAGCATACACTGCCTGGTCTGCTGTCAGGCGGCATATCGGATTTACACTAATATCAGGTGTCTGTCTCGCACAGTCTTTCACAAGGTTAGTCGAACTCTTTTCTCAGCCTATTCTCTTTTCATGATGAAACATTTCCACATTCGCAGTTTCCACGCTAGCCATCATTTGAACCTACATCGATGGACAATGAGCGCGAATACCTTCCTTGGATGTCTGATCTTTTATCCAACACACCTTGTCACAATCGTTTCTTAATGGCACTTGCTGACGAGGATGAACAGGCTCTCGACCATCTAGACATTACGACGGCTCGTGTAAGTGAGTATGTGTATATAGTTGCCCACAATGAAATGAATTGCCTCATCCTGTTTGCCTTTCCTGACCCGTGAGGATCCTACCTCAACTCGAATTTCGAAGTTAAGCTCAGATTCCACGAAGCCTCCTCACATAGGACGCATTTCCGCGGCTGCCAACATCCCTCCATTTGACTGTTTGCACGTGAAGCGGCATAGCTACGTAATACGACGAGGACGTCGGAAAGCATGTTTGACGACTTCTTCGCATTACTGCTCGCCGAGAGTGCACTCCATGACACCGATTAGATGCGAGGTGGTACATAGCTACTCGTGCTACTGTAGATAGCTAGCGACTCACTGCCAAGAAGCAGTCCGTCATTGGCGCATTGACGTCTGCAGCTGCGCTAGGATGCGGTCAGAGCTTCAACCCACTTCGACCTCCAACTTCGTCACCCAACGAGCCGCAGACCTACGTCGACTGCGTCCTGCGAATTAATCGGAGCGATACTTCCTTCCCCAGATCGCTCACATCCGCCACAATGCCTGACGTAGTGGACCCCCGCATGATCTCGGTGACGCCTAGGATAAGATACAACACCATCGGCGGTGTCAATGGCCCTTTGGTCGTTCTCGATAATGTACGTAGCTTTGGAAGCTGAGACAAGATGTAGCAGGAGCTTACGCACTGGTGGATAGGTCAAATTCCCCCGGTACAACGAGATTGTGTCCTTGACGCTGCCAGATGGCACAGAGCGTGCTGGGCAGGTCCTCGAAGCTCGAGGTAAGCTATTATCGGTCTGATGTCAAGCGCACATGCTAACTGCGACAACAGGAAACCGAGCCGTCGTTCAGGTATGCCGTCGCACACATGCTGCCCACGAATACACATCCTAATTGCGACGCAGGTTTTCGAAGGCACAACGGGCATTGACGTCAAGAGGGTATGTTCAACGAGAATGCTGGCAGGGACATATCTGACAGTCGCAGACCAAAGTCGAGTTCACTGGACACAGCTTGAAGCTCGGTGTGTCCGAGGACATGTTGGGCCGTATCTTTGATGGATCAGGAAAAGCTATCGACAAGGGCCCCAAGGTGCTTGCAGAGGACTACCTCGACATCAACGGTAGCCCTATCAACCCATACTCTCGAGTAAGACCTGTGAACGACGCTGCACATTATCGCTGCTAATAAAGTGAAGGTGTACCCCGAAGAGATGATCTCCACCGGTATCTCCGCTATTGACACCATGAACTCGATTGCGCGTGGCCAGAAGATCCCCATCTTCTCCTCGTCCGGTCTCCCCCACAACGAAATTGCCGCGCAGATTTGCAGACAGGCTGGCCTGGTCGGAAAACCTACCAAGGGCGTACATGACGGCCACGAGGAGAACTTCTCCATCGTTTTCGGTGCCATGGGTGTCAACTTGGAGACGAGTCGCTTCTTCACCCGAGACTTTGAGGAGAACGGCAGTATGGAGCGTGTCACTTTGTTCTTGAATTTGGCAAACGACCCTACGTAAGTGAGGTAAATAGGCGTACGAAGCTGCGACTGACCTTGCATAGCATCGAGCGTATCATCACTCCCCGTCTCGCCCTCACCACCGCCGAATATTACGCCTACCAGCTCGAGAAGCACGTCCTAGTCATTCTCACTGACTTGTCATCCTACTGCGATGCTCTTCGTGAGGTCTCCGCCGCCCGAGAAGAAGTGCCAGGTCGTCGTGGTTACCCCGGTTACATGTACACGGATTTGTCTACCATCTACGAGCGAGCTGGACGTGTCGAAGGCCGCAATGGCTCCATCACTCAAATCCCCATTCTGACTATGCCTAACGATGGTACGTATTGTAACATCGGCTACGAAGACACTGAGATTGACTGGCTACAGATATCACACATCCTATCCCCGACTTGACAGGTTACATTACAGAAGGTCAGATTTTCGTCGACCGTCAACTGTACAACAAGGGTATCTACCCTCCCATCAACGTGCTACCCTCCCTCTCTCGTCTCATGAAGTCTGCCATCGGCGAAGGCCGCACGCGAAAGGATCACGGCGATGTCTCCAACCAGCTGTATGCCAAATACGCCATCGGTCGTGACGCTGCCGCCATGAAGGCAGTCGTCGGTGAAGAAGCCCTGTCCTCAGAAGATAAGCTCTCCCTCGAGTTCCTCGAGAAGTTCGAGCGCTCTTTCATCGCCCAGGGTGCCTACGAATCCCGCTCCATCCACGAGTCTCTTGATCTCGCATGGTCGCTCCTCCGAATCTACCCCAAGGAACTGCTCAACCGTATCCCAGCCAAGGTTCTGGACCAGTACTACCAGAGGAGTCGGGGTGGCGAGGATAGGAAGAAGAAGGACACGAAGGATACGAGGGATAACTCGGGTGAAGGACAGCAGCAGGAGGGGGAGAACTTGATTGATGTCTAAGGGTGCGGTAGTGGTGTAGAGTGTATATCTGGTTTGCGAATAGATGGATGCAGTAGTAGCCTTGTTCACGGAGCAGTATGGACATTTTGGAATCTTATCACGTACATATGAAGTTGTTGAACTCGTTGTTTTTCTTCTGGTCGTTGCGTGATGCTTCGCTTCATGGCGCATTACCGTTTAGGTTTCCCTCTCGACTACTCGAGGAGGCTACAAGGACGTTTACGCCTCTCGTACCACACCTCATAACGCACCGTGACCACGACAAAGCTTTCATGAAGCTGTTTTGGTGCTTTTCATAGGGTCGCGGGAATGTTCTTACTTGTTGATGCGAGGTTGTCTGAAATATTATAACTACTACAGGAGTCTACAAGGGCGTCTAGTTCTATTATCTCGCACCTTACAATATACCCCAGCTCGACTCAGGACGTCCCAGATCCGTCACAGAACGCTGATCTCCTCTCCACTGCTCTACGAAAACGACCACCTTCACAAAACTGTCCTACTTCAAGTGGAGCAGATACGCTTGTTAATGCGTTGATGCTCTATATATATATATATAGATAGATAGATAGATAGGCGCCTGCCAGTCAGACAGACTTTGAGCGCACGACAACCCACCCCGCGAGGCAACACACGTACCTCGAGCAGTTGGCGTCGCCATGGCACGATTCAGGATCACGCGCGCGCTGGCTGGCGGAATCCTGCTGTGACCGCCTGCTCAAGTCTGACCTGAGAAGCGCTTGCCTCCCTCTTTCTCTCAAGATGTTTTTGAAGTGCCGTGATCGCCGTGACCGTCGCGCTATAGTAGTGTCTGTTGCGTTGTATTGCCAGAGACGTGTCGAAGGCATCGATCCCGGATGGGTTGGTAGTGGGTATCGACGTCCTGCGTCGCTCAACAGCGGGTGCTGCTATGCCGATGACAGAAGACTTGTGCGAACGGGTCCAGCCAACACGCTAGCATTGAGCGCCGATGCGTCAGTCCAGAAAGCGACTGGGCACAAGAGGAGGACGGTGGGTGACGAAAGTGCGTCCAATGGATGGAAGAGGTATCGGTCGGAAACACTGGAGAATCCTCGCGCCGCACGCGGTGGCTGATTGCAAGCTACTATTTGGGGAGTGACGGCGGAGATACGGGCGGGATATATACCTCTTGTCGTGCGTGGAGATATAGCTGCTGCAGTGGCGTGTCTGTGGAATTGTGAAGCCATAATGCCCATCTGGCCCAAATTGCCCTCGATGTGTGGCAGTGATGTTGTGTTGTTCCTCGAAGGTGAAGGTGAACGCGCTCCTTCTCTACGTAAAACCGCTCCTTCCCTTCACCTTTGGATGTAAACAACAAACAGCTCGCCCGTTGCCTAGTGGCATCGCGACGTGTATTTTGAAATTGCGTGAAGTTTTGTGACCTTGCCGCCCGCACACTGATCCTGTAATCACCACCAAGCTCGCTCGCCGCCCGTATCTCGTCGCCGCCGCCGCCAGACTTGAGAATTTTGTGATTTTTGATCGGAGTAGAGAAGATGGGTTCTAGGTAAGGATGAATTTCTTAGTTATGCGACGGCTGACCACCGTCTGCGCTCGCTTTTGCTCTGCTCTGCTGTGGTGTTGTTGCTTGCGGTGTTCTGTTCTCTATGCTGGCTTGGCTTCTGCACGGTTGGTGTTTCGTCCCTGGGTGGGCTGTAGAGAGCGGTGGAGAGGAGGACAGTGATGGACTCGACCGGCTTCGTGGCTCATGGGAGTGAACGACTGTCAGAGGTAAGTGCTCTAGGGCCGCCCCCAGATGAGGGCAGCACTGATACAATAGGTCCTCCAGTCACCCAGGTCGGTTGGGATGAAAGCCCAGATAGAGCTCCTGGATACCATACCCACCAACAGCACGCAAGAGCCTGGCTACGTACGCTGTTGAATACAGCCTCGAGCAAGAGATCCACGGACCGCTGTAGCCAGCATGGTCAATCCGAAGCTTACCGTTGCTCATGATGAACACAGGCTGTAGACTGCAAACGTAGCTAAGGGAGCTGCGTTGTGGCTTTGGTTTATCGGTGAATTGGACATGACTGATCTGAATTCTACAGGGACGTTCACGACGGTGGGGTGTTCATCGACTCAAAGTTCCCCTGGCAACTGCGAGAACCCCTCCATAAGATCATTTGCTACCTTGATCGCTGGTCGGTAGTCGGCCAGTTCGCCGCCGGGGAGGCTCCTCTTCCTCCATTTGCCAGGGGAACTGAGGTCTTCGTCAAGAAATGGTGGCACCAGCCAAACAAGCCCCACCTCACCGTGGAGCTCCGCTATATCTTGGATGGACAGTAAGTCGGCATCCGAGAAGCCCAATGTAGTCAATATGACGGTTTGTGATGGCCTATATTTATATATGATAGGGGTTCTACGCGGCATGCTGGCACGGCGCACATCTATCTGGACAGCTCTGAATCCTTTGAATGGCAGGGCAGCCGACTTCGCAGGTATAAGCAAGTCGGCATGCCATTGTACTGGATATGGCATGTGAGTAAATCTCTTGTCTGCTGAAGAGGGATCAGCAAGGTGCTAACAAGGGCAAGACAAGTGTAGATTGGCCTGCCTACGTACCTCGACCACCACTAGGCGCAATGCCTACTTACTCCCTCACCACCGCCCATCCCCGACTTCTCTTGATCAAGGACGCTGACTCGTCCGATGACGAGTCCTCGGATATTAATTCGGTATGTACAGTATATTACACATTGATGCTCTTTTACTTCAATTCACAAATGTGGCGTGGGCTAACAGACATGACTCTAGCCTCCTCCAAGCCCTACGTCTGGTCGTCGTCCGCGTCCGGCCCAGCCTGAGGACCTCGTATCGATTCCACCCTTCTCGCTCCGCGCGCGTCCTGCATCGTAGACTCGGTATGTGTATAGAACTTCCCCAACACCCCCCACATTTTCTGCCTCAAGCCCTCAAACGGCTGCTCGCCCGGCCGCGGGTTCATGGGATCGTGCCTGAAGTCGTGGAAGAGGACGCCGTAGACGACGATGAAGCCGATCAGACTCCACTGCACAATCTTAGTCCACCGGTTCCACTGCGGGCGCACTGCTTTCATCTTAGTCCGCCGCTTGAACTTGCGCTCGAACCGGAATTGTTGCTTGTCTGTCAGCTCGCGCAGGTTGGGCGGCCATTTCTTCTTGACGCGGAAGCGGTTGCGCGCAAAGTCGAAGGGCGGGAGTGTGTTTTTATTCCGTCCGAGCAGGCGATTGAAGAACTGGAGCATCGTGCCGGGCAGGCGGTCGACGACGAGACCTGCGGATGCGATGGCTGATTTGCGATCTCTTGTTCTCGACTGACGTTCACACAGACAGCTCCAAAAGCTTGCGCACAGACAGTCCGCAACTCTTGGCAACCGCACTTTGCTCGATAGCCTCCAAAACCGTATTAATTATGACTGGATAGCGCTTTGACCACAACCTCACGCAAGGCCGCACTTTCGACCTCGAAACCTTTCTTCTTACACTCTCTTACCCTCTCTTCACCCCATTTCTCAAGTTCCGACACCATGGCCGAGGCACCGGCTCCCAAGGATGTGCCCAAAAGCGCCGTCGCTGCCACTCTCGATCTGCTCAAGCCCCAAGATGCAGAGTCAAAAACGCTAAAGATTGAGAACACCGAAAAGCGAGATACACTGATCGAGGCCGAAAAGCGCTACCAGAAGGCGTGGGAGGAGCAAGGAGTTTTTCAGCCGGATGCGCCGTCCATCGATGAAGTGCCCTTCGACTCCACCACACCCGATGAACTGCACGAGAAGTACCCCAAGTGGTTCGGCAACTTCGCGTACCCTTACATGAACGGAACACTTCACGCTGGCCATGGATTCACTGCGTCAAAAGTCGAGTTCACTGCTGGATTCCAGAGGATGACTGGCAAGCGGACGCTGTTTCCTCTCGGCTACCACGTGACGGGCATGCCTATCAAAGCATGCGCTGACAAGCTTGTCCGAGAAGTCGAGATGTTTGGCCAAAACTTTGAACGATGCCCGGTCGAGGATGTCCTTGACAATAGCGCACCAGCACCGCCGCCCGCACCGACGCAGGCTGAGGCTAAAACCGACCTCACCAAGTTCAAGGCTCAGAAAGGCAAAGCCGCCGCTAAGACTGTCAAGACCAAGTACCAGTTCCAGATCATGCTGGCCCAAGGCATACCGCTCGAGGAGATCCACAAGTTCGCCGACCCATTCCACTGGATCGAGTACTTCCCTCCGCTAGCGAAACGCGATCTCACCAACTTCGGCGCCCGCATTGACTGGCGACGACAGTTTGTCACCACTGATGCGAATCCCTACTACGACTCTTTCGTGGCATGGCAGATGCGCAAGCTCCTAGATCTGAAGAAGATCATTTTCGCGAAGCGATATACCGTCTACAGCCCGAAGGATGGACAAGCTTGCATGGACCACGACAGGCAGTCCGGCGAAGGTGTTGGCGTCCAAGAGTACACAGCTTTGAAGATGAAGGTGGTGAAGTGGGCAGATTCAGCGAAAGAGCTCGAGGGTAAAGTTCCCGAAGGTGCCAGCGCCTACTTCATTCCAGCCACATTGAGACCCGAGACCATGTACGGCCAGACGTCATGTTTTGTCAGCCCTACTATACAATATGGACTGTTCAAGGTCACAGACACGGAGTACTTTGTATGCAGCGAACGCGCAGCACGCAACATGAGCTACCAGCCCGGCATCTTCCCCGAATGGGGTCAGTTCCCTCAAGTCGCCAGCTTCTCTGGCAAAGAAGTCATTGGTACTATCGTACATGCCCCCCTCTCAATCCACAAGGAAGTCTACATTCTTCCCATGGAGACGGTCAAAGATAGCAAAGGTACCGCGGTCGTTACCTGCGTGCCATCTGACTCACCGGACGACTACATCACGTCGTTCGATCTTGCTAAGAAGGCCGAATACTACGGCATCCAGAAAGAATGGGTCAAGTTTGATGACATCCTCCCCATCATCGAGACTCCCACCTACGGCAACCTCACCGCAAAGAAACTTATCGAGGAGCTCAAGATTCAGTCACCAAAGGATGCTGCCAAACTCGCCGAAGCGAAAGAGAAGGCATACAAGGAAGGCTTCTACAAAGGCAAAATGCTCTATGGCGATTTCAAGGGCAAGTCTGTCGAGGAAGCGAAGAATCTGACACGAAAGCAACTGATCGACGCTGGGTACGCCTTCCCGTACGCCGAGCCGGATGGCAAGGTCATTAGTCGAAGTGGAGATGACTGTGTCGCGGCCCTGCTTGACCAGTGGTATATGAACTACGGCACGGCAGCGAACGGTGGAGACGGTGAGTGGGCTGAGAAAGTACGGTCACATATCGAAGGCGAGCTCAATCTCTACTACCCCGAGGCCAAGAACCAGTTTCTGCGCGTCGTCGACTGGCTAAGCATTTGGGCTTGCGCTCGCTCCTACGGTCTTGGAACCAAGGTGCCATGGGATCCGTCTGTCATGGTCGAGAGTTTGTCGGATTCCACCATCTACCAGGCATACTACTCATTCGCACACCTGCTGCACAAGGATATGTTTGGAAAAGAGTCTGGTCCTCTCGGCATCAAAGCCGACCAGCTGACCGATGATGTCTGGGACTACGCCTTTGCCCGCCGCGATCGTTCAGACCTGCCCCAGTCAGACATCCCCAAGAAGGCACTTGAAACACTTAGGCGGCACTTTGACTACTGGTACCCGCTTGACATGCGAACTAGCGGCAAGGACCTCATCCAGAACCATCTCACTTTCAATCTGTACGTTCATACCGCACTCTTCCCCAAGGAGAACTGGCCGCGTAGCTTCCGTGTCAACGGACACTTGCTCCTCAACGGCGAGAAGATGAGCAAGTCTACTGGCAACTTCTTAACTATTGCTGGCGCAGTCGAGAAATTCGGTGCGGATGCTACACGTATCGCGCTTGCGGACGCAGGAGATGAAATTTCCGACGCAAACTTCGAAGAGACTGTCGCGAACAGCAACATCTTGAAACTGTTCGAGTTGCGCAAGTGGTGCGAAGAACTAATGGGGGAGGCCATATATATCTCTGATGCTTCGAAGTATGTTGAGGCAAGGTCTAGCAACCGCGTCAAGAACGTAGATGTCATCCAGCGACAGAGCGGTAGCGAGCACCTTCTCTTCGACGACATGTTCGATAACGAGATGAACCTTCTAGTCGAGGAGACATACCAGCACTACTCAGTCACATCGTACAAACTGGCCCTCAAGTCAGGCTTCTACGACTTTACCTCTGCGCGAGACTTCTACCGTGAAGCCACCAAGGCAGCCGGAACTGGCATGCATCAAGATCTGGTCAAGAAGTTCATTGAGCTACAGGCGCTCCTACTCGCCCCCATTGCGCCACATTGGTCCGAGTACATCTGGCTCGAGGTCCTCAAGAAAGACGAGACCATCCAGAAAGCTCAGTGGCCGAAGGTTCCCGGGGCCAACGCATCGCTCACTGCAGCTCGTGAGTTTGTTCGCACAACCCAGTCGAACATTACATCTGCGGAAGGCGCGGCCGTCAAGAGGCTGTCAAAGGGCAAGGCTGCCAACTTCGATCCCAAGAAGGAGAAGAAGATCACCATCTTTGCAGCGCAGGAGTGGCCCGCGTGGCAGAAGAAGTAAGTTCCGCTCACACTCATCGAAGTTAATGGCACTAACGCATACAGGTACATCGACATGATCCGCGACTCACCGGGCCCACTCGACATCAAAGCCATCAGCAAATCCATCGACAAGTCGGAGTCCAAGAAAGCCATGCCCTTCATCAACGGCCTAAAGCGCCGCCTCGACAACGGCGAGCCCAAGGACGTGGTCCTGAACCGCGAACTTGCCTTCGACGAGCTCAGCACGCTGCGCTCCATGGTCCCGGGCCTCAAGCAGACGGTGCAGAAGTGTGTGGAGGTGGAGATTGTCACGGTTGCGGAGGGAGGAAAAGAGGGTGTGGTGATCAAGGAGGATGGAAGTAAGGGTGAGACACGCTCGGAATTGCCGCCTACGGCTGCGAGTGCGGAGCCCGGGAGCCCGAGCTTTGCGTTTGAGAATGTGGAGAGTTTGGCTGTTAGGTAGAGAGGGGGTGATGGATGGTGGGTGGTATTTACGACGATTCGTGACGATGCTTCATGACGGGATGTTATGGGGTGGATGGTTCGTGGGTGATTCGGATTGATGCATATCATGTCGCATTGCACGACTCATTGACTGATGGGAACGATGGATACTTCATGATACATAGATGCTAGATAGAACTACCAAAAGAAATCTTTTTGAACGTCGACAGTTGGATTTCATACCTCGTCTCCTCTTTGCCTAGTTATCTATCTCACCCACTTTTGTCAGCGTTAAGTGCAATGGTTTCACGTTCAATTCAATTCAATTCACCTCACTCGAAATCCAACAGTTAATATAGTCAAGCTCTCATAAGCTCCGTATATAATATACCGTGTCGTCATACCTAATTAATTAAAAAATACAAAAACCTCAAGTATTCACAAGAACCGAGTGCAAGCAAGTACTATATGTACCAAAACGCCAACTTCGCGGGTATTCCCAACTCATCAATAATCTGCGTTCATTCATCGCAGTCGCAGTCGTGGTGTGTAAAAACAAACAAACATCAAACGCCGTCGCTATGTTATGCTATGCGCAAGCCGTGTCAAAGTAACAGTACAAGTGAACTTAGTAGCCTTCAGGGCTCTGGAAATCGTGGTATCGTTGCCAATCAAGAAGGAAGATAAGGGTGTGGTGGAGAGCGATGTTTATGACTCAGTACTCCAACAGTAAGTCTCCCCCAAAAGAATCCAGCGCTTCTGCGATAGAGGACCAGAAACTGCGTTTTTGTGGAGGGGCGTGGATGATGGTCATGAGTTTGTAGCCTGGTGGAGGGCGACGGCGGGGCGTGCGTTCATCGTAGCGGGTGTGAGAGTCTACGGTTTTGCTTCGTGTGGGTTCTGAGGTTTCGGCGATGGAGTGTTTATGTTCCGTCGCAGCGGTGTCGTCGTCGTCGTCGTCGTGGATCGTTTCCCAAATCTCGTGCCCAAACTCTCCATGTGCGTTGTTGTCGTGAGTATTCTCACCTTGCTCTTTTTCATTGTTGTGGGTGTAGTTGTCGATCTGTATATCGTCCGCGAGTTCCTGCTCCGCCTTCTCATATTCTTCGCGCATACTGAGTGAACTGCGCATCCCCTGGCGCACCGTCTTCATCTGCCGTCGCAAATCTTGTATGACTTCCAATTGTATGCTATTCAGCGTCTTGACTTCATCGAGCCGCATCTTCAAATCCTCAATGTAGCTTTTCACGCTCGAGATGTACCGGCCCACCTCTGCGACATACGCTTCATTCATCCGAAATGCCTGCTGTGCTTGCTCCTCCTCCTCCTGCTCACCGCTCGTCTTCTCCGCAGTGGAACTCGATATCCCCAACCCAGCAGCGCCACCATCATCTTCCTGCCCCTCACCGGTGAACAAATGCTCATCCGTTCTCCGTGTCTGCGACTCCGGCGCAGAAAGATAGCTAGCCATTGCTTCGAACTGGCCGACTATGTACTCCATCTGGTCTTCATCTGGCTGCCGCGTCTGAATCAGGTTTTCGAAATGCGCGATGCAGGATGACAGCGCGTTCTGCACCGGCGAGGACGAGTGTTCTGAATAGTCGTCGTCCCATGGCGTAGGCGAGGATGCGAGTTCCGTCTTGTTGCGCCGTAGTATGCGCGAGCTGTCCGGCGTGTACGGGTACTGCGGTGCGCCGCCGCCATGCGCATTGTCTGGATTGAACGACCTGGTGGGCGTGTACGGTCCAGGCTCAGTGTGCGTTGCGATGGGCTTTGGTCTTGATCGGTGGTGGTCGTCGGTAGGCGTATCGCATCTTGCGCCCGTGGTGTTCGCACGCTGGTTCGGCGGCCAGCGGTGGTGCTCGGTGTAGGACGAGTATGCCGAGTCGCCGCCTGTGAAGGAATCGGAGAAGTAGTCTGATCGTGGACTGGGCTCTGCCTCTGTCTCGGGCGGTGTCCACGGTCGTGCAAGCAGCAGCGGGGAGTCCATGGCGCTGTGGTTGTAGTACTTGTTGCGCGGCGGCCACATCCTCCTCTTTTTTTGCTATCCAAAAACTGTGGCGCGCAGGGTCGCCGGAGTCCGTCGGAAGGATCTTGAGTCAGGCCAAAAAGAAATGCGATGCGCGCAAGGTTGGGAGGATGCAATACAAAGGGCTGGATAGCTTCCAGGCGGTCCGAAAAGGCGGTGCAACGCCCGTGACGTTTAGAGGCGCTTGTTAGCACGAGGCGGCGCACATGGAGGGGCTGGGCGACCTCTAGCTCGGCTCACAAAGTTCGACAGCCATGATGGCGGGGCTAAACTCCCGCCAAAGTCCGTTTGCGCTCTCGGAATTTCACGGCGTCCGATTGGTAGGTTCCGGGGCGGTCCAATTTCTGGCCTCAATAGAAACCAATTGCTGACGCCGATTGATTCCCCTCGCAAAATACCCTTTGAGACGGAAACGAACTGCTGAAGCTCTGTATAGCTTGGTGTTATTACTTTTTCAGCAATCATGGCGCCAAGGGTATGTTCAATGGCTGGCAGATGTCCAATTGTCGCACGGCTTACTGAGCGCATGACCATGTAGCTAGTTGTCCAGCCGTCGCTCGATACCGTACGGGAGGTCCTGGCTGCTGCTGTCGAGTCTCCGAATCCGCCGAATCTCGTTCCTGTTTTCTCGTCGATACCTGCCGAATTCTTGACCCCGTCGAGTATATACCTTAAGATATCAGCAAAGTGAGTGTGACTCATTTGAGTAATGGCGAGCTGTGGATGCTACAATGGATGAGACACCATGCGAGGAATGGGTAAAGCCAGAGGAAATGAAGAGGATAGCAACTAATTGCCGGTTCAGTCGTGGAAGTGGCGAGGTCTTGGATATGCTGATGGGAAGAACAGGTCGAAATCGAAATTATCTTTTCTGTTCGAGAGCGCTGCGACCACCGAAACAATCGGAAGATACAGCTTCGTTGGCGCAGGTCGGCAGCCCAGTAATCTGTATGAGAGAGAATGCACTGACAGGCTTCCAGACCCCCGTAAAGTCATCAAGACAGGCCCCGGCCATGGCGAAGAGACAGACCCCCTACCCCTCCTCGAGAAAGAGCTCGCCAAGAGCAGAGTCGCGACCGTACCCTCGATACAACTACCTCCCATGACCGGTGGCGCCGTCGGATACGTGGGCTATGATTGCGTCAAGTACTTCGAGCCCAAGACAAGACGAGATGACATGAAGGATGTCCTGGGCGTACCAGAGAGCTTCTTCATGCTCTTCGACACCATTGTGGCATTGGACCATTTTGCGCAGGTGGTAAAGGTGATAACATACGTCAAGGTGCCTGACAGCCTGGATAATCTGGCAGGAGCATACGACGAGGCGAAAGCCACTCTACAGAGATATGTTACTATCCTCAAGGACAAGCACATACCTCTGCCAGAGCAAGGTCCTATTCAGGTTGGTAACGAGTACAAGTCAAATATCGGCCAAGAAGGATACGAGAACCACGTCAAGAGGTTAAAGAAGCACATCAATGTCGGCGACATTATCCAAGCAGTACCATCACAGCGCTTTGCGAGACCTACCTCCCTCCACCCGTTCAACATCTACAGGAATCTTCGGAACGTCAATCCTTCACCGTACCTATTCTTCGTTGATTGCGAAGACTTCCACATTGTCGGTGCAAGCCCAGAGCTGCTGGTCAAAGAGGAACAAGGTAGGATCATCACGCATCCCATCGCAGGCACCGTCAAGAGGGGTAAGACACTTCAAGAAGACGCAGCGTTGGCGGATGAGCTTGCAAACTCGTTGAAGGATCGGGCCGAGCATGTAGGTATTCCTAGTCATGCATACGTCGAGCTAAAAGCTTACACTGACTTCACAGGTCATGCTGGTGGACCTTGCACGAAATGACGTAAATCGTGTCTGCGACCCACTGACCACGCGAGTGGACAAGTTGATGGTCGTGCAAAAGGTACGCCTTAGGTCATATGTCATTACTCAGTCCAAACGTTGATCGAGATCGAATCGAATGATATGCTAATTGAATCAGTTTTCACATGTGCAGCATCTAGTTTCCGAGGTTTCAGGGGTGCTGCGACCTGGCAAGACGCGATTCGACGCGTTCCGGTCCATCTTTCCCGCAGGTACGTCACGCGTCGTAAAAAACTTGGATCGCTGCTCAATCTTGGAACAGGAACCGTGAGCGGTGCACCCAAAGTGCGCGCGATGCAGCTCATTGCGGAGCTTGAGCGAGAAAAGCGCGGTGTGTATGCTGGCGCCGTAGGCTACTTCGGCTATGGAAGCGTCGATGGTGATAAGGAAATTGAGGGCGCAATGGACGTGAGTGAGCTTGACTGCTTTGAGACTTACATGTGGCTGAACAACGACAGACGTGCATCGCGCTACGAACCATGCTAGTCAAAGATGGCGTCGCCTATCTCCAGGCAGGGGCAAGTTTGAGGTTTTCCTGCTTTTGCGATCCGGCTGCTAACCATTGGTCAGGGCGGCATAGTTTTCGACTCTGACCCATACGACGAGTGGATAGAAACGATCAATAAACTAGGTGAGTTCATCTCGTCGTTCGACAATTTCCACGTCTCGGCACAATTCGCTTGGACTGACCGCTCCTTGAATATAGGGGCAAATACGCAGTGCATCGCCACGGCTGAAGAGAAGCATCTGGCCGAGCAGGCAGACGGCGAAGGCGACGAAAAGTCGGACCAGCAGTCGACTGCGCTGAACGGCGATGCAGAGACGCGTATCTCTCTTGCCGCAGGATAGACGTCAGCCACAGCAGGCTGTGTGGTGTTGAGCGTGGGCGAAGGGTGATTGGCAGGACAACGCAGCAGCGAGGCGTTCTGGGCCCAGGCCGATTGCTCTCCTCTTGAAGGTAGCGCGGGGACGCGAAATCAGTGGCTGGTTTGTGAAACGAAATGAGGTTCACTCTGGCGGGCGGCGCACGGAAGCCCTGCAGGATTAGGAGGCACGCTATCTCGACGTCACGGCGGTTGGGCGCTGCTTGGTGCAAACAAGATTTGATTAATTTGTCTGTTCTTCCGCGGCTCCTGAGTTACATGTTGCGGCGGCGCGAAGGCAGATTTGATGTTTGTGCCATGCTTTGTGACCGTGTGCTGGAGACGCTGGCGCGAGTATGACGCTCTTGGGGCGCGCTGCGCACAGCGTGTGTTGCGAGGACAACTTGGCCGCGTCGCTGCAGGTGCGTTGTACATTACATGCAGGCGTTCGGGTAGTCGACTAGTCAACCCCTGCCCAGCTGTACAAGGCGGTGGAGGAGGCTACATCATTAAAAACTTGGAGAAGGGCACTATGGCTGAATGCGTGCTAGCGTCGGCTAGACGTGAGGCATTGACCAACCACGACATGCGCTGCAGCCGTGCTTTCCAGTGCTTCCCTGTTTTAGCGTCGATCGTGCCTGGGTTATGCCTGGGTTACTGGAGCTCCATCCCTGCCCCTACTGACGCACCAGCCTTTGTTTGCACCCGCCAAATCAGAAATCTGGGCAGGAGCCTCCTTCACTACCAGCCACGGTCCGGCGCGTCTCGTTTCCACTCAAAATATAAACTCGCAATCCTCCCCCTCATAGTCCTTCTTCTCTCATCCAGCATCCTCAACGCCCACATCAACTCGATCCTTGACGCCTGTCTCTCGATAGCCTTCTAGTATCCTATCCCAGCATCCAGCCTAACATCTTCTCTACCTCCTTCCTCTCTCACCAAAAGGACAAGATGAAGTCTTTCGCTATCTTCGCCACCATTGCTGGTGTTGCTGTTGCTCAGAGCCTCGGTCCCTGCGCTGTACGTGCCCTCGCTCTCACCTCATTCCAACGGGGTCCTACGTCTGCATGACGCTAACCATTCCGCAGCAAATGTGCGCCGACAACATGGCCAAGATCGCCAACACCGACTTCAAGTGCGGCGCTGGAGACACCGGCTGCTTCTGCAACGAATCCAACTGGGCCTTTGGAATCCGCGATTGCTCCCAGCAGGCCTGCTCCACGGAAGAAGCCGCTCAGGCTGTCAACTGGGCTTCTGGCCAGTGCAGTGGTACGCTCACCTTTTACTCACCGCATTCCGTGAGCCCTCACTAACGGTCCATTGCAGGTGTTGCTTCTACCGCCTCAGGCACCCCTGCCGCCATCCCCATTCTCACCTCGGCCGTCGCTAGCGCTTCTGATGCTCTTGCTTCTGCTACTAGCTCTGCTGTCACCACTGTCCCTCTCCTTGCTACCGTCACCGACTCGGCTGGCAGTGTTGCCACTACCACTACTGGCTTCAGCACTCTCTACAGTTCGCTGACTGGAAGTGCAGCCAGCGAGGCCTCAGGTATTGCCTCGTCGCTCAGCGCTGCTGCGTCTTCGTTGGCTGAGTCTGCCTCGTCTGCTGCTGCGTCCGCTGTGTAAGTTCACGCCATGATCATTCTCGCTATGCTCGTTCTAACAGTGGCACAGCTCGTCTGCTAGCGGTGCCCTCGAATCGGCTACCAACTCCCTTGCCTCTGCAGCCTCTTCCAAGCTCAACTCTGCCACCGGTGCTCCTTCCAGCTCCAGCTCTGCCGGCGGTGCCGCGCCCATGATGACCGCAATGCCCCTCGCAGCTGGAGCCGGTTTCGCCGCCATGTTCCTCCTCTAAGCGCTGTACCTTCACGTCTCGCCCAAGGTCCTCGCTCATTGGAGTAATGTGCATAATGACTGGTTGCCCGGGGAAGTGGTGACGCGAGGAGCAGGACTTTGGATAGCCTGATGGTTTGGCGGCAAGGCATTGTCTACACACCCTTGGCGTGCATTCAATCCCTGGTCGTCGCAATGGTGCTTTATTTTGCTCTTTCTTCCCGTTTCCTTACGAACACTCACGAGCGAGCGTGGCATGATGATTACGATGGATTCATTATGCCTGGAGATTGTCTTTTATATTAGCATGCGCTTGATACCCCCATGACGGGATTGCCAGGACAGGACCAGGGATATTTGGCCCCCCTCCTGATACTAGCGCCAATAGTAGTAGTAGTAAGACCGACTCAATGATAATAATATACTCACATCATGACTTTTTTTGCCCCTCTTGATTTTCCTGTGACGGTTTAATTACCGGGTATTACACTCGCACAATGCTCCGTCATGACTCGACATCACCATCACATCACGATCGTACCACGTGTGATTTTGACACAGGAAGTATGTAACCTAGTCATCTCGTATTATTGTCACGCTGTTTCCATGGCCACGTTTGAACGCAGCAAGCAGCAAGCAGCAAGCAGCAAGTAGACGTGGTGCAACCACCCCGTGCGTGCGTGCGAGGATACACGAGCGCTTCGAGTCGTCGACAAAGCAAGGTACAAAGTCGTTTCAATCCGTTCGTCACCAGTCGTTCAGTCGTTCATTTTGAGCGCATGCGAAAATAAGTCAGTCAGTCAGTCAGACAGATAATCATGTATGGATGTGTGTAGTCCAAATAAGCTAAGCCAAGCCCCATGTCAGCTTTTTTTTCTCCACATTTCATTACTTCCCCCGTTGCTGACACGAGGCCCATGTGTTTTGCTGACGCGAGTTCGCAATTTTTTCGGTTCCACGCGCGTGGGAACTGCACGGTCGCATGGTTGCGCATGGTTGGTTGGTGGGGCTGGGGGCTGGGATGTGAGGCTGGGGGAAGTGAGGATCAGAGGATCAGAGGATCAGAGGATGTGCGGTAGGGATTTGGTTTGGGATTGGGAGGATGTGTGGCAAGGATGGGGAGCGGGGGGATGAAGGAGGGGGTAAGGGGATGAGATGTGGGCTTTTTTTGGTTATTTACTAGTTGGTGATGTGGGAGAGAGGGAGGGAGGGGAGGTGGAAAACGGTAAAGTGATGTGGCTGAGGTATGCTAAACTAGGTCCCTCCCTCCGCACCGCTTCGTATTGTGGGGTGCGGTGCCCCGGCAGGGTTCTTCGTTCATCTACTACTATTTCTCAATCGCCATCGCCCCCAGGAGAACCCTGCTAAACAATCACTAGTTTGTTGCATCTACTTTGGGCGCGGTGGTGTTTGCGATTACATCGCGGCTTCCGGATAGGTTTACTGTTCTGACGATGACGGCTGGTACGGTAGGTGCGGGTGGTTATCGCACATTGATCATCTTCTCTTCTACTACACATCCAGCATCATCATCTATTACTCCTCCTCCAACTAGAGATACGTCGAAGATGTTTTCAACCTATTGGGCATGGGCATTTTTATTTTTTCGTTGATTCGTCAAAACAAGTGGTACCGAAATATGTAAGAGTAAGCCTCGCTAAAGATCTAGGCTGCTGCTGCCTTGGCTGGCGAAGATGATGCCTGGTTGAGTGCCTACGATGTACCATGGTCTGCCTGGGTTGGCGAAACATAAGGGGCCTTGAGAATGATGATTTTGGTGGTGTCGCGCGTATTTATACGATACGATTTTACTTTTGAATTGAAAGTTTTTAAGAAAGGGTTCTGCTCAACTGGGTTGTCAGAGTTATTGTTAGCCAGCCTATTCGGAAGCCTGCCTCAACGTACGTCTCACAAACATCATCGTTCTCAAAGTAAATCTAAAGAAAGGCGATAGCTTATTAGGTTCTCCTAGAGGCGAAGGCGCTCGAGAAATACTCAAAAGCTGAGACTCCTTCCCCACCCCAGACATACACCCATGCGAAGAGAAATCCCATCAGCAACAATCATGGAGGAGCAGGAAGAGACATTCAAGAGCTTTCGACTGAGTGCGGCAATCAGACACCCAGACTTTCACTTTCCATCACGTTCTGTACATGCCCGTTCAGAGCAAATTCCACAGCCTACAAATATTCCAACAATCCTGAAGGGTTGTTTTCCACTGCACGCACAACCGTCGACTGCTCAACTACAAGCACAACCACAGTACGTAGCCAGCTTCTCCTTTCCTTCAACTGAGTAACAGCTGCTAACTACGTCCAGAGCCAGGAGAGACGTACCCGCCTGGGCACACGACCAGTGTATTCCTGCCTGGTCGTATTACGCGGATTATCAAAAGCATCACCACCACACACAGCCTGTAATGGGAGGTGATTTGGTTAAGAGCGATGATCTGCCTATTACAGGAGAGGCAAAGGAGCAGGGCACGCAGGAGACGCCAGCAACTACGCGGGAGAGCACTCCAGTCGGAGAGCCTGGTGAAGAAACTCCTGCGGGCAAGTCTGAAGGGGCAGATGCAGACGGGCTAGCAAAGCCGCTATCGGTCGTTGCTGGAGAACGCAAGGCTTTCGAGCCTACTGTACCTGCTTCAGGAGTGCCAGCTCCTTCCCAGGAGTCGACCCACAAACCAGACGCCAGAGGACCTCTCCCGCCAGCCGGATTGGGACCACGCCACCACCTAGAAGCCTACATCCTCCGGCCATCCACGTTCACATTCAAAGACTCAGTCACATGGTTCCACGAAGTTCAGCATCTCTATCTCGACGAAGGCACAATGAAAGATTACCTCGACAAGCAAAGCCCTAGTTACTCCATTCTACATGCAGTGGGCGGGCTGCTCCCGGATCAACTTCGTCTTATTCAAGCTCGTACCAGATCTCGCGGGGGCAGCATCATGTCCATTCAACACGGCGAGCCGACTTATATGCCTACGCCGATGGGCACGTTCCAGGTCAAGCCTGTCATCTTCGTCATCACCACGACAGCTGCCCCTGAAGAGGAGGGCACACAGGACGAAAATGGCCCTTCAGCATCAGCGGAGGAAGCGAAGACGTCAGCTTTCGATGGGTTCAATCCTGGCCGCTGGAAACCTTTCGTTCCTCCTCAACCAGACACCACAAGCTCGTTCCAAACTAACAATGGAGTTGCCTTTGGTACGACCGATGCATATAAAAACCACCTCCGCGAACAAGGAGAAGAATGCTTCCGACTGGAAGAGGACCCCCATTGCCCCGGCGCTCTGACACGATACATGACCATTCCAGCCTCAGATCGACATGCTCAAAGCGATCACTCACTTGAGGAGATCAGAGTGGAGGACTATAAGGATGGCCGGACCGGGCCGATGAAGGGAAACTTTTTCTGGTATCCGTGGGAGAGGAATCGTGCGGGCAGTGAGAAGCCTTTTGGCGGGCAGTATGACAACCCTAGAAATGGGTTTGGCTCTAGCTTCTCTGCTGCACTCGGTCGCCCTCCATTTGGTGGACAGTTTGGAAGTGCGAACACAGGCGGAGGTCTGTTCGGAAACAGAGCTGCTCCAATGGGTGGGCTATTCGGGCAGCAGCCACAACCGACTGGTGGAATGTTTGGAAGTCCGAATACAGGCGGAGGTCTAATCGGGCAACCAACACCATCGACTCAGCAATCACAACCAGCTGGAGGTCTCTTTGGGCGCCCTTCTCCTGGTGGTGGAGGACTCTTTGGTGGCTTCGGTACCCGCAACAACTACAGTAACAACAATAACACAAGTGCAAGTGTCTTTGGACAGAACACAGCTCCAAACCAGGGCCTCTTCGGCACAGCTCCTCCAGCTGCACCTAGTAATTCTCTCTTTGGGCGACCTTCTGCTGGCAGCGGTGGAGTTCCCAGTGGCTTCGGTACGCACAACAATGCCGGTTCAAGTGTTTTCGGACAGAACACGGATCCAGGGCAGGCCCTCTTCAACACGGCTCTTTCAACTGCACCTAATAGCAGCCTCTTTGGACAGCCGAAGAACACTGCGTCACCAAGCCTCTTCGCTCCACCATCCCGCTCTGAACCTGCCCCTCCCGCTCCTGGTTTCTTCGGCACAGCACCCACTGCTTCTTCATCCGGCACTGGCTTGTTTGGAAACACGTCAAATGCTCCGACTACCAAATCCCCAGGGACAGCCGCCCAGCCTGCACCAACTCACGGCTCCTTCCCAACCGGACAGCCTCGAACGACTCTGTCCAGCTACTGCACCGGCCTTAATACGAGCAGCCAGTACAACAACTGGGACAATGCTCCTCCATCCAACAACATAGTCGAGCCTTCTTCATATACCACAACTGGCGCACTACCAAACCCACAGACATCTAGCAGGCTACTCGGTGCATCGCCAGCTGCAAAGCCTCCCGCTGCCGTTCCAAATACTACCACTCCCAACACCACTCCCACCACCATGACTTCGACGCCAGCACACCCACTCGTCCATCGAGGCCCCACAACAAACACTTCTACTTCCTCTCCCATTGCCATTCTCGCCGCCGCCGCCGGCCCTCCTATAGCATCGTGGATATGCAGATTCTGCGCCACAAGGCTTGTTTACCACTCCCGAGCCGAGCAGGTAGCTGGCGAATGCGATGCGTGTAAAGAGAATAAAGAGACGACTTGCCGGTTGTGTGAGCGCAAAATTAAGGAGAGTGCTCGTGAGGCGGGACACGAGGGCGCTGAAGAGGTGGGGAGGATGGGAGTGACTGCAGGGATGAGTGCCTTGGGATTGGGGCGAGGAGGGGGATCAAGCTCTGAGATGGAAAGGGAGAAGAAGAGGGAGGATGGGGATGGGAAGAAGGAAGGGGATAATGAGAGTGGAGAGGGGGGGATCGAGAATGGGAAGAATGAGGATGGAGAGGGGAATGGGGAGGGGAATACACGGAATGAAGCCGAAATGGGGAAATGGATTGCTCTTAGGGAGGAGGATGATGATGGTGACGCTAGTGATAGGGATGATGTTGATGACAGGGACTAGTGGAAGAAGTGTAAGGTCAGAAAAGTCGGGGATATTGGTCTTGGAGTGTAATTTGAGCATACAACGTGTGCTTTGTTCACCCTACGTAGCTCGGTGGAATAGGAGGATAAATTGAGGAATCAGCACACCTTGAAAAAACATACTTGCTACAGGCCTCTCTCATTCGATATAGTGTTGGTATGTCCATTACTCATCGTGAGCATATCCGTGATTACTTTTGTCTATATCTATTATCTCCTCAATTATATCAAGAGAAGCATCCACTCCTCCAAATCTACAGCCTCGCCTTCGCCAGCCCATCCTCATCCACCCTCTTCCCCTCGCGATCAAACCAAATCTTCTTCCCAGAGCGCAAGCTATCCTGCAGCGCAACGCCAATCCTCACCGCCTCCATACTACTCGTAAGATCAATGGGAACCTTCTTATCCTCGAGCACCGCATCCGTAAACTGCCTCGCCTCCTCCACAAACGCATGCTCAAACCGATCATAATAAGTCTGGGGAATATCCCTCTGAATCCCCGTCGCCGTATGACTCTCCAGCAGTCCCGTGGTCGGATTCGCATTAACACTCAACTTGCCCTTCGTGCCAATGATCTCCGTCGAATCATGCTGGCCGGGCGGATTCATGCGTGAGCTGTAAAAGTACGCAATCTGCCCGTCGTAAAACTCCACCACGCCCACGCCATTGTCCACATCGCCGTGTTTCGCTAGATCGGGCTCCACCGCCGTGACGCCAAAGGCGACGACGGATTTCACCCTCGGCAGCGTGGCGCCGCCGCTCGGGCGGAGAAGAACCAGAGCGCGAGGTCGATGTCGTGGATGTTGCAGTCGACGAAGATGCCGCCGGAGAACTCTGCGTATGCGACGAAGAAGCCGCTCGGGTCGTATTTGTCGCATGTTTGGGAGCGCAGGATGGTGGGGCGGCCGATGGAGCCGTTGAGTGTGAGGGCGTAGGCATTCAGGTACGAGGCGTCGAAGCGGCGGGAGAATCCGCACATGACTTTGACGTGAGGGTGTCGGGCTGCGGTTGCGAGGACTTGCTGGCACTGATGATGGTGTAAGCTTCCATCCTCACGAAAATATAGCTTGATAGTAAGAACGTAGTGAGATACATACGACTTCCACTTTTGTGCTCAGCGGCTTCTCGCACAGCACATGCTTGCCCGCCTCAATCGCCTTGATCGTATGCTCTGCATGCACCGTCGTAACAGTCGCTACACAGACCGCCTCGAGCCCCTCATGCCGCAGCAACTCGTCGAAATCCGTATAGATCTTGACGCCCCAAGGCACGAGATTCTCCTTCGCCCACGCAAGCTCCCTCTCATCTGGCGTAAACGCCGCTACAAGCTCCGCCTTGGGCGTCCTGTGCAGAAAGTGATTCGCGTGTCTGGCGCCCATGCGGCCGAGGCCGGAAACAGCGATGCGGAGTCTACGGATGGGCTGGGACATTGTGAAGTGATCAATTGGGGAGTGAGGGTGTTTGAGAAGAGAAGGAGCCCGGGGAGGAGGATATACGGGGGCGTATGTGCCGTGTTACCGGCCAGTGTGTATGCTGATTATACACCGCCTTCCTTCGCAGACGGACCCAAAATCCTCATGGCCAAAGCTTTTCAGGGTCCAGGCAGCTTTCCCCACACCTTCTCCATCTTATTCTGTCCTCCCCAGAATTATCTTGACTTGACTGTCGTCGCATCGTCCAAACTCGGCGGGTAGTACTTGTACTTCTTCTCCATTATGTACACGGAACGAAAACCTTCCATTTGCGCCGACGTTATCCAGATTGCAAACTCCGGGGTCCACTAGGCTAATCTTTCCTTGTTGCCAGATTGGGAACACAGAGAAACTACGCCAGTGTGTTAGCAGACGAGCGAACTAGACATCCTGCTGTGAACGTGCAGTGTTGTGGAGAGTAACTGTGGAGCAATTGTGCGTAGTTGTGCTATATCTAGATGGGACGCATGGGGAATATTTCCCCTTTCGAACCGCAGAAGGTTGGTTTTGCCCCGCACTGAACTCGAGATCAACACTTCGGCACGACGCGCCTTCCTATGAGGGGAAGACTTCTGGAAGCACCAGGACAAGATTGGGGATGTTGGGGTTACGGGTCGGATTTAGGAGTGGTATGTGCAAGCGATTGCTTACATGTCAATAGCCGGGCGAGGTGTGCGCGCATACGTCACTCTGCATAGATTAATGTTTACATCGTATCAACATCGTGAGTATTTGTGCAAGTACAAGATGAAATCTATTCGAGCGCTAGATGCAATAATGGACTCATAGATTCGACTTGTCCCCCTCGCCAGTCTCCAGTACAACTTTAATAACCAGGTTCCCGCTCTCATCCTTGGTTTTGCCCGCCATCTCGAATGCCTCCACTGCAGCCTCCAGACCCTGGAACCGATGTGTGACCAGTTTGGAAAAGTCTGGGTAATCAGGGCCTGTCTTTGAGACTACTTCGATGCCGGTTGGGTACGTGTTTGCGTATCGGAAGACGCCGATGATGTCGACTTCGCGGAGCGCTGCTGCAGAGATGGGGAGTGTTTGGACGGGCGTGCCCATACCGATTAGTAGGACTTTGCCGCCTGGCCGTGTTGCCTAGTTATGATGAGCTGTTGTCCAAAGTCCAAGTGGAGGGAGGACTTACGAAAATTGAAGCTTGAACGCAAGAAGGTACACCAGTACACTCGAATACAGCATCCACCTCACCGACTTCTCCACCACTCTCCTTGGTGGTCTTCCCAACTTCCGCAGCAGTCTCCTTCGCGATCTCGAGCTGCTCTTCTATCGTGCTCCCTCTCTTCAGCGGCACTGTGAATCCTTTGTGCGCGAACTTGTTGTCCACCGCAAACTGCACTCGGCCAGCATCAATATCCGCTATAACGACAGTGCCAGCACCCGAAATCTTCGCCATAGCAGCTACCAGAAGGCCCACTGCACCGGCTCCAAACACAAGCACTGTCGCGCCTGCGCCTAGTTGCGCTCTTCGTGATGCCTGAATAGCGACGCTAAGGGGCTCAAGCAGCGCACCAAGATCTAACGAAACATCTTCCGGCAGCCTACAATCTCCATCAGCACCTTCCACACCACCATTTATGTCGGGAGAACTCACTTATGACACCAAGCAGCGGGATGATTAATCCGATCCTGCAACGTCCCCTGCGCATGCGGAAAGCTCTTCGCACTACTCCTAAACCTCATCCCCTTGCAAATGTTATACCTCCCTTCCTTACACCTCTCACACTGCTCACACGGCAACCCTACTTCTAGCGCTACTTTGTCTCCGACTTGGAAGTTGGAAACGTCTGAGCCTACACCGACGACTACGCCAGCGGATTCGTGGCCGAGCGCCATGGGCTCTTGCACGAGAATGTCTCCATTGCGGTAGTGTCGGTAATAGTGCAGATCTGAGCCGCAGAGGCCGGTGCTGCGGATGCTGATTTGGAGGTCTGTTGGGCCTGGGGGGAAGAGGGATCGTGATTCCTGGGTCGAAGTTAGCGGTTCTGTGGTAAGGAGGTAAGGGGTTGGTGGTTTAATGTACGATTCTGAGGTCTTTTGCGCCGTGGAGAACAGAGGCTCGAATCTGCTTCGGGGCCTGCAGGTCTGGCTTCTTCTCGGCAGTCATACTGTCGCTGATTTGGAATTCTACGTGAAGAAACGAAAGGAGGGAGAATTATGTTTCCCAAGGAGTGAAGTTTGTCGCAGTGATGCCGCGCAATTGGGAACTCAATGGCAGCAGTGTGAATGGAAAAGTGAAGGAAACAGGGTACGTCAGCAGAGTCATCTCAAATCACGTCGGAAGCCATTACTCGCAACTGTCGTGCCCACTTCGGCGCGCCTTCCCCAGAGCTTGCGCGTGGAGCACAAATTCTTACCTAGGTACTTTCGGCGTTTGAAATGGCGGGACAGCAGACGCCGACGCGCGGTGGGGTACCTACCTTTCCGAACTCTTTCCGAACATCGAAGAGTAGCATTGCCCTTTTTTTCCGCCGATGAAACTGACCTGCGATTCTTACTCTGTTCCTCAAATAAGTTTCTAGGCCGTCAAACATCAAGTTTTGAAGTTTTGACATTCTGACGTCAGTTGCGCTCCCAGGAGAAGTACTTCCCTCTCGTTCCAATCGACACCAAGCTTCACCACGTGTTTCCGAAATCCACCACGCAAAGTCCCATAGCAACATGGCGTCCGTACAGCAGCTGTTTTCCCTAGAAGGGCAAACCGCTCTCGTTACAGGCGGCACGCGGGGAATTGGCCAGGCAATGGCCATCGCACTCGCAGAAGCAGGAGCAGACATCCTCCTCGTCCAGGTACATCCCCTTCTCCCTAATAAACCCAACCAAAATTCACAAACTCACCAACTATCTCCCAGCGCGACACATCCAACCAATCCACCAAACAAGCCATCGAATCCCTCGGCCGCAAAGCAACAATCTACACCGCAGACCTCTCCTCCTCCCCCTCCGTCTCCGCACTAGTCCCCACCATCCTGAAAGACGGCCATAGAATCCACATCCTGCTCAACTGCGGCGGCATCCAACGCCGGCACCCCGCGCACCAATTCCCCGACAACGACTGGGAAGCCGTGCTGCAAGTAAACCTCACCTCCGTCTTCACGCTGTGCAGAGACGTAGGCGCGCACATGTTGGACCAACCCGCCTCCCTGCCCTTATCCCGGCGCGGCGCGATTATAAACATCGCTTCACTGTTGACTTTCCAGGGCGGTATTACGGTGCCCGCGTATGCGGCGAGTAAAGGTGGGGTGGGCCAGTTGACCAAGGCGCTGAGTAATGAGTGGGCGGGCAAGGGGATTAGTGTGAATGCGGTGGCGCCGGGGTATATTGCTACCGAGATGAATACTGCGCTGATGCAGGATGAGAAGCGCGCGGAGAGTATATTGGCGAGGATACCGGCGGGGAGGTGGGGTGCTCCCGAGGATTTTAAGGGTGCGGTGGTGTTTTTGGCGAGTGCGGCGAGTGCGTATGTGAGTGGGGAGGTGTTGACTGTTGATGGGGGGTGGATGGGACGGTAATGGTGTTGGAGGTTGTTCTTGGAGTGTGGATATTTAGAAAGAATCATAGAGCTATCCTTCAGAGATCTCATTTCAAGTTTGACGTATCCTCCTGTCCAGTAATTACCTTCATTCAACAATTCACGGGCAAGGGCTAATAGATGTGATATACTTGGTTCCATTTCCATGTACTCATGTATTGGGTATAGTCATTTACTTTTCATCAACCTGCAGTCTCCGAACTCAACTAACCCGACAGATCAATACCATCAGGCTTGTCCGGGAAACCGGCATTCACACCAAACGGCGGGTATACATATCGCGTGACACCCTTAGTCTTATGAATGGACTCGAGCTTCTCCAAATCCTCAGCATCGAGAGAGATGAGCTTACGGTTCTCGTCGATGCGCGATGGCGTGACGGACTTTGCAAGGACGGAAGAATTGCGAGCGACTGGGACGGAATTAGCAATGAACGTCTGACAAGAAAAGAGGCAAGGTGACACTTACGATGGTAGCTCAGGAGAACGGTAGCAGGGCCAACGCTGTGCTTCTTCGCCACCTCATTCACTTCCTCGTCCTTGAACAGCGGCGAGCCAGTGCTGCCCAGCGGGCTGTATGCGGTGATGTGGATGCCCTTCTCTTTGCAGAAGTCGACGACCTCTTGTTGCGGCAGCAGCGGGTGGTTTTCAATCTGGTTGACGGCCGGAGTGATGGTGGACTTTGCGAGCAGCTTCTCGAGGTACTTGACGGAGTAGTTGGCGACGCCGATGGCCTTCACTTTGTCGGGGTGCGACTGGATCAGCTTCTCGAGGTTCTTCCATGTGTCGACCTAAACACGGGGCGCACGGTTAGTATTTGCCCTTGTGGTTTTGCTTCAAGTGCTTCGAGGGTACGTACGTGGGTTATGGAGTGGTCGATGTCGCGGGAGCCGTCTTCCAGCTTGGGAAAGAGGGGATGGTTTCCTACAGGATATCAGTCTGGCCCTACTCCAAACATCCATGCAAACTCACCCTTAGGGTTCATCGGCACCGGCCAGTGCATGAGGTACAAATCCACATAAGGCGTCTTCAGCAGATCCAAGCTCTTCTGCAGACCCTCCTCGGCCCGGGTGTGGAATGTGCACCAGAGCTTGCTGGTGATGAACAGCTCCTCCCTCTTCACGATGCCCCGCGAGATGACGTCTTGCAGTGCCTCGCCCACCTCGTCCTCATTCTGGTAGCAAAAGGCGCAGTCAATGTGCCTGTACCCCGCCTCAATGGCATGGGTGACCGCCTTCTTGACCTCACCAGGCGCAGACTGCCACGTTCCCAAGCCAAGGGCGGGGATGGTGGCGCCAGTGTTGAGCGGGATTGCAGTGTTCATGTTGGGCTCTGGGTGGAAGATGTTACTCGGTGTTCCTTTGAGCATAAAGTTTGCGAGAGAAGGGTTCATGGCGGGTCAGGGTAATTGGGGTATATGTAGTGGGGTGGTTAATTCTTGGACACCCCATATTGGGGCTGTTCTTCGCCCTTCTGGGAGCGGGCGTCAATTGTGATTGATGCAATGCATTTCCGGTAGTTATTCCGATGGCCGACAGTGCCCCGCCAAAAGCTCCCCCCGCCGGGCTAGCTTCCATCCGGTGGCTGTTCGGATCAACGTTGATACGTTTCAGCCTCAACCGAGTTTTTCAAAATCTTCAAATGCCCAGAGCCGCTATCTCGTCTTGGACATTCATCGGGCAAGTCGATACCGAGCAGCACGTGCTGAGCCTGGGCGGAATTGGGGCGTCATCGTGCAGCGATTCCGCGTGATCAGCCCCGCGCTCCACAACGCTCTCAACAATGACAAGCGTCTCGGTTGTCACATATCGGCGAGATTTACTGCGTTGAGCTGAGAGCGGCCGCAATTACGCCATTGAACATTCATCGCCTACGCAAGTGCTCCCGAGCCCCACTACCCGCTGAACGGTGTCAGATCTAGGAAAGAGAGCCAACCACCATCACCACAATGCCGACATACGCCCGTAAGCGGTCGTTTCTAGAACTCCAGATCTTGCCTCGGCGGCGGTGGTAATTTCCTCGCATCATAGGCTTGCCTTCTTTGAGCCCCCGAGGGGAACACTCCACTTGATTGAGTGGATCGATGCTGGGGGAATGAGAACTCTGTCATACTGCCCAGGTTGGCTCTCATTCGAGCGACGTGGTGTTGTTTGCCCACTTTGGAAAGATTTTGGCGTAGTATTGGAAGGCGCAAAGGATAAGTACGTCTCTTTCTTCGCACATTCATCTTAGATCCATCAATCAAACTTCGCTCTACTTCATCACTACTCAATCATCACATATACTTCCATCCTTGTATTCTCATTCCCTGCATTTCAAAGATACCCCATACTCTTTCACCTTTTCCACAATGGCACCAGGCGCCATCTTCGAGGAGCCCAACGTGGCCGAGCCCTTCAACAACCACCGCGATGGCCTTGCCCTCGAGGCGACATCCGACGCCATCGACGATGTGAACGTCCTCAAGGCGGCTATCAAGGTTAAGAACGGCACCGCAACACAAGAGGAGAAAGACATCTACGAACAATCACAGTTCGACTCCGAAAAGGACAAGACGCAATTCCGCCAATACGAAGAAGCCTGCGACCGCGTCAAGAACTTCTACCGCGAGCAGCACGAGAAGCAGACCGTAGCCTACAACCTCAAGGCACGAAACGCATTCCACAGCAAGACACGAGCGGAGATGACCATCTGGGAAGCAATGGAGAAGCTCAACACGCTCATCGACGAGTCCGACCCCGACACGTCGCTCTCCCAAATCGAGCACCTCCTCCAATCCGCAGAAGCCATCCGCCGCGACGGCAAGCCCCGCTGGATGCAGCTCACCGGCCTGATCCACGACCTGGGCAAACTGCTCTTCTTCTTCGACGCACAGGGACAATGGGACGTCGTCGGCGACACGTTCCCTGTTGGCTGCGCCTTCTCGCCCAAGATCATCTACCCGGATACATTCAAGAACAACCCGGATTTTGAGAACGAGGTGTACTCCACCGAGCATGGCATCTACACACCTGGCTGCGGCCTCGACAACGTCATGCTCAGCTGGGGCCATGACGAGTACCTCTACCACATTATGAAAGAGCAGTCGACGATCCCCGATGAGGGTCTTGCTATGATTCGGTACCATTCTTTCTACCCATGGCACACTGGCGGCGCGTATCACTGGATGATGAACGAGAAGGACCACCGGATGTTGGAGGCTGTCAAGGCGTTCAACCCGTATGACTTGTACAGCAAGAGCGATGATGTGCCCAAGGTGGAGGACCTGAAGGTATGTTTTCCCTCCTCGTGACACTTTGTGGCGCATAGCTAACGACTTTGCAGGACTACTACTTGGACATTGTCGATGAGTTCATTGGCAAGGATAAGAAGATCAAGTGGTAGACGGAGAACTGCACGGGGCCTGGAGTCCCGCTTTTCATAGTACATATCTGCATGATGTTACGATTTGGAATATAAGCCCACGGAGAGCCGGAAAGGCCCGTGGCAACAATACAACTCTCTTACTGAATGGCTCGACGTCCGCTTTCCCTTGTAACCATACAACTTGCTGCCTTGCCTACTTTGAAACAACTGCAAGTCAAGTTCGTCAAGGCCTTGTCGCTGCTCACCGCTTCGCCATTTGTCTCTTTCCATTTGAGGAGGACGTTAATTTGGATGTTCGAGAGTATCAAATAATTGACGGATGAAAATCGGGATTAAGAGTCGGGCTCGAGATAACGTGACTCATCCAGGTGTTTCATTGTTGGCAGCACAAGACGACGATGCATAGTGCAGTCGAGCCTGGAGAGAAAATGCGAGCCCACAAGCTAAGCGTGGTGTAGTAGAGCAAGTGTAACGTCACGGAAGATGCAAGACAGGTTGCTTTGTAACAAGTCATTGCATTGGTGGTATCATATTCATCACAACCCCGTCTATCCCTCCGCATAGTCCAAACTGCCCTTCCCAACCGTCGCCGCCACCGCCTGCGACCCCTTCTGCTTCGCCAACTGCTCCTCAAACTTCGCAAACACCTTCATCGATACCTCTTCCTCCTGGTCCAAAACCTGTTGTACGCCCTTTACTTCCTCGATATAATGCATCAGCATACTCTCAATACCGTTCTTCAACGTAACAGTACTCGAGTCGCACGTCCGACACGCGCCTCGAAGTTTCAGTAGAACCTGCCCGTCGTTGAAACCCCGGAACTCAATGTCCCCACCATCCTCTTGAATCGCAGGGCGCACCCTCGTATCAAGCAGCTCCTTGATCATGCCAACCACATCGTCATCAGACTCGTCGTATGCTAGGCTGTCGGCTTCCTGGCCGCCTTGGCCTTGCTCGCCGGCTTTGGCTTCTACGGTATTGACAATGGGCTGTCCACTCGTCATGTATTCGTTGAGAAGAGCGAAGATCTCAGGCTTCACGTGCGCCCATAGGGTTGCGCTGTCTTTTGTGACGGTGATGTAATCTGCGCCAAAGAAGACTGACGTAACGCCATCGATGCTCAGGATTTGTGCGGCAAGTGGAGATGGATGTGGAGGCGCTATGGTTGAGCGGGGATTGAGGTATTCGAGGAAAGGCGACGAAATATTCTCTGGCAGGACTCGTTGGTTGGGGTTGAATTTGAGGGCCTAGTAGTGTCAGCGCACTTATTAGTTTTACTTCACAGGAACCCCGCGCGTACATCAGCATTAGGTGTTGGCTCGGTTTGAATGAACATGGTGCGGCGGGCAATTGCCGCTGACGGTGCTGCAGCGCTCTGGTTCCATGGCTGCGCCCTTGGCCTGTGTTGAAGGCTTGAAGCTGTGATGGGCGATGACTGCTGGTGTAGACATCTTGTGGCGATACGCGGAGCTTTGGATCGGACCCCAGGTGCAGTTCGCGAGAGGCTGCGAATGGCAACACGCGGAAGTGTTGATGAGGCCATGGCAGTGTGAGAATCGTGTGTGAAGGTTTGGATTTAGGGTTGTATCGTTGCAACGGCAATGTTTAGGTGAGGATGAAAGTTTCGGGAACTCGGCTGAATGACGTTTATCGCATTATTCAGCGACAGGGCTTGGCGTGGCAAGGGTTCTGCTGCACGGTCACTTCCACTCTTACAGAGACGCCAAGTCGCATCCCTGCCCTAGTTCACTCCAGTAGGAGGTCCTTGATTGTCTGTTATTAAGATTCTAATTTGTTCTTAGAAGACTGGGGAGTAACTGAGTGCGCTGTGACACTGTAGCCCGTTAGCTTTCATTCATTCTGCTGCACATATGGCAAACATGATAATTAATAAAGTTTATCACCCGGGTGTGGGAGGCCCATTAATTGATATACCTTCCATACCGCTACTGTTTGAGTATCAAAACATCCATTGTTTGCTCCCAAGGTTTGAGGCAGATTCTGGTGTTCTAACTAGTTCGTTCAATTGCTATTATAAGTTTTAAATAAATTTAAATGGCAGACATGCCCGCAAGGGAAACAGCCTTAGGATTATAAATCAAAAATTAAGTTTCAAATATGGAGAGAACAAAATATGACTGAGTGAGGATAGGGACCCGCTAAAGGCAGAAGAGTCATAGTAGCTCACTTCACTCGCCCGCTATGGCATGGTATCAATCATCCCTTCTCAAATGCCTACCCAGTCGTAGTCGGCTAATTTCTCCCCTTTGTCGAAGTCGCCTGGTAACAGTTTGTACACCTTAGTCTTGCTCACGAGCCATGCCAAAGAGTCCCTCACCCTAAGACCCCAAGCAGTCTGCGGAAAGGCGAGTTGCGGAAAACCAGGTGGCAGATCCTCCGACTTGGAATGTATTTTGCGAAAGACCTCTTCGTACCTCTCCAGTGCTTTGGCGATGTCGTCGGTGCTCTGGATCTTGGAGAGTTCGCCTGCGAGGATATATGCAGAATGAATGGCTAGCGAGGTTGCAATGCCAAACGTGGCGAAAGCTGCATCACCCAACAGCACTGTCCGTCCATTCGTCCATTTGGGAAGCTTTACTTGCGCTGCTATGCTCATGTAGAAGTCATCCGCTTGATCCATTCCAGCGAGTAACCGCTTCGATTCCCATCCAGCGTTCTCAAAGTGTTCATGTAGTATGCGTTTCTGGGCTTCCGGTCCTTGCTTTAGGGCTTCGTCAAAGGCAGGGTCGCGTTGTCCGTGGGCTGGCAAGGTATAGCATATGTATGCGCCGATGGTTGAAGGGTTTCGATGTGGGCGTGTCATGAGTCCCAGGCCTTTGGGTGCGTTGTACCAGTACCAGTGGTTGGTGTCGGAGGGTTGCCGGGGAATACTGAAGAACGCAATGTATTGGCCGATGGGTTTGTAGCTGTCTTTGCGCACCTGCTCATCTAAGATCATGGACCGGATCTTTGAGGTGGATCCGTCTGCACCAACAACCAGATCGAAGTCATCTTTCCCTCCTTCAGCGAAGGTTACAGCTACGCTCTTTTCCGTCTGTTGCAGCGACGTCACGTAGTCGCCGTAAATGTATCGTACGTCCTGGAGGTTCTCAGTCTCCTCTAGAAATAGTCCGCACAAGTCCGTCCGAAGAATTTCGTATTCAGCTGTGAACGTCTCCCCTTTACCGAACTCTGCAATAGGTTTCCCGGAAGAGTTTAACAGTTTTGTGCCCTCCTCCGTAGTACCTCGCGAGCGGACCGCCTCTTCTAATTTCATTCTCCGGATAATTTCAATCGCGCGTCCTCTAATGTCGATTGACTGACCGGTTGCTCGAGGGACTGGCGAGCGCTCGAGGACCGTGATGGAGGCGTTGAGGCGTGTTTTGGCTAACCAGTATGCAAGGCAAGGGCCTGCAATACCGGCACCAGAGATAAGGATTTTCAACTTAGGCAGTGTGGACAGCGACATTGCTCCTACGTGATGCAAGATGTTTCTGGATACAACGCTGACAATGGGCATGAGGGATTATTATATAAACGTTCTTGCGGGCAACACTCATCAGCAATCGCCGTGCTAATGAGATACCCAAAAAGGCGCATTAATTGGATACGTCATCCATTCCACTTTGTAGATTAGTTGGTCAGGTACCGATCAGTCAGAAACATGCTTTAGTGGCTGACAGTATCTTGTTGCCTAAGATCAAGTGGTCTAGCAGCGGGTATGTGAGGAGGAAGTGGGAAGTACTGCATATCTAGCGCGCGGATCGGGAGTTAAAATCCACCGCGGCCAAGCATAGCTCATCCGGTACCAAGGGCCTGAAGCTCGTATTGTCCGAGTTGGCTGAATTGGGTGTAGCGCCGAAATCTCAGAGGGTACGAGCTCCCTTCGTACTGAGACGGACTATTTTGATTCAGAAATGTCAGATAAGGCTGCGGTGGAGAACCTCCCAGTCTTGCGAAAATCCCCTGGGACTAAATGCAACAATGTTTGGGTTCGAAGCAAGTTACGATGATGTCATGGATATGGGCGGCCTGAAATGCGATACCATTCACTAAACTTGACCTTCATTTCTACAACGTGTTATCTTGGACCTTCATTCGAGAATTATGGCGCGCATCTTGATCACTGGCTCATCGGACGGCCTTGGCTCTATCGTGGCCCAGCGTCTTGTCGCGAATGGCCATTCTGTTGTTTTGCACGGGCGCAATGCTCAACGCGCAAAAGACGCGACCGCCGCATGTCCCGGCGCTGAAGCAGTCGTGACCGGTGACCTCTCTAGCATATCCGAGACCAAGGGCATAGCTGAACAGGTCAATAAACTCGGCACTTTCGACTGCGTTATCCACAACGCTGGCTTGTACCGTGGTCCCATCCGGAAGACGAGCGATGGCATCCCTGCCCTCGCAGCTGTAAATACGGTCGCCCCCTTCATACTTACAGCACTCATTACTCGTCCCAAACGCTTGATCTTTCTCTCATCAGAAATGCACCAAAGCGGTTCCGCCAGTATGGATGATGTTCTCTGGACTCAGCGTGGTGAAAACGGATATAGCCAGAACGCAGCGTATTGCGCAAGCAAGCTGCATAACGTCCTATTCGCAAAGGCATTTGCGAGGCGATGGCCCGACGTCAAGAGCAATGCATTAGATCCAGGCTGGGTACCGACGAAGATGGGCGGTAGTGCTGCGAGTGATAGCATTGAGCCAGCGGTGGAGAGCTATGTCATGCTTGCAGAGGGGGAAGAGCCCGATGCGAAGAAGAGTGGAAGATATTTCAGGCCGGGTAAGCGAGAGGGTAGACCCCAAAGGGCGGCAGATGATGAAGAAAAGCAGGACCGGCTGTTGGAGATCTGTGCCAAGTTTGCCCGTCTCGAAGTACCCTCGTGATTGTAGGTATTCTGCTATCTAGAGTAACTGATTGTCTGGGTACACTCGGCCAACCAAAAAAGTCACCAATTGACCTAAACCGCCTCATCGACAGACTGCCACGTGGACCCCTTGTGCAAAACAATGTCTTCCTCCTCAGAGCATGATAAACCCAACCGCTCGAACCTACTTTCGCTACTACAACAAGTTCCACAAAAGTCGTTTCGTTTGACATTGGGTATGCTAATCCGGGTAACTATTACTCAGTGTAGAAGTCGCGTCCCTATTAGGCGATGCATATACCAGGAAAGGTGCCGTGAAACGAGCGCACAACTATCGGCTAAATATACACCACAAGGCTCGCATGGCCGGTGCAAAGGATCGTGGGGTCAACATCCTTGGCGGCTCGTGCCGCGATCTGCATATAGTGTTCTAAACGAGATGGGAGACATCAATATAGGATCGCACTTCACGATAGGACACCGGGTAATGAGACGAAAGACGGCCAAGTCGTTCGTTCTCCAAATTGAGTAAACACGATGTTCAGCCGTTGGGAGCCCCACAATCGACATCTTGCGATTATATCTATCTCTGTCTCCGTCTTTTCGCGTTTGCTATCTGCCTGCTCGCTTGTTCCTTAAAGTTAACGATGCGTCTTACACAATCACCCCTCGCCGCCCTCGTGGCGGCACCATTTCTGGTTTCCGCTGCTCCATCTCTGGATGTCCGTCAATCACAGCAGAAAGTAACTATTGATCTCACAAAAAAATACCAAACAATGGACGGATTTGGTATCTCGGGTGCATTTCAACGCGCCAATCTGATCTTCAACCTGCAACAGCCTAAGCAGCGCGAAGTTCTTGATCTGCTGTTTAACACAACCACTGGTGCCGGCTTTTCCATCGTACGTAATGGCGTCGGCTCGACACCAAACAGTAACAAGGATTACATGAACACCATCTTACCCAAGTGCCCGAGTACGCCTGCTGAAGTGACAATCGACTATAGCGGGTATGTTTGGGACGGGAAAGATAGCGGACAGTTAGCGTTAAGCCAGAGAGCGCAAGAGTATGGCGTTAAGACATTTTATGCGAATGCGTGGAGTGCGCCGGGGTGTATGAAGACAAACAACCAGGATACCAATGGCGGCCAGCTATGCGGTGTACGTCTCCCAATCTTTTTGGATTACTTTACGTATCTGCCTCTGATCTCGCAGCACTGACACGATGCAGGTTTCAGGAACAAACTGCCGCTCTGGTGACTGGAAGCAAGCATACGCAAACTACCTTGTTGCATACATCAACTTCTACGCCTCCGCTGGTGTGAAAGTTACACATCTTGGTTTCCTCAACGAGCCTGACTACACCACCGCTTATGCATCCATGTCATCCTCGGGCACTCAAGCCGCCGAGTTCATCAAAATCCTGCGTCCAACACTCGACCGTGCCAATCTAACCTCCGTCGGCATCAACTGTTGCGAAGCTACAGGTTGGAGCGTAGCCTCACAGCACGCGCAACAGATCGCCTCCGCAGGTGCAGAGTCTATGGTGTATGCAATCACCTCACACGAGTATACATCCCGCATCAGCGGTACCATGCGCACCAACGCGCGAGTGTGGCAAACTGAGTACTCGGATCTCAATGGTGGGTGGAGCACAGCTTGGTACTCGAACGGTGGCACCGGCGATGGCTTCACGTGGGCAAACACTGTCTTCAACGGCATTGTAAACTCTAATCTTAGTGCCTACATTTTCTGGGAAGGCGTGCAAGATCGTGCAACGAACAACAACAATAACGAGAAGCTCATCCTCGTCGACGGCCAGACCTATCAAGTCAGTAAGCGTCTATGGGCATTTGCTCAATTCCGTGTTGTACGACCAGGCGCAATCCGCGTCGGTGCAAGTGGCGGCTCGAATCTCAAGTCTGCTGCTTTCGTAAACACGGACGGAAGTGTTGCGGTCGTGATTATCAACTCTGCTACAGGCGCGCAAAATGTTGGTATTGCGCTGCCGGGTTATCCGTCGGCGCAAGCTTGGTATACGGACAATACACATGACATGAGTGCTGCGACGGTCACGGTTGGAAGTGATGGTACGGCGAGCGCGAGTGTGCCTGGTCGGGGAATGATCAGCTTCTTGTTCAGCAAAGCGGCAAATGGAACGGTCGTGTAAGCCACAATTGACGATTTGTTAGCTCCTCTTATCAATTTCTGCCTTGAATTTGAGTGGTAGAATGTACATCTTCAATGTTACTCTCAAGTCCTATACCATATTCACGGCAATCTTTTCATCAGTGTCCTCAGCGTTGAAGTCAACATCGTTGTACTCTAACGGCTTGCTGGACCTAACATGCCCCATCACTGCAGCTTAATATATTATGACCTATCTTAACTTAATAGGTACTTAATTCTCTAGTTGATAGCAAAGTTGAACATAAATATAGTTTCATTAAAACTAGGGTTGAAGTAGTATACAAACGAAATATATCCTAATATAGTACTAAGTAGAGCAAAGAGGAGCTCCTTGAGGACCTGCGATAGCAACAATCGTAACATCATATAGTTGACTGAAGAACTGTTCCGGCAGTATTGTCTACTTGATTATATAGCGTGTATTGAAATCCAGATCTAACTGTATAGCTAGTAATTGAAGCACTAGTACTAAAACGGTTCTAGACATTCAGAGTCGTGCCGGATGGGATTATGCGGCCTAGTTGTGCGCCATCGAATTTTAACGTGAATATGACAGGGCTGTTCGTAGTTCGCAATGACTTGCCCCATGCATTGACGTTGATTTTGGTCACCACAGGAATGTCGTCAACGTAGGAAACGTCAGCGGTGCCTGAAGGTGTGTTGCTTGTCGCCTTGATTAATAGCTTTTACTGTGACCCGCAGAAGCATCGTTCAGGACTTCATGGATATAATACACGGATACTTACGGATCAAACGTACAAGGCAAGATTCTATAACTAATGTGAGATCGTAGAATATCTTGCATGGGAAATATGCCCACCAGCGAAAAGGCCATAAGACTGTGAATAGAGGGGAGTAAAAATAATATTAGTTCTACCTATCTGCCTTATCAAACGAGGAACGACTTAGTAGACGCTGACCTAGTCATTCATTTCCTTCTGCCTTAGGATCTGCATCACTACGCCAACCCTGGCCTTTCACGACCAACGACTTCACCCGAGTGATAGAACGGTTCCAGCTTCGCATCCTTGCGCCAAAACACATACCTCTTAATCCACCAAGGCAACCAAGTCTTGATCTGATACGCCACATGTTTGGTAGTGGGCACACCGAAGATGAAGTCCAACTCCTCGAGCGTCCGCTTCATTGTCTCCGGGACGAGGAAGAAGATGAGAACAAAGGCCAGAAGGTTAAGCCCGGTGTAGAAGCCGAATGCGCCCGTTGGCGTGAACTTCTTCAGCAGGGAGGGAAAGGTAAGGACGAGGATGGAGCCAATGGCATTGTTGATGCAGATGGTGAAGGCGGCGCCGATTTCACGGTGGGAGAGGGGGAACGACTCGCTGAAGTAAATGGAGGGAAGCGGTCCCATTCCTGGTATTGTTAGCATTGGTCAGGACAACGAATTGGAATAACATACCAACACCATAGAAGGCCGAAAAGAGGAAGACGAAAGTTGCGATGAGGGGGACACGAGCGCCGACATGCTCGTTGATAAGGAAGCAGAGCCCAGCCCCGAGCAGACACCACGCCATATTGGGAAACGTGGAGAGCAACAAGTTACGTCGACCAAAGGTGTCCATGGTGTACACAGCTGGAATTGCGAACACAAACGTGACCAATCCAAAGCCCATGGAGACGAGCAGGCACTCCTTGATACCGTATCCAGCTTCGGCAAAGATAGTGGAGCTGTAAAAGGCCACGATGTTGATACCGCTGAATTGCTGCGCGATGACAACTATAGCACTGGCGATAGTCGCGCGACGGAGACGAGGAACCACGAAGAGGTCCACCATACGGCGGGAGAGTGAAATGCCAGCAAATGCGTTACGCTCCTCTGCAATCTGACAGTGCGCGTAGTATAGTTCTCGCGCGGCAATGACTTTGCTGTTCCGGATACGGCAGAGCGCTTCAAACGCCTTTCCATATCGTTGCTTCTTCATGAGCCATCTCGGCGACTCGACACAGAACCAAACGCAGATGACAATCGGGATAGCTGGGGCGAAAGCTGAGGCGAGCTGGAACCGCCACGCGTTTTTTCCGACACGATAGAAAATGAGGTTCGAGCATTGTCCAATGAAGATACCGAAAGCCACCCATAACTGGAAGCTGGTGACCATGCCGCCGCGAATCGAGGCCGGTGACAGTTCTGCAGAGTACACAGGGATGGTGGAGATCTTGATGCCCATACCAAAGCCCATGAACATGCGGCAAATGAGCAAGCCTTGCCAATTCTGGGTGAAAGCTTGTGCGAGTACTGGGAAAATGCAGAAAAGTCCGGTAGCAAAGATGGCGCCTCGTCGACCAAGGTAGTTGTTGACAGGATCAGCTGCCCACGCGCTGGCGAGACCAAACAGTGCCGGTGCACTATTGATGACGCCGACGAGCCATGTATCGTTTTCAATGCCGAACTCCTTCAAGGTGTTAGCATCGTACCCCTGTGTCGAGATGTTTTGAATTGACAGATGCGGGTTGAGAGAGTTTGCACATCCGCAAGAGTGACAATTCAAGAGCGTTGTGGAAACACACGTACCTGAGGAAACGAGAGATTAGCGCCGTTGGCACCCGTATTGTCCCATCCTTGGACAGCAGATCCAAGAGAGCAGAGTGCGATGGCAAAGTACAGGTCCTTGGGAAGATGCCATCTGTGTGTCGTCTCTCGGCGGATATGGTATTTGTCGTCTTCGGTCAATTCGGGAATGTCTTCAAACGTGGTTGGATTCTGAGCAACCAAAGCCCCTTTCTGAAAGTACTCGCGCTGCTCCTGGAAGCCCCAAGACTCACAGAAAGCATCGACTTTGTAGCGAAGTTGGTCTTTTGGTATGCCTTCTAGCGGATTGACAATGGTGGCATTGACATTGCGTACATAGTCGACGCTACTGTTGATGTTCTCTGTAGTGACTACACCGTCCTTCTTGACATCCGTGGTGTGGGCCGAGTGGAGGGAAGCCATGCTGCTTGCTGTTGAAGGAAGAGATGAAGGGAGGTGATCGCTGATACATTTCCTGTTATGCGATCTGCGGAGATTAAATACACCCATCGGAAGCGTAAACCTGATGATGCCCAGATATTCAGACTAAGTTCCGTCTGTGACCTGAGGCTTTCGTGATCCGTAAGGAGGTTCCATCCGGAATTGCGCGGTGCATGACCACGTGAGGCCTAGGGGGTTCCTGTCCCCGGACCCATCGAAAGTGCGAGAATCTGGGGTACCCCACGGCGCACATCTGGTTCTTTGGGACGCTATACGGGAATAGTGTGGCATGAGAGCATGGCCCTGTGTGCGGCCACTGGGCCTGAAGAGTTACGATACTACTTTAGAACTAGTGGCATATTCGATGCGTTGCCGTTTAAGGACTAGGGCAGCGATCCCACCAGTCCCGACAGTCCAACCTACCGGTAAACTTTCACGTGTCGGAAAATTGGGTCCGATCGGGGGCCTTGCCAATACCTAAGTGTGTTGCCCCTGTGTGCTGTTTCCCTGTGTGCTGTGTCCCTGTGTGTTGCGTCCCTGTGTGCGTGGACCTCCGAGGTCAGATGGTCGGAGCTGTGCCAAATGCCCCCGAAAGCTCCGCCGGCCGTCGCCCTGTGTGTGTAGCTTACGCTGCCCTGTGTGTATATCCCCACTGTCCCTGTGTGCACGCAACCTTGGAGCAGTAACCCCAACTGCAGATGACGTGTGCTCTTGCATAGTTGGCATGGCCCTGTGTGTGCGCTGCAAGATGCGGTTCGACAGCGGGACAAATAGGTCCACAATGTCCTGTGTGTATGTCGTTCAGGTCCACAATAGTGCCCCTACACGTGGGTATGTCGTTGAGGTCCATGATGCACCTACACGCGTGTACCGTGTTCGAATCCACAATGCTCTGTGTACAAAGCCCGGCGCTGCGCAAGCAATAGTGACAACCCAAACAAGATTTCATTCTCATCAATAACTACACATTCGACAACGACAACATGGGAAGCGCACCCACTCAGACATGGCTGCAAAAGCTAGAAGAGCAGTGTAAGCAAAAGCCCTCACATCAAACGCGTTCCTTTATTTTCCATCAAAACCTACACGTTGGGAAGGCCCTCGCTCAAGAGCGAATGATGCAAATTCCCACAACCTGGGTTACCGACTTTACACTGAAGCTATGGTTCGACATGGTTGGCTGATTCTCGATAGTGAACGTCGATGTTGACTGGATGGACCCGGCCTTCTCGAAGAAGATGGCCAATGAATTCGGCGTCGTCCCCAACGATATGACGAGCAACCAGCTCTGGGTCAACATCCAGATGTCGCACCCGGACAACAAGGACCTCTTCGAGAACTCGGTCAAGGAATTGAAGGATGAAGGTTGGCTTGCCATCTATACGCGCATCGCCGTGGGCCTGTGCAAGCGAAACATCGACAACATCAAGGGACGCGTGGCCCTTCAAGTGAACCCCCACAAGGCATACGATACGCAAGCTGTTCTGGACCATGCTCGCGCCTATGCCCGTGAATTTGAGCGAGCAGGTATTCCCAAGACCAAATACTTCATCAAGATACCATCCACCGGCCCGGCACTGAATGCTGCCCCGGCCTTGGAGGCCGAGGGAATCCGCACGCTTGGAACTGCACTATTCAGTCTGGCACAGGCTATCGCTTGTAGTCAGGCCGGCATGCTGTACATCAGCCCGTACTTCAACGAGACCCGCGCGCATGACGATCTGAGCCTCTGGCCGGACGTGGAGGACCCTGCCACACAACACACCAACGCCCCCAGGGTCTGGCAGATCCTTGAGACATACCGGCGGTTGTACAGGGAGACAGGGAAGGAGCAGCCTCTGCTCAAGAACGCCAGGTAAGCAGCGGAAACAATGGAGCGACACCAAAGCTGACTGATCCAGTTTCATCACCCCGAAAGAGGCCATGGCAGCGGGTGAGATGGGTTGCCATTCCGCCACGATCTCGCCCGAGGTTATCGAAAAATTGGCGAAGCTTCCATACGATGGCTCAAAGCAACCCGGCGAGGGTATCCCCAAGCCACAGCACGTGTACAAGAACGCCGGTCCGACACCTGAGCGCCTGAAGAAGTTGATGACCATCGATCCCATTGCGTCTGCTGACTGGGATGGGAAGCTCGCAAGCACCGACGTCGACTACCTCGCCAACAACGGAGCCGCGCTCGAGGAAGCTATAAAGAAGGATCCTCAGACAGTCGCTAGGCTTGCTGATGCGTTGAAGCTGTTCCAAGGAGGTATTGATGAGAGCCGAGCGAAGATTGAGGCGGAACTGAAGAAGTTGTAGTGGTATTTCCATAGACATCGTAAATTGAAGATTGTTGGAACAGAGCCAATTGTTCGTTCATGACGTGATTTTGTTCCAGCAGGTCATTAAGTTCCGGGTTCTCATTTGAGCCCAGGAAGCAGCCATCAGGGAGTGACAGATCGAATACAGCGGAGACATCGTCTATGATCGACGACGGGAGATAGTCCATGCTGCGCAGAGCCTCTTCGGGGACTGGCAGCGCCTCTTCGGGGACTGGCAGCGCCTCTTCGGGGATCGGCAGCGCCTCTTCGACGACCGGCGGCGCGTTGGCGGATAACTCTTCTGTGTAAAAGCCGTCTGTCTCGTCTTGACACTGGTCTTCTCCCGACTCATTCTCTGGTGCATTATCCCCAAACCCGTTCGGAAACCTTCCAAATGTTTCACTTTCGACCGTCATCAATTCGTGCAGCTGCTGTCCCACAGGCATTGCTTCCCTAGGTGGAAGCGGCACTGCACTCGCGGAACGCCATTGATTCACTTCGGCGAGCAGTTCATCCCTTTCGGCGATGAGTGCCTGCGCGCTCCGAGCAGCCGAAACGCAGAGCCGTCGTTGCGACTCGTGTCTTGCGATGCTATGGTCGACAATCATGTGTTTGTTCAAGCGGCGGGTGTTGGCCAAGGATGGGATGTGTCTGGCAAGTTCCTACAGTGGTTAGGCGACAACGCGTGAACATTTTTGGCCAGCAGACTCACGATCATGCTATCATTGAACGCCTCCCGTCTACATTTCTCAAACACGCGGTGCGCTGCTCGTTCCTCGGGTGTCCAGGTTCGAACACGCTTCCTTCTGGAGGCTGATGTGCCTGACATGTTTGCTGTGCTAACTGATGGCTGGCGGAAGCGAATTGCGCGTCGCGTCTGCTGTTGGAGTGTGGAGGAGGAATTGTTGGAGAGGCGGCACCGCGGGGAAAGCGCTAAATGAGGTCAGCATCCGCAACCAATCGGTGACTAATCGGACGACCAGCAGCTCCACCATGGTGGCTCTTGGAGCTGTAATTACGGAACGCCTAGACCGCAATGACTCTCCCTACTTTGCCACTCGAAATACGGCAGCAGATAGCAGCTTGTGTCGAAGGAGTACATCGACCTAGCCTTTGCGCCTTTAGCTTAACGAACAAGGCTTGCCATGCGGCCTCAACATTTCTCATCTATCGACAAATCAATATTACAGTCCACAATCGCGAAGGATTGCGACGTGATGCCGACAGGCTGTTGGAGGCTTTCTCTCGCACGGATTCCACTCGTCACGTCCAACGCATCATCATCAAAGGGGCTTTGCGGCTTGATCCAAATAAGTCGAACAGTAATAGCCAGAAGCCTTGGTGGATAAAGAGTGGTCTTGGAGAGATACTGGAGAACGAGGAACCAATCTATTATGGTGATCGACATGTGGTTTACGACGAACCTGTCATTGAAAAGTTTTCTGAGGAGGACATGGCATGGGCTCCTGTGGTAAGCCTGCTCCAGGCGATACCTCACCTGAAGGACCTGATCTATGACTGCCAAAGTCAATTCCCGCCAAGTCTTCTCAAGATTCTCCACGAGCAGCATCCTCAATGCAGGCTTCACCATCTCACGTTTCGATTCCGGACCTTACTGTGGGGTGTTCCTTATCCGTACGAGATGGAGCTTGCCACATCACCATCTCTTTATAGGGTGAAGGTTGCCTGCGGCTGGCGAGATACGGATGGCGACGACGACTTCAACCTGGAGGCCATAATGGAACTTGCTTCTGGACTTGCGCCTAATCTCAAGGAGGTCATCGTTTTGGGACTTGCACCTATGTTGGCTAACAGATACATGCGCTCTAGAGATTCGTGGCAAAGTCTCCCAGGCTATACTAGCAAGTCAGTGGGTTCCTTGACTTCCCTGTTACTCAGAGGATTTTCAGCCCTGCGTTCACCAACTCTGCTACGGGACTGGGCTAGGCACACAGACTTCTCGTGCCTGCAGCACCTTACCCTCGACGGGTGCTATGATGCAAAGACATGTGGATTGACTGGTGAGACAATGGAATGGGTATCCCAGAACCAGTCTTTCTCCCAACTGAGAACACTTAGCGTTTATCTTAACCGCGACGACATGTTTCACGAAAGACCACACTATAGTGAAAGTGCAGTCTCCTTCTTCCAGACTTTCGAGTCCCTCGAAGAGCTGTCCGTCACTGGGCCAATTGACTCACTTATCGTGGATGCTATTGTGTCCCGTCATGGACAAACGCTAAAGAAGCTTAGTCTACATCCTTTCGAGGAATCGTTTCACAACTTTGTCAATGCTCGCGTTCAACGAGAAATCCCCATGGAGTTCACTAAGGATCGTCTTCTACAAATTCAAGCTGAGTGCCCGGCACTAGAAGAGCTCGCCATTCCAGTCAAGCGCAACAAGTCCAGTGCGTCCGAGACTACGATGTATAGATGTTTCGCCAAGATGGAAAGCTTGAAATTCCTTTTTCTCACTCTGGACTGTTCGAACTGGCGTGTAAATCATGACAGCACGTACAATCCCCAATTCGATGAGGAAGACCAAAAGCTTGTGGATCCTTATTCTCCTAATGTAAAGAGAGGTATCTTGAAGGAAACCCACATCAACTGCGCAGTGGACGAGGTGCTGGCACGCTCCATCTGGGAGGTCATCAGCAAGAACAAGACAGGGAGACGACTGGAGCGTCTTAAACTATGGACGACTGGGGGTCAGGAATATGGAACGGGAGGGAGCTCGTCCCATATGACCGATGTGCTCAACAATCTGAGTCGGTCATGGCTAATCGAGCGCGTTCCGCGAGACGACAAAGAGGATATCACAGTTAGGGAACTAGGGCAACGTGAAAGGGAGGCCCGCGACGCAAGGGTGTGGCAAGGACGTGAGACGGAGCCTCAGAAAATCTTCCGTGAAGTTTGGCCCTGTAAAGAAGGGAGTAAAAGTTGGCAGGATGACTGGTCGAGCTTTCCTCTAGATCTAAGGTTTCTATAGGATTTCATTTGAATCTGTCCTACCGGTCCTAGCAGGCCAACGTGCGTACTTGGAGCAATGGTCATACAACGGCAACAAACAGTTCTGAAACGAAACGAAACGAAACGAAACGACGCTCGCTAGCGTCCTGTTCATCGTTATGCTAACTTGCGACGTGCCTTGATAAATATGAGCTATTTCTTGCGAGACCACCGTCGTCTTCGTCTCGAATCTGAAGATGCGAAAAATTATAGATACTAATCAGATACGCGAATCATGAGACGGAGCAAAATACAGTATATTTCTGTGCTCAGCTACTGGCACTCATCTGACGTAACAACACCTATACTTCTTTGCGGTATGCAGCAAGCCATTTGCGATAGAACGGCTTCGACTCCTCTTTGACCCTCGCAAGATCCTCCTGATCCCCAGTCTGCCGTCGCGGCACATCAACCACCTCACCATCGAGACCCGTATTCGTGACGGCGTTCTGCTGCTTACCGAGATAAAAGTCGGGCATGAAGAAAGTGGCAAGCAATGGCACGGCAGCTAGGAGAAGAGCGGTAATGGCGATGTGGCCGTTAACATAGGCATACGCACGGATAGCGCCCTGCCTGACTGGATCATCGTAGTCGTAGCTAGTACGCAGCTTCTTTATGCTTCCGTAGAGCTTTATGATCGTCTTCTCATCGACCCCGCTCATCTCCATGTACATGCGGTCAAGCATCTCACTCGTCCAGATGGCCGACGAGACGGCACTGCCGACGGATGAGCCCAAGGTGGACCACAGTGTTAGCAGGGCGATGATCGAGGCCATATCCTCGTGCGGTACCGAAGCCTGACTGCCCACGCGGGCGCCGACGATATTGAAGGAACCTAGGCAGAAGATGAGCTGGGCGACGACTAGGCGAGCAGTGCCTTGTGTCATGCTGCCGTTGCCTTGGACCAGCAGGCCGTAGCCGACCAGTCTCGCCACGGCGCCAAAGACCATCAAGGATTTGTATCGGTGCGTGTGCCTCTGGATGAGACCGACAATGGGCCCAAGGAGACTGAGTCCCATAGTTGTGATGCCCAAGAATATCGTCCACTCATAAGTCGACCACTCTTTGATGATGTAGATGTACGAGGAGAAGTAGGTGTTGCGGACTGCCGAGGCCGTCTGGTTGAAGGTGTAGATGGTGACCGAGGCGAGGAACGTGCGGTTCTTGAGGATGCGTTCTGTCATAAGCGGCTTGGGGGAGAGGTACATCTCGAAGAGAACAAATGCAATGAGCAGGACGAAGCCGATTACGAGCATCGCAATTATGCGTCCGTTGCTCCAACCACCGTCGGCGTCCTCTGCAAGGGTGAAGGGCAGCAGGATGAGTGAAAACGATGTTCCGAGAATAACGAGCCCAACCATGTCGATGTCGATGAGGCCTGCGTAAAGGAGCTTCATCCAGTAGGCAAGACCCTTCGATTTCGTGGGCTCCTCCACAGCCCCGATTCTCACGCGCTTCGAAGCGGCCATAGTGACCATGCCCATTTTCTCTCCTCGTTTTTGCATCGAATACAGTGTGAAGATGGCTGGTAAAAGCAAGATAGGTACGATAATTGCAAACATGCCTAAGCCCCATCGCCAGTTGTCGACGAAGGCCTCGGCAATAAAGCCATTGACGGGTACAGTAATGATAAAGGGGATCGATAGGGCAGCCCCGAAGAAACCTCGCCACTGCAGCGGTGTTAAGTCACCGACGATGATATCGCTCAACAGGTCGAGGCCAGATTTGCCGACTGATGTAAAGCAGATGCCCACCGTGTAGGCCGAAAAGGTGCTCGAGCTGGCTGCGACAGCAAAGCCGACGACGTAGAAGACGAGGATGACGACGTAGGTAGTGGGACGCGAGGTAATGTCAGCTAGCTTGCCGATGAAAGGCTTGCTAATGGCCCGGATGATCTGACTGGCTGTGCTCACAGCTGCCAGCGAGCTGTGCTTTCCGAACGTGGAACTGGCCATGGTAGTAAAGATGGTGGAGGTGATGCCCTGGTCGAGCGCGTATGCAAACATGGTCAGACCGATGGAGATGCCCAGCAACCAGAGCATCACCTTTCCAGATTTGCCAGACTGGTACAAGACCTTATTGAAGGCTTCGACCCTACTGACTCCAATTTCAGCGCGGCCTTCATTCACGGCCAACGCATCTGCGTCCGAGACGACAACCCTTGACTGGTCTCCAGCTTTTCCTGGACCTTGGCTCAACACTGATGAGGACGAGGACGCGTCTACCAGGTCTCCGTGGTTGCTCTCAGGCTGGCCAGCGCCAGGAGCTCCAGCTGGCGTTGACATGCTGTCTTTGTTCGGGGGCTTTCGAATTAGGTCGATCAACACAAAGGTAAGGATAAGGCCAAAACAAGGACAATGGAAGAAATGTTAACGCAGGTAGGTTGGCTATTATATAACTTACACATCCTAGAGCTGGAACGAAGAAAAATGGCCTGATAATTGTGGCTCGTATGACCTTTTCCCTATTTCTTTTCTTCAATGTCCGTCAAAAATTGGATTAACTCTTGCGGCATAGCCCACATGCTGCCGTTTTGTTATGCCCGAAGACCTGTTGTCGGGAATTACCGTGTGGAGACGATGTAGGGATGATTGGATCTGATTACTGCTCTGGATATCCAGCAAGGATCTGATAAACACCCGCATTTCTAGTGTATGCCGACATCGGTTAATTACATGAAAGGCGGAAACTTTGAAGGGCTGGCCTTATCAGATCTTTTTTCAACCCGTTCCCTGTCCCTTTTTAGGAAACAGCTACAAAGATGCCAAGATACCAAGCATTATAGTTCTACTTTTAGAGCGTGACACGACTCGTTAGGCTGGTGTCTCGGCGGCGATTCTTTTAAGGGATGAATCAAGACAAAAATCTTTTACCTCTATAAGCTAGCCAATTATCACTTTAAGTAATTAGTGGGTCAATTTAGCGACTTGGCGTCCATTTGGGGGCTTGGGGGTAACGCGCAGGAGTCCGTGATACCTTGCCAAAGGCCAAGAGCTCATTGAAAATGCTGCATCTGCCAAGAATCACCAACTAGAAAACAGGATGCCACCGCTACTGCAAAAAATACACAAGCTCCTTCCCCCAAACATACTTCATTTTAAGTGCATGAGGCACTCTTATCGGTTATACCATATATCCGGGCGGAGGCTGTGACTAATCCGGTGTTCGAGCGGCTGTTATGGCTACAAAGATTTCGGAATAGGTTCAGCCAACATTATACTGAGGTACACTTCAAGTGGCATTTTTATATAATAGGTGGGTCCGTTGCATCGAGTTGCTCTGCATGTACTGGTAATTCTTCGGACGCGGCCTGTTCAAGGACATACGATCGGACACATGCTAGGCATCGCCTTCTTTAATAACTTTGCTGGTCTTTACTGTCTGGTATAAATAGTAAATAGGTATATCAAAACTCGTACGTAACGAGCTGTGGATCCAAACGGCTTCGCTCGTAACTATCCCTATCGAGAAGCAAAAAAGTAGCCTCGAGACTGGTCGACCAATCAGAGCAGAATCATGCTCAACAAGTTAGTCCTAGTACTTACCACCAGTCCCTCAGCAAATATTTCCTATAGAGCTGTCTCGAAATCTGCGGCGGGTTGTCATAGAGAATCTTCATTGCCATTCTGGTCTCTGAACTCAGAGGCATGTTAGCGAGCACCACCATGAGGCCCTAGTTTAGCTGGCTTGGGTTCGCACCGCTCCTCTTGAAGTGGGTTAGTGCAATCTTCGTCTACACTCCGTCGTACAGACTCAAACTGCCCGTCTCGAAGCAGGAGCCAAAGACTTTAGTTAAAAAAGTAACAAGTGTCTTACAGATTAAGTAGCATGTAGTGCATGCTCAACAATAGACCTTGCACCGGCTGAGGAATCACGAGAGCAAGTGCGGTAAAGCTATTAGCTTAAGGTTGACGTTCGCTTAGGGCGGGGTGGGCTGCATATGTAGCCGTCAAACTCATGCTCACCAAAGATCTTATGATGTTATTGGTGTTAGGTCATGATCAAGCAGGCAGGTCATCAGGATATGGGAATTCAAGCCCGTGATAAACCTATCGCACTTCGCAATATACGGTATTCTTCCATCCCAATGTTTCTCTGTTTTATTAGAAAAAATGCTTCACATAACACGTGCGCATTGTTCAAAAACATGCCGCCCAATGATTTGAACTGTCTTATCGACAAACTGTCTTATCTGGTGGCTGCATGTCAGCACGGGTGGTTCACGGCAGCGTGTCCAATGTCGAGACCGACACTGACGCACACAGAAAGTTGTGTAACACGAAGTGCTGCTCTCAATGGCTGTCTTGAAGTGCAGGAACGCATCCCCGCTGCCACACAATCAGTCATCTGTCAGCCAACAATTAGTGCTCATGTTTTAGGCCACCGGGACTTCAGATATGTTTAGGAGGATATCTGGCTCGGGGAGACATCCAGAAAATCGCGTTACTAGTGCAATTAGCATCGATCATCGACTATCTTCGTTGAAGCCTGCGGGACATGGTGGAACTTTTATCTGCTGCCGCCGATGAAACGAGAAGAGCCGCCATTGATCTAGAAAAAGATCTAGGACGATGGCCTCGTCGTCTCCTGCATGTCCCTTCGATGACTTCGTATCATTGGCAGCCTGGAAACCGTTACGGTTCAGTGCATTCTCCACAATACAACGCACTTTCCTACACATGGGGACGATTTCGCGAAATCAATGAATCGTTACAAGTTCCCACAATCAAGATCAAGGGTATCACGTGGTCCGTACCAAGGATTCAAACAGCACATTTTGACGTTCAAAGGTTAGAAACAACGATCAGAGAATCGACTTCAAGAGACTATAGTGGCAATGAAGAACAGGGCCGGGAAGGTATCGAATTTCTGTGGATCGATATCGCATGCATTGACCAGGGAGGCGATATAAGTTCCGACCTTGAAATAGGTCGACAAGCACAGATTTTTCGCAACGCACATCGCGTTTTTATCTGGCTAGGCCGTACTCCACTGCTTCAACTCAAAGAGCTGCGATCTTTCTCAAACTTTTGGGGCGCAATGACCGAAAATCAGAAACTCGCAGGATATAACCAAGGAACTCTGAACGAGGCTCAAAACCTGTTGAACAAACTACATGAGGAACCCTGGTTCTCATCAGTTTGGACGTTACAGGAGGCTTATTTAAGAAAGGATGCTATTCTGCTTGCTGGGGATGCAAAGGCAATACGGGTCTTATATACCAACGGCACGGTAACCAACTCAACTCTAACGAAGAATAGTAACGACCACTTCCAATTACGACATCTTCTGGTTGCATGTGATGCAGTCTGGATATTCTGTTGGCTGGGAGCGCCTGGTCTACGAACGGAAGAGTCAGTGTACCTCTTGAAGGACCTCGGTATTGTTGGGTTGAATCGGAACGATCCTATGCGTCTTTACGCTACCGCCATCTCACGGAAACCGAGCAATGAGCTTGATTGTATCTACGGCATTCAGCAAATTTTCGGTTTACGCTTAGGGAAATCCAACCCCTCTAGGCGGGTTGATCTTTTCACCCTCGAGCAACTTGAGGACGAACTGGGCGAAGCGTTGATGCAATACAACCCTGTGCTAAGCCAAAATTTTGTGCATACGAGTTCGACTCTGCAAATTGGGAGACGCTGGCGACTATCTCGTGACCTCGAGAACTCCAGGCTGCCGTTCAACTATGACAGTCCTTGGTCGTATCATATATATGATGCTCATTGCAAGCTTAGCACAGGTCTTCGGGGGGATGTGCTATGCGGACGGTTCGAAGGAAGCGTTTGCGACTTTGTTGTCTTACAACTGGCTTGGAAGACTAGACGTTTCAAGAATCCTAGATCGGAACTGCTTGAGCAACCAATAGTAATCATCCAGCTGGATGTTGGGTCTGAACTTTTCATGCGCATTCCGATGTGGCGGCTAGGGTACAGCGGGACCGGTGCAGCGGCAGATGAAGTTTTGGCTCTAGAAACTGCAGAACTTCTTGTGGAGTTCACAAGTCCAGATGTCAATCCTGACTGCGACGACCCCAGGTGTCTTAAAGTACTTCATCTTGGCGAGCACAAAAGTACTGAACATGAGTGTCACATCGGCCTTATGCTATTCCGCAGCAAACACAAGCCGCATGAAATATGGAGGAGGGTAGGACTGTGCGCTTGGCTTGGACCATTCTCTAGTAGATACAGACCTGTTGTGGATCCGCAAGTCCCATTTGCAGACATGTCTCAACGAGCCGAACCTGGTCACATATTCTATAACCCAGCCGGCACTGAGCAAGTGAGATCCAGAAATCCTGAAATACCTATGGTACTCTCAGGCAATGGGGATGCGTGGCAGGTCTCGTCTGGCTACTTTGGCTAAGTAAAGAGCGGTGCTGTAGATAGCTCCCGCAGATAACCCAATTGTTTGGCGGTTGTTATCTGTAAGAAAGACACGTCGGAAGTGTTGCGAGAAAGGCGATGCAGGTGTGATGGGTCTGAAGTCTGCTGACCACAACTTCCTGCGGTGGTGAAGCACCTCCAATCCCTCTTGGCGAAAGGCTATGTAAATCTCAATGGAAATTTGTTGTCTGGTCCGCCAAATGTGATGAGATATCAATATGAAATATACTCTTTATATCAAACTATTAAGCACGCTAAATCGTGAGGCGGTGGTAGAAGATAGTGTATGGAATCCTCGGGCGAGTCAGAACCTGAATAGATCTCAGTCCATCGCATGAGACCTATACGCTCCCATTCCATAGATTCAGGCACTTGATAATTCCCGATACCGCTTTCCATACTACTCATCTCCGTCAACCGCCCGGATTTCAAGCCACGACAGGCGACGACAAGCCCAACATAGTCAACCACTGGTGTTTTATGCATGGTGGTTCCAGAGCCAAGAAGCGCAACCTGTAACACCGAGCAATTGACACATGAATTAGTGGCACCGCAGTAGCTTACATGCAGCGATTGCACCGCATTCGACATGGTCTCATGGTCATCAAAGTAGTCAACGACGTGGCCCAAACTAGCCTTTGATACATGATGGTCCAGCATCAGACCTCGATATCTCTCGGGAAGCCCAATTCCCGAGGACCTGAATAGCAGTTCCCGAGTCTGAGGCGGGTTTTCCAATGAGGATGGAGAGGACGATGTCACAAAAGCATCAAGGCGCCACGCTTTACCTTGAAATTTCAGCGCCAGATCACCGTCAATGCGAGACTGCTCTACGATCTCAAATTTGGTAAAGTGATCCTTTGGGGAGTGTTCCGATGCAAAGACGTGCCAGAACTCGTCGTTGGCCTTACTTCGCTGCGTGATCAGCCAGCTTCTTCGAGGACGTCGGTCGTGTAGAGTATGGATAAAGAGCTGGGAGATGACCGGGGATCTGGCGACTAACTTCTGCCCGAATTCATCCTCAAGCGCACAGAGTTTGGAGTTGATATCATCACCTGGGGGCGTCGGATTGCAGCTAATTCCGTATGTTTGCATGATGCCGAATATACGGTCCAACGGTTGCTCGACACGGCGATACTGTGCCATCGAATATGCCGTGTTCGGTATCCCGACTTTGAGAGCAGTCAATCCCTTTTTCACTTGCCAATCTAGCAAGCACTGCAGTCTTCCTAGTGTTCTCGAAATGTGACCTTTGCGCTGTGGAGATCTAATGGTCAAGAGCGCCATGGTTTCAGCCCTTTCCAGGGATGCAATCCGCGTCCGATCAGTAAGCATGACCCTTAGGTCCCAGGCATCGTTCTTGATGCGTACAAAGCTCCATGGATAGGTATCACCCGCTGTATCATTATTTGCTTCGAAGTCGACGTAAGTTTTTCCGAGATCAAGGAAACCATCATCAAACAGCACCCGAGCATCCGAACGCAAGACCATCTCTTGTAGTGTCCAAAGGGACAAAAGCCATGGATGATCAAGTACCGCACTCATCCACCTTTCCAAAGATCCCACTTTGTCTTCCAGGCTGTTCAAAAAGTTCATCGCATCTTGAGAATCATCGAAGCCACGATAGGCGGTGTTCATATGCTCTACGATGTCTGAAATAGTGACTAGCGAACTGCGTCCTCCAACCAAATCGGATTTCTTGAGAGATGAGAACCATGCAAAGGCTTCTTCCGCCCGATGGAAAATCTCGACCTGTCTTCCAATTTCTTGGCCACGGATGAGCTTGGCCTCTTCCGTTTCTTTCTCATGAACTTGTGGAATGCACGCTATGTCGACCCAAAGCCACTTGCATTGATGCTTGAAACCTCTAGCGGCGGCGAGGATTGCACGGTGAAAGGTCTCCACGCTGAAATGACTCCTCTGAATACCAGGAACCTTCCAGTCAATGCCATGGACCTTAAGAGGCGTCTCTACCTTGTCTTTGTAGTATCCCCATGTGTAGCTTAAAACATTGTACCGAGGCGCCTTGATCCCATTGTAGATATCCTGTCCTTGCCTGACGTAGGAAGTCATCGAGTCGACGTACAGGAGTCTGTGCGGCCATGTCGACTTCGAGATCAATGGTGCTACATTGCTCGGGGCTCGATCTGCCCACGGATTCGGTGGTGGAGGCGGTGGTGGTGGTGGGGGCGGAGGATGAGGACGAGCAGCGTGGAATGAGGGCGTCGGCGCCATAGTGGGCATCTCTATCAGGTAGTAGCTTATGGCTGGAAAGTGCAGAGAACTTATATTATGTCGTATGGGAGATAACAGACAAAGAATGGTAGTAAAATATCCTGTAGGGTCTCAAACAGAGCTGGTGCGCAAAGTACAGACTTGATCCTGCTGATGCAGCCTGTTGTTTTTGGCGTCAGCCACCCTTAATCCCTGCACACCCCATAAGCTTAATAAACCTACACTATCTAGCTTAAGCTGGCTGCAGACTACTAAGCTTTTGCTTATCTAACCTGTGGAGGGATACTGAGTTCCCATGACTTTAGATGGCTGGTTTCTAGGATTAATAAGGACGTGGCGTAGGACTTGAACTACTAGCTGTGGGAATGGAATCACATCTGTTGACGTGACAATAGGGGATCTTTTGTTCTTGGATTCCACATAACCGTAACCCTGCAAGTCGAGGACGCCGCTAACTATGATTTCGACTATACTCGCCATCAGCGACGCCACTTTCGCTTCACCATCCACTATGGGTGCTACTTGCTGTCTATGACCTGCCTCTCCTCCGCTGTCAGACGTCGCGAGTCGTTAACTGGCACGACCCTCGAGTACCTCACTGACCCTCTATACCCGTGTCAGCAGTTTCGGACATATCACTTTTGTTCAGTGTATAAAGTCTTAGCCAAGAAAACCTGAAAATGCTTCCCACATCCCACCAAACTCCTCGAAGTGCTCCGAGCTTTCGGTAGGCTCTTGCCAGGTGCACAATCCGATCCGTCTCCAAACGACGCTTCTATCACCCGACATTTCCGGCAGAACCAAGATACCGATCCCAAGATCCTTAGCTTCACCATCATCATCGTCCAGATACGGATTGTGGCCGGCATCTTGCAAAGCTCCGAGAAATAGTAGCCTCAGCCGGTCACCGAAACCCTCTACGAGGATGTCAGCGACCTTGTGAAAGAGGTTGGGCTGCATCCGGCTCTGATTTAAGATGTCCCCAGGAACAAAACTCAGGAGTGTCGGATTGCAATCAAACATTATATCCTGCCACGTGTCCCACGCCTCCTCACCCTCCAGAGTTACGATCTTTTTGTACATAGCAGCGAAAGTTCGAAAGTCGCGTGAGTGACCTTTGAAGGTCGCTGTTGCATTGATTTGATCGACATCAATCTCGCACATTGCTAGGGGTCTTAGATCTGGGAAGGTGAGTCTGAGCGGGGTCCAAGAGTGATCTCCAATCATCCAGCCAAGACCCAGTGGTGCAGGTTCTGCATGTAGGAAGAATTGAGAGAATACGGGATGGCGCTCCGTCATCTTTGCGACCAGCTGTAACTTGAGCTGAGGAAGGGTGAACGATCCATGCGGATCAATCGATTCACCTAACTGGAATCCAAAAACCTGCATGATTCCGTACACTCGATCGAGCGGATCCCACACCTGACGGTGCCTCGTAGCAGCAAAAATAACGCACGAGTTGCTCCACATTGCAGAATCCACGCCCAAACGATCAGCACCGACGATGATCTGGTTGAGCCTCGTCTCATCCAGATGCCTGGGAATGGGTCTCTCCACATAAAGAGACTGAAGTTCTTCTTGTATGGTATTGACACACATCATGAGCCACTTGAGCCCCACAAGCTCGTCCCCGATAGTGGTAGTGCTTCCTGACTTCGACAGGAAGATGGCAAGTGGTTTGAGATACATCTCCTCGAGTGTCCAGAGTGATGTGAACCATGGTTCTGACCTCCAAGTGTCAAGCACATCGATGACAGATTCAATCCATGAATCATCCGAGAAACATGATGGGGCGTCATTCTCAACGGAATCGGAATCGGCATTGCCGTAGGCTTCTGACTCATATATCGTCATCTCCTGGTCGAGTGCAGTCCATGCTTCGTTGAGCCTTCTAATATTCCTTTCGAGCTGGTCATCGCTCCACTGATGCAGCCAAACGAATGCATTCTCCGCACCTTGGAAGATCGATGCCTGACGACCCACCTCTTTCATCTTAGCAGGTCTATCATCTTGGTGTATGCATGCAATGTCCACCCAGACAAAGTCTACGCCATGAGCGACTCTTTCGATGACCTTGCGAAATTGGTCAACCGTAAATGCTTTTTCTGGATCGACAGCTGGAACATCCCAGGCAATGCCCTGCAGTGAAAGAGAAGGCCCAGGGCTCTCGAGCATCCACCTGCCCCAGGTGTAGCTGAGAATATTGTAACGAGGCTCTACAACCCCGCCATATGAGTTGTCATCTCCGCGCACGAAAGATGTCCATGATTCCACATGTAGGAGACGATCGGGCCAGTCAGGATCGGATTTGGCGAGTCCCCAGACATCACGGAAGTCAACGTCGGTCATCGCGTGAAGTGGGTTTGGTTTCTCTGAGTGAAATCCAAGTTCGATTGCATCCACACAAGGCTGAGGCTTTGTGTAAGTGGGGTACTTTAATGCTGTGTCATCTATCAACTTTGGTAGCTCGTAGGGGCGCAATGAGACGAGCCTGTAATCTTTGATTTGCTTTTAGAGTATATACACGATAAGAGGAATTGTGTGTTTCGTGGAACCAGGCCTCATAACTGTGTTGGTTATCCGAGATACCGCCAGCCATATCTAGGTATGGTGGGGTAGACAAGCCAACAAATTCGCGCAGCCGCCGCACCCATAACACCAAACATCAACGTCACTATTTGCCTGCAATGATCCCAAACCCAATATCTTTCGAGGGTACCATTAGTTTGAGAAGTGATCCCATCACGATCATATTGAGCACTCCCTACAAGAGCGCCTGGTAAGAACAATGGACACGTAGACGACTAGGAATGACGCAACACGAGGCTAAGCTTGTCCCAAAATTCATAGCACAACCGATCGCAACTTAGTTGCCGTCGACGTGATCAGGAATTTCTTGACGCGACCCATGCAGAGGCCGGCGAGCAGGCTACCTACTAGATATCTTCATACAAGGCTTCCTTCCTGAGCTGACCGCCAAGCTCTTCGGGCCCATACTCTTGCGCGATGATTTAGACTCTTGATAAAGAATTAGAATCTGTGACTGGACTGACGACGTCGGAGGATGTGTTGAGATGGCAAATTGGCAAGGAAATGCTGTAGCACCAAACCTCACAATCTCCTCGACGAGCCGACTTGGCGACTTCTCTGGTTCAAGGGCATCCTCAAAAAAGAAGCCTCGTCTGTCTACTGCTATCTAATCCGATATCTTCCTTCCAGGTGCAGAAACCAATTCTGTCAAACAAGTCGTTCGCACCAAGTTTAACCAAAAGGCCTATCCAAGCCTCGCCCGCTGGACCTAGGGACCGTGATCCGATCTTCCCAAGTATCAAGACTTCAACCTGATTTGGTCTACTTTTACATAACTGATGCGCTATCATCAGAGGCCAACCATAGCGAGAGAAGTCAAATGGCATCATGTTCACGGTCTGTTCTGGTGTTGAGACCCACGTATCATCCAAATACATCGAGCAGTCGAAAGCGTTTATGTAGGGATCGCTCGTATCAGGAGACCCGTTTGGACCGCTGAAGATGCCCTGTTCTACGCCTGGCGGGCAACGCGCTTTCTCAGAGTCCTGCCATGACCGCCAGAGTTCCCCTAGGGGGAAAAGCAGTCCGGACCATTGCAATTTTCCTATCGGACCACTAAGCATAGTGGCTCGATGGGGAGACTCAAGTTCATATGCGAAATGGAAGTCTGGTGGTATGTACATGGTGTCGTCGATGCCCGCTGCAATACCGGTGTTTCTTCCTCGGCGGGTGTTGCGGTGCGGCATTTGACTTCCTTGAGCCGGAGCCCGATCAGAAGAGTATACTCTCGGCAGCAAGACTGTGCCGAGGCGTGCTTGCCATCTGGACCGCCTGTCGGGATCCAAATAAGGGTGGAGGAAGGCTTGACTCAGTGAAGGGCATTTGATGTTAATAGCGATAGAAAGCGCTTGCTCTATCTCTGCCTGAGGTCGGCCCGCAAATTGTTTGACGTTCACACCAAAGATTTGCTGGATACCGAGAATTCGATCGTTCATTTTGATCGATGTTCGATGTCTTGCAGCGCGGAGAAGAACCAGAGGATTCTCAGCTACCATTGTGTCGAGGCCCGCCTCTCTCATCGGCTGGAGGATAAGGGTGTTACCGGGAGGGCCGTCAAGATCCAGATAAGCTTTGCAGATGTCGAGGAGAGTATGGAGATCCAGTTTCACTTCAACACCTTTCCAAGTGATGAAGGTCTCTTCGCCGTTCCGGGCCAGAATAGTGGCATCTTTGCGGAGGAAGGATTCCTGCAAAGTCCATAGTGAAGAGAACCACGGGTCCCTAAGAAACTGGTTGACCATATTTTCTGTTCTTAGACCTTTTTCAGTATCTTTTTTATACCTGTGATCAGGAGATGCAATCTCATGGATCATGGCTTCGACACTATCAGCGATGGTGTTTCCACTGTCTTGCTTCTGTTGATGGAGCCAAATAGATGCCACCGACGCTCTGTGGAAAATTGAGGCTTGATGACCAATTTGGTCGTCCGTATCGCTCTTTTGATTGATACAAGCGACATCGAGCCAAATATAATCCAGCTTGTGAGACGCAGCCTCTATGGCAGTTCTGAACACGTCGCGGCCAAAGCCTTTGTGGGGATCCATCTTTGGAATGCTCCAATCAGTGCCCATGATGTCTATGGCCTCCGCTTGAGAGAGAACTGAGCTACCAAACCCTCCATCGGCTCTATATCTCCCCCAGGTGTAAGAAAGAATTGCGTATTCTGGATTTTTGTCGGTCTTGGCGTAGTAAACGTCGCCTCCCTCTCGATGAACTTCGTATGATGTCCAGTCTTTGATACGGAGCAATCGCTGTGGCCAGATATTCTCGTCAACGTTTCGAAGACCAAATGCTGGTACCGACCCCATGTTGAGCAGCCGTGGTAGACGAAACGCAAAGGTGCAACAATAATGCGTGTCGGGGCAGGAGATAGAGTTCTTGTGATAAGTGACATGCGAGTGCTGGCAAACTTAGTGATTGACTGTTTCAGAACTACATTGCTGCGCCACATGCGCGCTACTGCATGGTGAACTCATGGGAGTAGGGATGTAGTTGTATAAACCCTGATCACTACCATGCGACCAGTGCAGATACTGTGATAGTGATTAGCCTTGCTGACCGGTGAACACCTCAGGTCCGTAACATAACGATGTCGTCGTATTCGCGCAATTAGGCCGCTCCGATCATAGTCAATAAGGCTGCTGGCTGAGATTTTGACTCAACAGCCCCGCGTTAACGGCCCCCACGGACCTTGTTGCCTGAATACTTACGATTCGGAGTATCTCTAGATTAATTACTGTAACGAAAAGCAGAGTGACATTGCACTCAGACTTGCGATACGATTACGAGACCAGGAAAGTAGAAGAATCTTGAGGCTGGCGCCCAAGAAAGAGCCTCTGGTGCTGGCCTGATGCGTACAAGCATTTGAGCGCATAGCGGTGATATCAATTCAGCTTGATCGCTAGTTGGGTTTGGAGTTTACTCGTGGACGACTTAGATGCGATCAGCCATTGCTAGTCGAAATAACCAAATATGCCTTGTTTCTCCTCCCAGATCTCCCCGCGGCCGTACAAGAACAGCATTTTTTCATCCTCAAGTCCGGCCCAAAGAGGTACCGACCATTGACAGACGCCCAACCTTGCCCAATCATTACCACTACCTCTTACGAGAAGTATTCCAAACATGAGACCCGCGTGAAGGGACATCGTTGGCCCTAGAACTAGTACCTTCAGCCCTTCATTCGGAAACCTCACTTTCAAGCTTTTGTAGGTTTCGAACATTGTAGCATTCTCCGCTCTACTGAGATCGGAAATCTCATCAACATGATCAAGCACAACTCTTAACATCCCATCAAGGCATTTAGGCCGAGTGCCAGTCGTAAGGAGGAAGGCATCCTCCATGAGGAGATGATCCATACTACGTTTGAGCGCACGGAACGACGTTAATGGACCCTTCCAGTACACTGGTTTGCTATCTGACTGAGTATGATCAACCCAAAAAGTACATGGCCTGTTTTCCCTATCTTGTTTAAGTGTCCCTTGTACCTCAGCCATAGGACTTCCAGCCACCATTAGTGCCTCGTCGCGAAACCTCCATCTCTTTTCGGGTGGTACATGCTGCATGAACCTATGGCACTGGCTGAGTATAGGAAAGTGTTGTAGCATCTGCTCTCCAAACTGGTCCTCTACTTCGATTATTGTGAAGTATTTCCCAGTATCGGCCGAAATTGCAGACTTTCCGACGCGCAACCCAAAAATCTGTTGGATGCCGTAAATACGGTCTTCGGGGTAGGTAGTGACGCGATTCCGCACAGCATCATACATTGCCAACTCGTTGCGTAACTGGATATGGTAGAGTCCCCGTTTCATCACTAGATCGATGAAATCGTGATATTTCCCCACGTTCGCTACCGTATCATCTGAAAGGAGTCTCGCACTTTCGTGGAACCACTGGGTGCCGACCTCGCAGAGCCATCCGAAGTCGAGATACCTCGAGGGATATGTTATGGTCCCACTTGGATCTGCTATGAGTGACCCATCCCGAGACATCAGTATAGCATCATTGCCTCGAAGGTATGCCTCTTGAAGCGTCCAAAGTGACGAAAACCACCGGTCCGACAGAAGACTCATCATATGTTGAAGTTGTGATGGGTCTGGATTCTCAGGGCCCTTATTACGCCACATACCCATTATTATGCGCTCGAGCTTAGACTTGTCAAGGGACGTTAACCACACAAAGACATTTCGTGCGCCATTGAATATCTTCCCCTGCCGTCCTATCTCGGCTGCAGATCTTCGTTCGCTGCCGCTTTGGTCGATGCACGCCACGTCAAGCCATAGAAATTCCACGGGACTGGGTTCGTCAGGTGGCGTGTACATCCCGGCCATTTGTATCGCTTTCTCGAAGTCCTGCTTGGAGAAATGGTCATCATGGATACGTGGAATTTTCCAGTCGCCTTCGCGTATGGAAATCGGAACGGCATGTATGTCGGGTCTCTCCATTTCGGCGAGTCGATACCGACCCCAAGTATACGTGATTGCATTATATGTAGGAGAGCTGACATTATTATAGGTATTTCCAGCCTGCCACTGATATGAAGTTAGGGTTGGCACATGTAGAAGGCGTCGTGGCCAATCCCCCAGAGCGCGTTCTTCAGCCTCAAGATCCATTTAGGCCTGGTATAATCGTAGGAACTGCATAACATTCAGATTGGTTCTCTTGTCACGATGGCCTCACTCACCGCTCTGAGTACTCGCAGCCTTAGTTGGAGAGAGCCGGGCATCCGGCTTCGCTGGATCGCCCAATCGGTGACTGTCAAGGTTGAAGAGATCCAGAGTGCTTTATGCGACTCGTGGCATGTTCACACGGTGGGGGGATGGTGTATGGGGGCCGCAGATGCGGGGTCAGATCAAGAGCCTGGCTGTCATATGCTCCGCATCACCTTGGCATAGCTATTTGTTTTTTTCTTATCAAATTAAATCTACCCCATATTTATATTGTAGGGATCTATTAGTAACATGTCCGTCGATCTAGAGAGTGAAGAGCGCGCACTGGGAAAATGGCCACGTCGACTGCTGTACGTCCCTGAAATGAAGTCCTATGCGTGGCAGCCTGGGAATACATATAATGGAGTTAAAGAGCCGGAGTACAACGCCATCACTTATACATGGGGAAGATGGCGTCTTGAAGAACAGGAAAGGCCAGATGTAGAAACACTGGACATAAGCATTGATGGAGACAGTTGGCCCATCCCAAGGGTTGATCCAGAACATTTCACCGTGGAAGATTTCGACCTTGCAATTGACTCCGCAACCTTCACACCCGGCGAGGAAGGAGACGGCGTCGACTTCATCTGGCTCGACATTGCATGCATCGCACAACGGGAAGACGCACGGTCCGCGGCTGAAATAGGCCGCCAGGCGCTTGTGTTCCGTGGAGCTAAATACGTATACGTGTGGTTGACGACCATATCTGCTTCAGAGTTGAAAGAGACTATTGATGACATGTGGTATATTGAGGGGGAGCAACCAGCAGAATACACCACCCGGCACTCGCGAGCGAATAGAGGCATTGTGCATCTCCTGAACGACCCTTGGTTCTCTTCTTTGTGGACGCTCCAAGAAGCCTTCCTACGGCAGGATGCGTACCTGCTCTCGTCCGATCCAAACCTAATTCAACGCTCCGATGCCGGCGATGTATGCGACTTATCAGACATCCTGACTCCTTGTGCGAACTGGCGCTGGTGCTACAATAGAATGATGTCAGGAATGACGGACGATATGGAGGCAGAGTTTCAAGAAGTCGACAGGATGATCAGGGAGAGAGGTCTCAACGCGCTATCTTCGCAGCACGAAATTAGCACGTACATCGCCGCCCAGTATCGAACAGCATCCCGTGAGGACGACCGAATTTATGGACTCCAGCAAGTGTTTCGTCTACGCCTTGGTAAAACCGCCTTGAACCCGACAAGCAACATATTCAAGGTTCACGAACTGGAGAACCAGTTTGGAGAGGCTCTGCTACTTCAGCATCCCGTACATAGTCAAATGCACGTTTTTACCAGCCATGTGCCTGCTCGCGAACGATGGCGGATACGCTCATGCTCACGTGAATTGCGCAACGATGCATTCCGTCTTCCGGTCATGTTTGACGAGAGACTGCCGCAGATGGTGGGCGCACCGCCGGCCTTTCAAAACCGCGATCTAGACTCCGACGCTTCCGACGCTTCGCTATCTCCTTTCGACGAAACATTCACCGGAGAAGACGCAATCTGGAACTCACGTCCAAACGCTCTGGTTATACATTGCTCTTTCTCCATTAGCCCCGTTACGTCTACACCTAGATCAGTTACTTGGAGGGGCTCGGTATGTCCCTTTGCCAATCTATGGGAACTCTCGGATCGTATCTATACAGAAGTTCACTTGAGCAAGAGACAGGAGGCAATAGATGAAGAACTCATAGACGAGTCCGAGCCACTGCCGAGTTACCCTCTATTCGTGGATCTGGACGTAGTGCGCGATTTACTCGACGTGTCCAAACCAGATCTTACTTCCAGCGATGTTGCCGCGCTTTTGGGAAGGAAATTCTCTAGCCACGAGCTTCAGGTACTCCTCCTCGCATCTTGTTGGCCTGCATATACGCGGGAGGGTTACAAGCACGGCATGTACGGGCTTTTGATCGTTAGGCAGGAGGATCAATGGGCTCGGATCGGTGTCTGTCAATGGTCTTGCGAAGCTGACTGGGAGGCGGAGAGGATGCAATTGACGACAGAAGAAGAACTTCTTCTGAGTGGCCACGGCGGTTGGTGGGCGAAAGAAAGTGGCACATTAGGATTCGCGGCTTGAGCGGTTAACGGCCGCACTTTCCTCGCTCCAGCCGGCCCGTGCGCGACTACTTATGTAACCAACCGTTACACCCTTAAGCACGCACTCCTTCCCTGCATGCTGCTTGGCCGTAGTTTGAGCTACATGATCAACAAGTGAACCACCCAGTAGTAGGTGTGTGTGGTGCTCCATGCTTTACCGGTGCATGGCTGGCGACACTAGCTCGGGCCCACGCGCGTTGCCGGCCAGCTCACAGCTCAGCTGCCAGCACATCGCTTTCGAGCTGTGCCTATCGCATTCAAAGCACCCATAGCCCTACCAGCTAATAACCAGCTGAGCAACTCCTATATGAAGATCTCGCAGCAATATTCACCATAAGATTTCGCGGTGTCACGTTGCAGGTAGATGGATACCTGGCCTGCAAAACAACGCTCGATCTCGCATTCTGCTTGACGAAGCATATGTTGAGTTGTAATTACCACATTAATGGATCTCGTCGAAGAAGAGCGTCGGCTTGGCAATTGGCCACGCAGGCTGCTCTACGTTCCCACCATGACATCGTACCCATGGCAAGAAGGCGACGTATACAGCGGTGTAGTCAGGCCACCTTACAACGCCATCTCGTATACCTGGGGACGCTGGAGACTCAAGAAGGACGATCCTGTACTAGATCATGTCGAAGCCATCGATATCAAGGGTACCGATTGGCATATTCCACGGATCCATCCCACGCATTTTACGCCTGCGCAGTTCCATCGAGCTATTAAGGCTGCAACGTGCTCGCCCTTTCGATTCCAGGATCTTCCAAGCGAGATGCTGGCAAGTGTAGAATTTTTGTGGCTTGATGTCGCGTGCATTGATCAGAGGGAGGCTGAGCCAAGATCTGCTGCGGAGGTTGGGCGCCAGGCCGTTATCTTTGATGGGGCTCGACACGTTTTCATATGGTCATCGTCGCGCAGTACGGAAAACTTTGAATCATTGATCGCATCAACTGCCGCCTTTGGTCAACTTGCTCAGGACTCTGATGAGCCTCAATGGGATGCTGTACTGGATGACGATCGCGGCAGCCGCGGACCTGTGGAAGTGCCGGCCAGCGCACCTGTCTGGACTCTGTTTTTGGATATATTGGAAGACCCGTGGTGGTCCTCCCTATGGACGCTCCAAGAAGCATACATGCGCCCGGACGCGTGCCTACTCTCCAGCGACGGTCTGTTGGTCACATTTCCTCGGTCGATGCAGCCATATCACCCCTGGCGACTCTCCGACTTACTCATCACATATGACAGGCTTTCCAGTGTTTGTGAACAAGCAGTCCATCATAATGCCGACCCATGGTACGTACATATGCGAGATCTGCACACACAGAAAGGTCTCCGGGCACTCGCCACTCGCAACCCTATCGCTACATACGAAGCCGCAAACAATCGACAAACGTCGCATCAAGCCGACCGAGTCTACGGGATTCAACAAATATTCAACTTGCGCATTGGCAACACAGCAGCTCAGGTAGCGTCAACACCACGCAAGTTCTCGCTCGACGATCTCGAGGAGCAGCTAGGGCTAGAGCTTCTCAGTCATTTACCCGTATCTAGTCAATTCCACGTCTTCACGGAACCGACTAAGCTAGCTTCACAGTGGCGTCTGCAACGCTACTCCGTGGTTCCCAAAGAGTCGGCAACATATACTTGCTACATGGACGAGGTGTCGCCGAACATGGAGGGAAAATGTAGTTTCACCGTTGCAGTCGGCACAGCTAGAGGTGAGAGCACGATTGAGATAAACGGGCTCATGATGCCTCTCGAACGCCTACTTCTCGCTACAAAACGTATCAGAATTGAAGAGCATAGTGACGCCACTGTCAATCTCCTCAAACTGTACTTGGATGCATCACCGAAGAATGCCTCCACGCTTACAGCTCACTACACAGGAAAAACAGACGATCGCGTTATCCATTGGCTCCTCGCTTCATACGCCGGGCACGAAATTCGCATCATCTGTCTAGGTGTCGCATTTGGCTTGTACTCGTGCCGTATATATGGAGTAGTGGTTGTAGCACAACAATTGGCATGGAAACGGCTTGGATTGTGTTTCTGGGAGACCTTCATTGATCAGTCACATTCGACAATTTCTTCCATGCCGGAATTAAATGCGCTGTTTCTGCAATCGGTGGAATGTAGGTGGCAACCATTCTGCGGGCTGTATGGTACAGCGTCGGGTGTAGAGAAGTAAGCATCCAGATCCATCGGGCTGCCAACCCGTGGAAAAAAGGTGGAGACAAGCAGATGAGGAGCGCGACGCCATGGCGTGCCACACGCGACTTGCGAATGTTCAGATTGTGGAGGAATGGTATATGGGGTGCCGTCAAGAAGAAGTGGATGGTAGGGGAGGCAGGGCGCGCCATTGTAGGAAAAGAGAGGCCCTCATAAGGGGCTTGAATCGGCGAGACCCGGAGGACAAGAGTTCCCACGCCATTGTGACTGGCCCAAAATAGGTTGCAAAATGGACAAAGTATTCGAACAGGGCCTCGCGATGCATTACGGCTACGACTTGTGTAGGCTGTGATTATGAAAACATGCTAATGTATAGATACTTAGTACCTGTCTTACTTTTCGCAGCAAATTCCTCTATGACTCCCAATACCACGTCCAAAGCAAAGCGTTGCCTCTCTCGCGCCTCAGTGTGCGAATCTAAAGTCCAAACGCCGACTCGCCGTATCCGTTGTGTTCTGGAGATAGTATATGCGCTCCTCGCGTGACATGGCCTTCCACTTCTTCTCTCTGATCTTGTTTTTGGTTACGTAGTAGAACTTCGCAAAGCAGAAGAGGAGGATCGAGAGAATGTTGATGATGATCAAGTTCCGGTTACCCTTGCGGTAATACGGCTTATCATTTTCGCGATAGATGTTAGCGGAGATAATACCACCGCATTGTACCATCACTATGTTTCTGTCAGTTAATGAAGATTGGCTATAGTGTATGGTGCTGTAACTTACTGTTATAAAGCGCCGCAGACACTGAGCGCGAACCCACATTATTCGAGTTGGTCGATGCCCACGCGACATTGATGGCGTGGCAGTATGGGTAGCTCAAAAGCACGGTGACGAGAGCGTAAGTCCCCCATTTATTCTTGATTAGATCCCCCCATTTATAAAGAGCGATGAGACAAGGGAGTGTCCAAAGATTCTGAAATACCGCGACGAGGGCTCGCTGATTGAGTCTCTCACTAATCCACGTGATGCCCAGCAGCGTGATTATATGGCAGACCGCAGAGGGGATAACAAAAAGCTGGACATTCAAGGTGCTGAAACCGAGTGACTTGAGGATTAGGGTGAGGTAATAGGTCCCGACTGGTGTCTGGGGGATGAAACATATCGATCCAATCGCGTAGATAGGCCAGAGATCATAGTCTTTCATCGAATTCCAGAGGCGCTTGGGCGTAATAGCCTGGCGATTATGCATGTCGCCCTTACTTGGATCATCTCGTAGAACCCGATTGACAACGATAGTGAGCTCGCGATCGGTAAACCATCCATTTGGACGGTACCACGCTTTAGTCTGGACAGCGGAGGCGGGCATCTGGAAGAATGAGGCAATGCCGAGTAGCAGGGTAATGGAACCTTCAAGAAGGAAGAGCCATCTCCAACCGGCCATGCCGTTGACGCCCTCGAGATGGAAGATCGCAAAAGCGAGAAGAGAAGTGACGATCGTGGTGACGCTTAGGGCGGTCCAGAAGAAGCTCAGGCGGATGGGCAACTCGCGGCTGGTGTAGAAATAGGAGAGCCAAAGCACAAGGTCCGGTATGAAACCACCCTGGATCTCCGTTAGTGTTTGTTTGATGAATTAGATGTAAAGTCGTACCTCCAAGAGGGCAAGAAGTGAGCGAGTCACCAGGAAACCTGTTTTGCCTTTCAGGGCCGCCTGGCTCATGGCAACAATCGACCACAACACCTAACGGCTGTCAGATTTTGCTAAATACGCCCTTGAAACACTCACCATTTGCATGGGGATCCAGCGGTCAGGCCCAAGTTTCTTCGATACCAACTGCGAGGGAAGCTCGGCAAGCAAAAAGGAGATCAGAAAGACAGTGTTTCCCCAGTTGTAATCTAGAAGTACATCAGCAACCGCAAGGAGACCTGATCTTGTAGTCGTACCATTGGTAGTAAGATGCAAGTCTTTTAAGAGTGTACCAGCAACAGCTTGGCTCAGATTGCCTCGATCGATCTGCAAGCTGAAGAACATGACGCATGCCCAGAAGCAGACTATTAAACATCAGCGAACGCCTTGACATACTATGCAGGCTGAGATACTGACCGCGGTAGTCCAGTTTCCTGATGACTTTCTTCTCCTCCTCTTCTGACCATGTAGCATCGGCGTCAAATACGTGTCTACACTCATACTGGGCGTCCTCGTAAACTTTCTTGTAGTAGTCTCTGACTTCTGGGTCTGCAAAGATGTTGCCAGACAAGCTAGTGTCCGAGTCTTGGGTAGAAAAGACCACACCGTCTTTGGTTACAACATTGCCCTTAGCAGTGATGAGTTCGGCATTTCGGGAAATGGTCTCAGGTGGCTTCCCGTTCTCTTCTCCAAAAGTCTGGATTGAGATGGTGTCGGCTTGATCCTTAGTAGGTATAGGGTCTGCTGGGAGTGCACCAGCCATGGTCTCGAGGAGAGAAAGTCAAGAAGTGATGCCAGGTACGACCCAGGGTCGCAGCCATGGCATATATATGTAGTACATGCATACTAGTAAAACTTTTCGGGTGTCGGTCCTGTGAGGGAGTGATGTCAGGATTCTATGATGAGGTGCTAATTAGGTCGACATACGTTATGGTCCCGGCGACGGAGGCTATAGCATCTAGAGCAGCAAAGACTGTGGCAATGACAATAGAGAAAACTTAAGCGAACGATATCAGAGGCGAGCTTCCGTTCGTGGATAGACAAAGAGGGTCTATCACTTGGGCTCACTGGCAAATGAGGCACCATGCATTACACGTGCTTGACGCCTCAGGCCTTGACGGGAGCTGCCTCAGGCCAGTAGTACCGGAGATCGGGCCACTTTCAGCGCCGCGGATGTAGCGTTAACCGGCTCTATGGGTTCGTGGGGCGCATCATCAAATCCCGTTTCAGGTTTCTCCTGAAGTGTTTACTATCAGTTATTGCATCGCCAGAAATACGTGCACATCCGTCAAAACAGTCACTCTGCGGCTTCTCATGTTGTTGATGTGAAACGGCGACAAGAACATACCTGCTAAGATCGCTATGTTTCTGTGATAGCTGGCGCCTCTCTATGTGTCGCGACTTCCCTGGTACCCGACCCAGTCTTCGACGATAATGCAAGCCATCAATCACGCCTTCCTTGAATATCATCGTGCAATTTTGGCTCTTCCAGCGATTTCCGTACCGACAACCGATAGCATCAGCAACGACAAAGGCTCTTAGACTGTTTCGGAATAAGGTCCGCTTAAGCAGGGTCATCTAGGTTGATCATGGTGTTGATACGTCGGTTGCAGCACCTTCGTGATCTGACCCCTGCAACACGCGATTTTGCGAACCTCAGGGCCTGCACTTACCACCGGAAAACCAATCGATTTCCCCCACGCGCCGGTAGCGGCCCGCGTCTACACTTTCAAACTAGGTATAGCACTCTTGTGGGCGGAAATCGACTGGTTTTCCGGCGGTACACAACATTTCTTATTGGATCACACCCGCAGACCTCGGCCCTAACTCCCGTAAACTCCAGTGATGCATATGTTCGTGATACTGTGCAAACATGTCGTCAATCGTGGAAGCATGCTTCGGCACTATGGGTCCGATTTGGTTCTAGAGAAAGACTTCCATGAGGTGCATGCTGCGGGAGTCGGCGACGGCAACATGCATCCCAGGTCAAAGTCTTATGATCTATGGTGCAATATCAACTATCGAAGGCGGCATCTTGATATAAAAAGCATGTCTGAAGCGGATCAGCTTGCTCAGATCAGCCCTATAGTTTAGTAGCTAAGAGACACATACCAGCAATATGTCCACTCAAACCATTTCCCACACGGAGGCTGATACCACCGTGCCCATCTCGACACGAATCCTGCCTGAGAGACCAGCAGAGCAGAAGCCAGTTGAGCAAGCAGAGACAGTGCCTGAGAAAGCGGTAAATGCATCTGCAGACACTTCACAGTCTAAGCCCAAGGTTCGTCGTGTCATCGACGAGGAAGGTGGAACCAGCACTGCAACAGTAAGTGTATACGCATCCCATACCTAGAGCTTAGCTAACACCCATCAGTATCCATACTATCTCCCTGTCTGGGACCACGGCGAGAAATATCCACCATGGGAACCATTCACCCACACTGAACACGGCAAGGACGCCGACCCAAGCTTCAAAGATCTTCTCGGGGAAGGCTCTAAGATCCAGCATCTGACTCCAACAACGGGCTCTGAGGTCACTGGGGTACAACTGAGCAAGTTGAGTAACGCTGGAAAAGACCAACTTGCTCTTCTGGTGGCTCAACGGAAAGTTGTTGCTTTCAGGGGTCAGGATCTGGCAGATCTACCTATCCAGGAGGCTCTTGATTTTGGGAAGTATTTTGGAAGACATCACATTCACCCAGTAAGTAAGCCTCATGAATAGTCCGAGAGATGGTAGAGAACACCGATAACTAAATCAACCTTCAGACAAGCGGAGCTCCAGAAGGCCATTCCGAAATCCACCTTGTATACCGCAATGGCAGCAAAAGCGAGTTCGAGACCTTCCTAGCGAACAGAAACAGCAGTGTTTCTTGGCATTCAGATGTGACGTACGAAGAACAGCCTCCAGGCACCACATTCCTCATTGCCCTTGACACTCCAGAGGTAGGCGGCGACACTGCGTTTGTAAACCACGTCGAATCCTACAACCGTCTGTCACCAGCTATCAAAGAACGCTTGCATGGTCTCACCGCTGTACATTCCGGATTCGAGCAAGCCGAGTTTAGTCGAAGCCGTGGTGGAGTTGTGAGACGCGAGCCCGTACAACATTCTCATCCACTAGTGAGGACGCATCCTGCGACAGGGGAGAAGGCTTTGTATGTCAATGGGGGATGTGAGTGTTAAACTTGTCCTGATAGTTCCAGCAACAATCATACTGATCGCAGTTTAGTTACCCGCAGCATCGATGGCTTAAAGAAGGAAGAGAGCGAGTACTTACTCAAGTTCTTACTTGACCATATTGGCAGAGGTATAGACTACCAAGCACGCGTACGCTGGCAGCCAAAGACTGTTGTTGTATGGGATAACAGAGTTACATCGCATTCTGCGATCGTGGATTGGACAACTGGCGAGCGTAGGCATCTAGCTCGGATTACACCTCAGGCTGAGCGGCCGTACGAGACTCCTTATGTGCCCGAGCCCACGCCAGCAGCTTCTTAGAAGTATGTTTACGTCATCATCTTGTAACTTACAATTAGTAAGGCATTAAACATGTACCTACGTGGTGAAGACGTATATCTTCAAAACCATAAGATGGTAAATCGCTTCACGCTAACAACACAAACTAAACCCCGTTCAGGGAGTTAGTCCATCACTGGGTAGCTGTGTCATTAGTGGTACCCAACGAGATTCACCTGGGCCTTTAGTGTCAAGACCTTGCTTCTACCAGAGTAGCCCTCGCTCCGAAAAAGGATGTGCTCCTCTACTTGAAGGATCCTGCTCACGGCTTCGCTGAAACGTCGTTACAAAGTCCGCAGTCGCCTCTAGAGCGCAATCCCTTTGTCCACAGTGATGTTGTATCCGGTCAGTTGCTTCTTATCGGTGATGGCGGTGTCTTTTCGGGTCGGTAATGGATGTCGGGGGACAGACATTGGGGCGGAGGGCTGTGTGCTCTGCTCAAAAGAGCGGAGGTTCTCTCGTGAAAGGCGCAGAGAGGGAGGGCTGCGGTTGAGGGAGCGAGATCGTCGATGTTCTGGGGTGTGCGGACTCGAGCTCGAGCCGCGCAGGCGTGGCGGGGTGGGAAGGTACAGCCCCACGTAAGCGAGTCGTGAGCGGCGGCCCGTCGCATTGGGTGCGACAGAGGAGTATCACTGTCAAAGGTACGGTTCCTACGGTTGCTAGCGTGTTGCCGGATAACTGGACAGTCTCCCCGATCTAGTGTCGAGGCGAGTGAATTCGATCGCTATGTATCAGACGCTGAGGATCAGCATTCCGCCATAATGAAGCTAGCTGGGTGGCCCCACTTCCCCACACAGCTTCGCAGCTGCGTCATTCCAGGCACCTTGTTATTACTCAACTCAAAATATGTCCAAACAACAATAAACGGCTTTAGAAATATCGTGTTCTTCCTTCGCGATGTACCTTGTTTGCTATCGAAGCCCGTAAATTCTCACTACCGTACGCAGCAAACTTGCTGTCCAACCCGTCCAAGGGTTTGCCTTCAGACTCTCAACTACGTAGGCATAGCATGAACTTATTAAGGCCATGGAGGCAGTCATGGAGGAAGAGAAAGCCCTTGGAAAATGGCCCCGACGCCTCCTTTACGTTCCCACCCTAATGTCGTATGAGTGGCATCCGGGACATCTCGAATCCAGAATACAACGCACTCACCTACACGTGGGGTCGATGGAAATTGGAGGATGGAGACAGCCCCGAAAGGCCTGAAGTCACAGCTATTCCTATCCGAGGAACTAACTGGGCGATACCAAGAGTCCATCCCGACCATTTCACGTCAGAAGCATTCGAAACCGTGATCTCGTGTGTAGCTACATCAACCCCCTATAGCGGCTCACTTAAGCGTGACGACTTGAGAGTCGACTTCATCTGGCTTGACATTGCATGCATTGATCAACGCGCTTCTGAGTTGAGATCCTCCGCTGAGATTGGCAGACAACCTGTTATTTTTCAAAAAGCAAAGAGGGTCTATGTGTGGCTAACAACGCAAAACCTCGAAGAAGGCCAACAACGTATAATCTCTATGGATACGTTCCCCGATGTGGTAAACACAGCACCGCAAGAAGACCAAGGAGCCATGATAAACGACGTGCAAAGATTCCTATCAGATCCATGGTTCTCCTCACTCTGGACATTGCAGAAAGCCTTCCTCCGTCCCGACGCATTCCTTCTATCCCGGAGCGGCGAACTCTTCAGATACCAGCTCACCACCACTACAAGCATCAATCCCGATCTTGCACTACTTTTTGACTGGGGCCGGGCTTGGTGCTTAACCTGCGCAGAGAAAGACTCTCAAATGCCAGAGCCTGGAATCTATACGAACGCCAAGCACCTCATCCAGCAACGCGGCCTCGATGCTCTCTCAACACTCAACGCCGTGGCAGTTTATAACGCCACCTTGCAACGAACAACAACATTCACCGAAGACCGCATATACGGGATCCAGCAGATCTTCGGCTTCCGGTTGGGTAAATCAGCCTTGAATCGGGACCTTGGGCGATTCTTCTCATTAGAAGATCTAGAGGATCAGCTCGGCGAGGAAATGATTCAGACTTACCCCGTGGTAAGTCAGTTCCACATTTTTACGGAAAGGGTCCCGAAAGCACGACGGTGGCGCATTAATAGATGTTCGATTGTGCCGGCGTGGTTGAGCGGTCATGGTCATTCAGTGTGGGAAGCGGAGGATGAAGCGCGCTGCAAATTCTGGGTCGATAGTGCGCGAGACTCTCTAAGACCTGTTTGCTTCGAGGGGAAGATTTCACCTCTCGCAAGGCTGCTGGAAGCTTGCGATAAAGTGAGACAAGAAGAGCTTTTTAGTGGCCTTTGCGTGTTAGAGAACATGTTCAGGATTATACCGGACGTTGCGGAGGAACTGGCGAGTCTGCCAGAGGTGTCGGGACAAGGGTACGGCAGTATAGTGAAAACAGCCAGCCAACGTCGTCTTGCAAAATGGCTGATCAATATGTTTCCTCAAAGGAAATTACAGGTTCTTATGCTAGGTCCTGCTTCTGGACCAATGTACACTTATTACCTTGGCCTCTTATTACTAGAATGCAGGAGGAACGAGTGGACCCGGCTGGGCATTTGTCAATGGGATACTACCTATCTACAGATCAGCGATGTAGTGTCTTCGCAGAAGGAATATTTTTGTGGGAATAGTTTAGATTGGAGATACGAGAGGGGCACATTCGGGTTTGTTCATGCAAATAGAACAATACTTAGGTAACTGGTTATCAGGTAGAGGCGGTATATACCTGTTTTACGCTACTCATTCTGTGATACCCAGATTTTATAGTTCGTCAAAAAAAAAAGAATTAACTAGTTATACGCCAACGGGCTGTCAAGAAAGAGGATATCACGCGAGTCATAGGCGACCTAAATAAAGAAGAAGCACCACAAGTGCAGACCTTCGTCGAGTTTTTGGAAGCCACGATAAAGCGGTTCCAAAACCTGAAAGGCATCTCGCCAAATACCTCCGCAATCCGAACCAGCTCCCCACTGAGCGGCCACAAATACCCAAGATATCGACAACGTATGCCTTAGTCTATTCAGTTACTATTTTGTTGAACAGCCTGGATTATCTTCTTGGACCGTGGCTGAAACAAAGTAAATCATCAAAAAAACCGCCCTCAAAGTGCACTTTAAAGTTCAACGAGAAAAGCTTATTCGCGGGCTCACGCGCAAAGATCTGTTGGACCGTGCTGGGCTATCCTTTCGTAAGGTGCTTAGTATAAGATATAACCCTAGCGACCATGTACATGTAGGTTTAGCCTAAATTAGTCGCATGCCATAAGCTGCAGCCTACCCCTACATGGTCACGGGCCACCACTTCAAGACCAGCTACAAAAGCTGGCCCCGCCGGCGTCTCCAGCTCTGAACTCTAATATCCTATCTTCACTCAAAGTTGAATACGCGGCAATGTCCGAAGATTTCTCTGGAGCGACTAAAAGCGACTTGCCACCCGCTTACGAAGTGTATCGCGAGGCTCATCAGCTAATCGGCCTTAGTTCTGATGCGAAGCGTCTAAAGTGGGCTCTTGAAGGTCCACTCAACAGCGCAATTGAAGTCATGCATGACATGAAGTACGACCCCGACGTTCCGACAGAGCCATACGGCGATCAGACTGCATCGACGACCATCTGGCATCCGATATCTCGGTCTCCCCTCACTGATCCTAAAGTTTCCTCAGTCATCGTCCACATCGAATGTGTCGAAGAGTGGGAGTATCAATGGCTCGAATTTCATCGATTTTGTCATCATCCAGACGAGAACGGAAAAGATGCCGATGAGTTTCTCTTCGGAGATCTTCCAGAATACGATCCGGACTCGGACGAAGAGGACGAAGTACATCTGTTGAGGTGTTGTGGTGCTGACCGGCCGCGGAAAAAGGGCGAGACGCTACTCGTCAAGGCTACTGGCGCGTTCCTTACCATTCACGACTATCTCTCCGTGGTCCACCCCTGGTTATTGGGGCGGCGTCAAGATATTCTCGGGGCTGAAGGCGATTTGATGAAGAACAAGCCTCTAGCGACAAACGCCAAGCTGATGATCAGTGATTGGTTGCCAGATCAGGTGAACTTCAACACAGAGGAAGATTGGCGAGAAACCATGTCGAAAGAGCCTTTGAAAATTGACTACACGGACAGACGCTCAGTTTTTGAGCGGCCTACAGACTGGTCATTCTTGGATAGATATTTAAAACCGGACCCCTTGTAATCTGTCAGATGTAAGTAGGCACAGATTAAAGGAAGCAGATATTGCTGTATTGAGCAAGCTACAAAGGCGCGATTATATACACAACCGAGATAAATAAGCAAGTAACTAAGAGTCCCTAACAATTGCAGTTCATTTGTACCTTGTGAACGGAGGTGCTAGGCTGACATGATCGAATCCGGTTACATGTATAGTACACCATGCAGAACCACAATCTGCCTTTGATCGTCTAACCTGCTCGTTCCATCATCGTCAAATCAAGCTGCCGGAGCCCTTACAATTTTGACGATAAGATCTTGGTGCTTTGCACCTGAGGGCTTGTATTCAGGTGTGTTGTATGCTGGGTCTGTGTCTTCTACCGTAACACCCATCATGCCACCTCTAGATCCGCACGCACCCAGCAAAGATGAGGCTAGCTGAGTAGATGTAGCTTATGCACCACCGTCGATAGTGCGAGCCAGATCGTAATAGGTGACCGAGGAGTTGGTGCGTGGCTTGATGTGTTTGGCTAGCACCAGCACAGTTCCGGCATCGGCAATAGGCAAAGCCCACTCGGAGCAGTCGAACTCGGGCGGCATCGTCCACAATGGGTTGTTGTTGTTGTCGGCCAGATATCGCAGGTATGATGCGGCATAGGCAATGTCGGCCTCATCGACGTTTTGCGCCTCGCCACCGCCAACGCCGTAGCAGACGCGGGCATTGGTTTCCCCGCAAGCACGCTTTTCAAGTGTGGCTTCCGCTCCGCCTTTGAAGTTGGAGGTGGTACTTTGAGAGCTTCTGGGCTTGGAGCTGGATCCCAAAGCTGGAAGGACAGAAAGAACGAGAAGACTGAGGATCTGCATAGCCGCGTTAGTATTAAAGAGCAATGACCTACCCAATATAAGGTGACGAACCAGGCCTACCTAATATAAGGTGACGAACTAGGCCTACCTAATATAAGGTGACGAACCAGGCCTAATTCACGCTGAATTAGGCTTAGTACTAGGGTTATATTACTAAACTTAGCATATATAACACCCCTAATTTATAACATTTAACCCCCCTAATTTATTGCGCAGAAGTATTAGCATAAAAAAGTTGCTTATATAAAAGCTATTTAGTTTTATCTTATAACTTAGTTTCTAGTATTAGATTTATTAAGATAGTACTTTTATAGGCAATTAGGGTTATAATTCTAGGGTTTCTATAATAGAATTTGCATAGGATAGTTAAGTAGCTGCACTATAATAACTTAAGCGCAAGGTTAATATTAACCCCTATACGTAGGAAAATATACATAAGCTATTACTTAATAACTATAGCAATATTTTCTACTTCTTACCTAATTTTTAGGTATTAGTATACAAGTAGTACTAGATAGCTATTATAAACTTTAATAGGCATCTCTAGGAACACTACGCTACACCTACTATACTATAAAAAGAGGTTATTAAACGCTTTAGTTAGTTCTCCCCTATTAAGCTAACTATAGTATAGCTGCTGTAATAACCCATATCACTATTTCCTAAGCTAGGGTTACTGCTTAATAGTTACTAGTGTAGGACATGCAACTTAATTACTATTAACAAGAATAAATTATAGATATAATACAAAAAAAACTATTAGCAAGTATAGGTAGGTAATAAAAGCATATTATATAAAGATATAAAAGTACAGAGCTTTTTCTATATAGGGGGGTTGCAGAAATATTTTATTATTAATTTAGTAGGTGCAGAAAATAGAGGAAATTTAGATCTTAACTACGTTATTTAACAGCAACTCGCGCAGTAGAAAGAAACTAAGCAACAACTTAAAGTAGAGATAGCAGTTATAGATAATGCAGCAAAAATAGACAAAATAGGTTAGTTTAAGTAGATAGGGTAGCTAGAGTATTTTAAAGACTAGAATCTAGTTTATCTATTACATTAGACCTAGCTACCTAATCAAAGTAAGGTAAAGCTATAACTTACTACCTAACTAACTAAGACGCTTATTAAGAAATATATTAAGGGGCTCTCTACACTTATAAGAGAAATATAACGGTAGCTCTATAGCGCTACACTAAATAATATTAACATAAGGCTATTAGTATAACTATAGAACCTAGAGAGCTAGGCCGTTTATATAGGCTATATTATTAAGTTTATATACTATTATCTTCGCATTATAGCCAATAAAGAGCATTAGATTAAGCATTTAATATAACTAAGGAGCAGCGAGAGTAAGGGGTCGTTAAGCAGTAAGGCAGATAAGATAGAAAGCAAGTATAAGGATAATAAAGAGGAAGAGGAAGATAGCAGCCCCTAGCCCTAGCGCAGGCCGCGAATATAGCCGTAGAAAGATATAATAAAAGATGCGCGCAAGTTATTCTACCTAATATAAGGTGACGAACTAGGCCTAATTTACGCTGAATTAGGCTTAGCACTAGGGTTGCATTACTAAACTTAGCATATACAACACCCCTAATTCACGATATTTAACCCCCCTAATTTATCGCGTAGAAGTATTAGTATAAAAAAGTTGCTTATATAAAAGCTATTTAGTTTTATCTTATAACTTAGTTTCTAGTGTTAGATTTATTAAGATAGTACTTTTATAGGCAATTAGGGTTATAATTCTAGGGTTTCTATAATAGAATTTGCGTAGGATAGTTAAGTAGCCGCACTATAATAACTTAAGCGTGAGGTTAATATTAACCCCTATGCGCAGGAAAACATGCGTAAGCTATTACTTAATAACTATAGCAATATTTTCTACTTCTTACCTAATTTTTAGGTATTAGTATACAAGTAGTACTAGACAGCTATTATAAACTTTAATAGGTATCTCTAGGAACACTACGCTACACCTACTGCACTATAAAAAGAGGTTATTAAACGCTTTAGTTAGTTCTCCCCTATTAAGCCAACTGCAGTGCAGCTACTATAATAACCTATATTACTATTTCCTAAGCTAGGGTTACTACTTAATAGTTACTAGTGTAGGATATATAACTTAATTACTATTAATAAGAATAAATTATAGATATAATGCAAAAAAAACTATTAGTAAGTATAGGCAGGTAATAAAAGTATATTATATAAAGATATAAAAGTATAGAGCTTTTTCTATATAGGGGGGTTATAGAAATATTTTATTATTGATTTAGTAGGTATAGAAAATAGAGGAAATTTAGATCTTAACTACGTCGTTTAATAGCAACTCGCGCAGTAGAAAGAAACTAAGTAATAACTTAAAGTAGAGATAGCAGTTATAGATAATACAGCAAAAACAGATAAAACAGGTTAGTTTAAGCGGACGGGGTAGCTAGAGTATTTTAAAGACTAGAATCTAGTTTATCTATCATATTAGACCTAGCTACCTAATTAAAGTAAGGTAAAGCTACGACTTACTGCCTAACTAACTAAGACGCTTATTAAGAAATGCGTTAAGGGGCTCTCTATACTTATAAGAGAAATATAATAGTAGCTCTATAGTGCTGCGCTAAACAATATTAACGTAAGGCCGTTAGTATAACTATAGAACCTAGAGAGCTAGGCCGTTTACGCAGGCTATATTATTAAGTTTATATACTATTATCTTCGCATTATAGCCAACAAAGAGCGTTAGATTAAGCGTTTAATATAACTAAGGAGTAGTAAGAGTAAGGGGTTATTAAGTAGCGAGGCAGATAAGATAGAAAGCGAGTATAAGGATAATAAAGAGGAAGAGGAAGATAGTAGCCCCTAGCCCTAGCGTAGGCTATGAATATAGCTATAGAAAGATATAATAAAAGATACGCGCAAGTTATTCTATTAGAAAGATAGCTAGAAGATACTAGCTATTTAACTATAGCTTATACTTAATAGCAATAATTAAGAGGAGTAAATTAACGCTCTACTTATATTGCTTAGCTTATTTATATTTACTACGTACGGCGACTAGATTTTTATAAGTAGGCTAGTTTACTTTCTTACTATTCTAGGCATAGACGCGGAGATAGAACGGCTACAAACTATAAAAAACTACTTATATATATTAGCGGGGGTAGTATACTGCGTATAGGTGCTTAGAGTAGAATATTTACTACTAGTAGTATAGTAAGACGCGTAGATAGACAAGGACTATAAAAAGTTTAAGACTATGCGAAGTAAGTATTTAGCTAATAGCTTATATAGCCTACCTAATATAAGGTGACGAACTAGGCCTACCTAATATAAGGTAACAAACTAGGCCTACCTAATATAAGGTAACGAACTAGGCCTAATTTATGCTAAATTAGGCTTAGCACTAGGGTTATATTACTAAACTTAGCATATATAACACCCCTAATTCACGATATTTAACCCCCCCAATTTATCGCGTAGAAGTATTAGTATAAAAAAGTTACTTATATAAAAGCTATTTAGTTTTATCTTATAACTTAGTTTCTAGTATTAGATTTATTAAGATAGTACTTTTATAGGCAATTAGGGTTATAATTCTAGGGTTTCTATAATAGAATTCGCGTAGGATAGTTAAGCGGCCGTACTATAATAACTTAAGCGCGAGGTTAATATTAACCCCTATGCGCAGGAAAACATGCGCAAGCTATTACTTAATAACTATAGTAATATTTTCTACTTCTTACCTAATTTTTAGGTATTAGTATATAAGTAGCACTAGATAGCTATTATAAACTTTAATAGGCATCTCTAGGAATACTACGCTACACCTACTACACTATAAAAAGAGGTTATTAAACGCTTTAGTTAGTTCTCCCCTATTAAGCTAACTACAGTGCAGCTGCTATAACAACCTATATCGCCGTTTCCTAAGCTAGGGTTGCTGCTTAACAGTTACTAGTGCAGGATATATAACTTAATTACTATTAATAAGAATAAATTATAGATATAATATAAAAAAAACTATTAGTAAGTATAGGCAGGTAATAAAAGTATATTATATAAAGATGTGAAAGTACAGAGCTTTTTCCGCACAGGGGGGTTGTAGAAATATTTTATTATTAATTTAGTAGGTACAGAAAATAGAGGAAATTTAGATCTTAACTACGTTATTTAATAGCAACTTGCGTAGTAGAAAGAAACTAAGCAATAACTTAAAGCAGAGATAGTAGTTATAGATAATACAGCAAAAATAGACAAAACAGGTTAGTTCAAGCAGATAGGGTAGCTAGAGTATTTCAAAGACTAGAATCTAGTTTATCTATTACATTAGACCTACCCAATATAAGGTAACGAACTAGGCCTACCTAATATAAGGTAACAAACTAGGCCTACCTAATATAAGGTAACAAACTAGGCCTACCTAATATAAGGTAATAAACTAGGCCTACCTAATATAAGGTAATAAACTAGGCCTAATTTATGCTAAATTAGGCTTAGCACTAGGGTTGTATTACTAAACTCAGCACACACAATACCCCTAATTTATAATATTTAACCCCCCCAATTTATTACATAGAAGTATTAGCATAAAAAAGTTACTTATATAAAAGCTATTTAGTTTTATCTTATAACTTAGTTTCTAGTATTAGATTTATTAAGATAGTACTTTTATAGGCAATTAGGGTTATAATTCTAGGGTTTCTATAATAGAATTCGCGTAGGATAGTTAAGCAGCTATACTATAATAACTTAAGCGCGAGGTTAATATTAACCCCTATACGCAGGAAAATATGCGCAAGCTATTACTTAATAACTATAGTAATATTTTCTACTTCTTACCTAATTTTTAGGTATTAGTATATAAGCAGTACTAGACAGCTATTATAAACTTTAATAGGCATCTCTAGGAACACTACGCTGCACCTACTATACTATAAAAAGAGGTTATTAAACGCTTTAGTTAGTTCTCCCCTATTAAGCTAACTATAGTGCAGCTGCCGCAATAACCTATATCGCTATTTCCTAAGCTAGGGTTACCGCTTAATAGTTACTAGTGCAGGATATATAACTTAATTACTATTAATAAGAATAAATTACGGATATAATACAAAAAAAACTATTAGTAAGTATAGGCAGGTAATAAAAGCATATTATATAAAGATGTAAAAGTACAGAGCTTTTTCCATATAGGGGGGTTACAGAAATATTTTATTATTAATTTAGTAGGTGCAGAAAATAAAGGAAATTTAGATCTTAACTACGTTGTTTAACAGCAACTTGCATAGTAGAAAGAAACCAAGTAATAACTTAAAGCAGAGATAGTAGTTATAGATAATGCAGCAAAAATAGATAAAATAGGTTAGTTCAAGCAGATAGGGTAGCTAGAGTATTTTAAAGACTAGAATCTAGTTTATCTATTATATTAGACCTAGCTACCTAATTAAAGTAAGGTAAAGCTGCGACTTACTGCCTAACTAACTAAGATGCTTATTAAGAAATACGTTAAGGGGCTCTCTATACTTATAAGAGAAATATAATAGTAGCTCTGCAGCGCTACGCTAAACAATATTAATATAAGGCTATTAGTATAACTATAGAACCTAGAGAGCTAGGCTATTTATATAGGCTATATTATTAAGTTTATATACTATTATCTTTATATTATAGCTAATAAAGAGCATTAGATTAAGCATTTAACACAACTAAGGAGTAGTAAGAGCAAGGGGTTATTAAGCAGCAAGGCAGATAAGATAGAAAGTAAGTATAAGGATAATAAAGAGGAAGAGGAAGATAGCAGCCCCTAGCCCTAGCATAGGCCGCGAATATAGCCATAGAAAGACATAATAAAAGATGCGCGCAAGTTGTTCTATTAGAAAGACAGCTAGAAGATGCTAGCTATTTAACTATAGCTTACACTTAATAGTAATAATTAGGAGGAGTAAATTAACGCTCTACTTATATTGCTTAGCTTGTTTATATTCACTATATATAGCAACCAGATTTTTATAAGTAGGCTAGTTTACTTTCTTACTATTCTAGGCATAGACGTAGAGATAGAACAGCTATAAACTATAAAAAACTACTTATATATATTAGCAGGGGTAGTATACTATATATAAGTGCTTAGAGTAGAATATTTACTACTAGTAGCATAGTAAGACGCATAGATAGACAAGGACTATAAAAAGTTTAAGACTATATAAAGCAAGTATTTAGCTAATAGCTTATACAGCCTAATAAGCAAGATACTAAGTCTATTAGTATATAGCAAATATATTAGGCTAAATATAGGCAATACTAGTAGCATATACTAGTCTAAGGATAAGAAGACATTCTATCTAAACAGCTGCCTAATTCTTATAGAATAATTTTGTAAGATAGCGTAGAGTATAGTAGCAGACATAGAGGAAATACTCTAGCCGCTATACTAGGTAACAAAGATAGAGGACTACTTTGCTATCCTACTAGGACAGATAGTTAATAACGTTACATTCACGAAATAAGGTATATCTTTTATTAGCAGGCTAGGTAATTATCTCTCTAATAGGCTCTCTTAGATATTATAGCAGGTAAGGTTAAGTAAAGAGGGTATATAGTTATAGTCCCAAGATAGTATATAGAAAGGAAAAAACATACAGCGCTATCTATTATAGGTAGAGCAGTTCTTAGAGCTACTACTTAGGTATATACATATTACGTCTAGGCAACTAGGTTAAGGGTTAGAGATTATAATAATATAGTACTATAACAGATTGCTATAGGACCACAATATCTTTATAGTAGATAGGTAGATTATAATAGTAGTCTGCTATTATAAGTCATAGTTATAGTAGGATAAGCTAAAAATTATACTACGCTTTTTGCTACTATAGCTAGGATAGGTAATAGCAGTATATCTAGCGTATATATAGCCGTTCTATAAGTATCTAACTATACAGGTACTAGGTAGCTACTTAAATAACTATATTTAGGGTAGCAAGTAGGGAGCATAGGATATAGGCCAACTTATAAGGATGCTTAAGCGCAAGATAGGTAAGCAGTTAGGGCTAGTATTGCATACATATAACTACTAATATATAGTAGTTAGTATTAGTAGAAAAAAGATAGGGGAGTTATTTAGTAGGGGCTATTAAGATAAGGTTAGGGAGGTAGAAGAAGCTAAGGTAGATAAGGACAGAGAGGATCTTATTAAGCTACAGAATAATCAGATAATAGCTATAGGGGTAGGTAACTATAGTATACTAATAAATATTATAAAGCATCTTAGTATACGCTCTATTAAGGCGTTCTAGCTACTAAGTATAAAGTAGCACTGCTTCTTAGGAGTAGACAATAGAATAAGTAGGGCAGATAGGAGAGCTAATAGTAGTAAAAGAGTAGGGATAAAGAGGCTAATGCAGGCAAGTATATCTAGGTTAACGCTATAGCTAAAGGAGAAGAAGGCTTAGATAGAGAAGCCGCAAGAGAATACGTTGCGTAGGGCACTATAGCAGGTACTAGGGAGAGAAGAGGTAGGATTTAAATTAGCTAAGTAAGAGTAGGCAATATATACAGTGCTAGATAGACAGACGCCATTAGTAGTTATACTACTAATAGGAGGGGGAAAGAGTTTGCTATTTATAATTCTAGCTTATATAGAAGAGGATAGGGTAATAGTAGTAGTAGTACCATATTAAGCGCTAATTAAAGACTTAGTTAAGCGGATCTAGCTATACAGTATTAACTATATAGAATAGAAGTATAGGGAGATAAGTCCTGCGTCTATAGTAGTTATAAGCGCAGACTTAGCTAGTAATTTAATAAGTAGCAGTAACTTTATTAGATACGCTAGTTTGCTTACTAGTAAGGGACTATTATAGCAGGTAGTAGTAGATAAGTATTATTTTATCTTTATATTAAGTAACTAGTAGCGCAAGCTAGCACTACTAAAGAATCTTCAGCTACTTGCGTGTCTAATTATACTATTAATAGTAACGCTTCCGCTAGTGCAAGAGAATAAGCTTACGTTAAGTATACTTATATAGAATACAATATATATTTAGGCAAGTATAGTATAAGAGAATACACAGTACTTTATATTATAGTGTCAATAGGATTAGATAATAAAGATAGCAATAGAGATAAGCTGTTAACGTTAAGAGTAGCTAAGGAAAAAGGGGGAGAAGGGCGTAGTATATTACTAGAGTAAGAGGCAGTGCGAAGAGCTAGCAGAGGCACTTAGGTATATATACTATTATTTAGGAGTTCCTAACTAAGTAGAGCGAGTATAAGTATAGCTTAAAATAGAAGGATTAATTATAGCAATATTAGCGCTAGGGACGGGGGTAGACTTCCCTAGAATTATATATATACTATATATAGGGATGCTATAGAGCATAATTAACTACGCGCAGGAAAGTAGATAAGGGGGGCGAGGTAGGGAGATAGTAGATATAATAGTACTAGTAGAGTATAGAGAAGTAGAGCAGCAAATACAAGAGAAGAAAGAGGATATTAATATATAGGCGATAGGATTATTTTTAATTAGGAGTAGGTGCTAATAAGAGCTAATAAGTTAGTACTTAGATAAGAAAGGGGTAAGTTATAGAGATCTAAAGACAGCTAGGTATAACTAATATAGTAAGGGAAGGCATATATAGATTAGAGAGTAGTAAGAGGCAAGCTAGGAGTAGGATATAGTGCAAAAGAAGCTTAATAAGCTATATTAAGGGTGCGCGATTTACTAGCTATTTAGGCAGGGGATAGAGGGTGTAGATAAAGAGTAGTAGAAGGGGCATTAAATAATAAGTTATAATAAAGATATAGAGATAAATATAATAGCGGTAGATAGGTTTTAGCGGGAGGTGTAAGATAGAGGGGGTTCTTATAGCTGCAGGCGGTATTAGGTAAGTTAGAAGTACTATACAACTAGGGAGAGTATAGAGAATTAGTATTAATAGCTAAATATTATAATTCCAGTTATATATATAGCTATAGTAATAGAAGGGGGGTAGGAGATTATAAGAGAAATAGGATTTTAGGGACAAGAGAGGGCAGAGTATACAGCATAGCTAGGAAAGCAGTATAGGGAGGTAGTTTAGGGGGAGTGTTTTAGCAACGCAATAGTATTAGTAATTTGGATACTGCTTAAGTATAGCATAGAGAGTAAATAGAGAGAATAGAGTAGAATATAAGGCTATTTTACGTATAAAAGTAGTAAAGCAAGAGGGATATTATTTAAAGGCATAGTAGAAGAGATAAGGGGAGGTGGCGGGTGGGCCCGTAAGGAGGAAAAGGAGGGCTTGACCCGTTATTAGTAGAGAAAAGAGGAG